>CAIGQV010019178.1:5644064-5668062 GCA_903798115.1 Danio jaintianensis | reverse complement strand
ATTCATTCATTCATTCATTCATTCATTTTCATCCGCTTTTCCGGGGACGGGTCGCGGGGGCAGCAGCCTTAGGAGAGAACCCCAGACTTCCCTCTGCCCAGACACTTCCTCCAGCTCCTCCGGGGGGATCCCGAGGCGTTCCCAGGCCAGCCAAGAGACATAGTCCCTCCAGCGTGTCCTGGGTCTTCCCCGAGGCCTCCTCCCGGTGGGACATGCCTGGAACACATCCCTAGGTAGGCGTCCAGGAGGCATTCGAAACAGATGCCCGAGCCATCTCAGCTGACTTCTCTCGATGTGGAGGAGCAGCGGCTCTACTCCGAGCTCCTCCCGGGTGACAGAGCTCCTCATCCTATCTATAAGGGTGCGCCCTGTCACCCTGCGAAGGAAACTCATTTCGGTAGCTTGTATCCGAGATCTATACCCAATATATATATATATTTGGTATAATTTTAATGTTGGCAAATTGAAATTTGAATTTAATAAATAAATTAAATCAACCCTTTATTCTCAATATTTGAAACAAATACTATATTTTTTATGTTAATATTAAAATAATACTCAATAGTATTTAATAATATAATAATAGCACATAAGAACTAAGAAACATTAAGACAATATTTAATTCAATATTTTAAAGATTAAATAGGCTATTATATTCTCATATTACTACTATTTGCTATCTCATAATATAGTATACATTAACATTACATGATATATTTCTACACCTTACTACTATTACATTGGTTATAATTAGATTGTATTATTATTACATTATTATTACTAATTATTAATTACATTGATCATTACATTTATTAAGATTTTATTTATTAAAAAGACATGCCATTTAAATTTGGGTATTTTCTGTTTATTACCACATCAGCAACTCATGGCTATTTTATGGCAAGATCAATATAGATATAAATAGATTACTTAATAACAACTACTTGCAAAATACATGCAATAAACTTCAATAACTTCATATTTTAATAAAAATCATACAAAAAAATAAATATATATTTTTTAAATAATAAAAACAAATGAACAAATAAATGAAAATACAAAATTAAATAATCATTATATATGATTTTTTAGTTCAATGTTTGATAAATAACTTCAAATTCTTCCTGGAGATATAAAAACACATGCAATCAACTCCAATAACTTCATATTTCAATAAATGATATGAAAAAATAAAACCAAAATAATAATACAAATAAATAAATAAATACAAAATTTTAAAGGGGTGGTCCAGAGTGTATATTTAAGGCTTGATCAATTTTAACAAATAAAAATACTTACAGGTTGTGGCTCACAATCCACACCTTCGTCAGTTGGAGGAGTTTTTAGCCAAATCCAGCACTGAACTGGGAGAGATTCTGGAAGCTCTCCTTTGTCAAATGCTAGCTATATATATTTTTTATAATTCTCTGGAACATAATTAAAACTAAACTGTAAGCACTTCTCTCTTTGTGTCGTGTCCTTTGGAAGCCCAAATACAGAAACAGAAGAAGCTCTGTGGAAATAGCAGCGTTTGGACGGCATTTTAGCGTTCTCTGCTATAACATTACATTAACATTTCATTCGCTGTAGGCTTTGCTAAGCTAACTCTGTAAAAGCCAATGTCTCACTTTGCATTGAACTTTGAGCATATTACATTCAGAGATGTTGTTTATGTTCACACAGCTACATTACGCATCAACTAAAGTTTAAAATATGATACCGTATAGTGGACCACCCTTTTAAATTAAAAATATTTTATATGAGGTTTTCAGTTCAATTTTTGATAAATAATTTACAATTATTCCTGGAGATACAAAGCTACAAGCAATAAACTTCAATAACTTCATATTTTAATAAAATAAATAAATAAATAAAAATAAATAAATAAATAAAAATAAATAAATAAATATATAAAAACATCAAAATTAAATCAATAAAATAAAATAAAAAAATCTAGTAAAAATAATTATATATGACTTGTCAGTACAATTTTTGCTAAATAATTTAAAATTCTTCCTGGAGATACAAAAATACATGCAATAACATACATCTGTCCATAATTACTGTTATAATAAATGATCTATAATATAATAAAGTCATACTCAGTCAAAAAATCTACAGCTCATATATATATATCCTGCGTTAAAGGATTTTAATGCACGACGTGGAGGCGAAGGACCACACGACGTGCAGTAAAATCCTTTAACGCACGGCAAGCCGTTGATTATCCCGCTTATTCCATGGTAGGCATAAGTTTAAAATAGTTTTTCTCTCTGCAGCACAGCATTTGTCCGTTTTTTTGTCAGTTTTTACATGTTAGATTTTCTAGTCCCTTCACTGAATCAGCTGTGACAGGCTGACAGGCAGACAGGCGGAGAGAGCGCGCATGTGCGTGCTGTTTATACCTGCTAATATAAAGATGTGATTTCATCAATCCGATCACAGGTGGACAAATAAGACATTCCCAGTCATACCTGGAGTCTGTTTCAAGTCACATGTGTTTCTTTTGTCTACTTTCTATCACTTCTCTGATGAGGGAGGATCTGTATATTGGCTTTCTCTTAACATTACCATTAATACTGCGAAAGCTGGGCTACCTATAGCAGAATTTCCGCGATTAACATTTCATAATAAGCATACAAATCTTATTAAAAGTACCATATCAATTAAATACGCTTTAGGAATATGTTACTTTATGCAATGGCTAATGAAATTAAAGATCATTTATTTTATTTTCTATCAACTTAAAGCCTTCACACTTTATTGTTTAGTTTTAACATGCTGTTTTTATAAAATCCGTTTTACAATTTTTTTAACATCTAAAGTAAATAAATCGTGTAATTATGCCTCTTTCGAATCAAATTATTAAGCTAGGCAAGTAATCTCATGGAATTGATCTTGCAAAAAGATAAGTAGAATAACATTACAATTATTAAAACACATTAATCTACACAAGTCTATACACATGAAATAAAACATTCACAAAGCTGTATCTTATGAAACACCAGTTCAAAGACACATAAGATGCATTTTGAAGAGAAAGCAGCCAAAGCCTATATCAGAAATCTTTGCTGTTAAATATGTAGGGACATTTTGCAAAAGAAAAAAAACATCAGGACAGGTATAAGAACATTCTGCTTTATTTTTCTTCTTTAAACCAAAAGCAATCAGCCAAACACGCAGGATCAAATAATAGGTTCAAAAGTCCAAATACTGACCGTTAGATACACCAAAGATTAATTATATCACATTTTAACAACAGAGATGCAAGAGATTAGAACCAGCGGCAGGTCCTGTGATGGTCTGGCCAATATAAAGCTTCGTTCGGGGGCGAGCCGTTCGCGGAGCTGTTGCTGACCGGCTGGAGCTTCCAACATTTTTAAAGACACGCTATCCACATACATAAACTGCCGATTTGACTTTAAAATAACTATATTCTCGCTTGAAAAACTCTTAAAACTTGACTTTGTGGCATAATTGATGAGTATTTTTCTAATTTTGCGGATTTCTCGTCCGCCATTAACAGTCCTCATCGATTTCCTGTGCAGCGCATGCGAGTTGCTATGGTAACTACACATGTTTGGGAGAAGAGCATTTATTTCAAACTGTGATCAAAACTGACTGGAACTACCTGTGCGTTTCAACGAAAATAATGCACAACCTCCAGCCAATCAGAATCAAGAATTTCAACAGACCATGGAATAAACACACACACACACACACACTGAGCTGTATATTATGAATATGCTCAAAACAAATATGCTCAAAATATACTGATTTAACATATTTTGCATAAGCTTTAATCTCATACATATGCAATGCAAATCCCTCATTTTTATTTCAGCAAAATGACCCCCCGACACACACACTTCATTCAAAACATTCGTCTTCAACATATAAATTGACCCGGACGTGTTTTTGTGAGATTCACTCTAGCATAAAGCACTACGATCATTAAAACGCCCTGATCTTTCATCCCGTGCATCAGAAATGAGGAAACACCACTGTACTGAAGCACAACACACACAAACACGCACACAAAACAGCCGCAGCATCAGCAGGAGCAGGTACACATGAGGAGACCACCTTGCAAATAAACAAACATTAGCCAGACGTCCCAAACACACCAAAATCTCATCAGCAACACCTCCTAAATGTAGACCAAAACATACAGTAAGACGCATCTGTTAGCGCAGAGAGAGCCTGACCTCGTCCAGCTCAAAAGCAGAGACAAATGCACACACACATACATACCCATCAGACAGGCAGGGAGAGGCCATTATAGCCCCGGTCCAGGACGGCAGAGAGAGATTTAAGAGGAGCTGTGGGTAACCGAGGGCTGATGAGACGCCATGTTGGACAGGTACGAGTATGAGGGTAAACCCCCCACACACACACACACAAACACTGGACACACACACATACACAGTGAATTATGACCTTATAAACAGCCATGAACTGAAATTTAAGGGAGTTTAGAGTGCAGTCCTTCTCGTAAACTGATTTACTCACTTCCTGTTTGACAGGCAGCGAGAAATGGAGAACTGATAACTATAGATGACAACTTATTATATATTCAGACTTTCAAATTTCATTCATTCATTCATTTTCCTTCGGCTTAGTCCCTTTATTCATCAGGGGTCGCCACAGCGGAATGAACCGCCAACTTATCCAGCATATGTTTTACACAGCGGACGCTCTTCCAGCTGCAATCCAGTACTGGGAAACATCCATACACACTCATTCACATTCACACACACACACACACACACACACACACACAAATTTAGTTTATTCAATTCACCTATAGCACATGTCTTTGGACTGTGGGGGAAAGCGGAGCACCCGGAGGAAACCCACGCCAACACGGGGAGAACATGCAAACTCCACACAGAAATGCCAACTGACCCAGCCGGGACTCAAACCAGCGACCTTAGTTTCGCATTTAATTTCTATTATTATAAATTGTGTTAGGATTTTACTATTAAAATAACACTCATAATATCATTGCGATATAATATTATTTATAATTTAATGACGTAAATACTAAAATGAAAGCAACACTTGACTCAAAATCTGAAACAAATCCTACACTGTAAAACCCAACAGTCAACTGCATCAAATGAAATGAGTGTAGTTTACTTAAAATGGACTGAAAGTTAATTCTACTCATTTGAAAAGAGTTTTGAACTCAGTGTTGAAGGTAATGAGTTAATTAAATACTTCATTACTTCAACTTAAATGGAGTAAGTTTACAGTACTCGTATAGATTAGTTTTTTTTTACTTAAATGGTTTGTAGCAATCGGTTTCCTCAAACGGTTTGAGTTGCCTTAACTTACTGGGTTTTACAGTACTCAGCTGGTTTGAGTTCTCTTCATTTATTGGGTTTTACTGTGCTCAAATTGCTTCGTTTACTCAAATGGATTAAGTTCACAGTACTCATTAGGATTAGTTTTTGAACTTAAATGGTTTGTTGCAACCGGTTTCCTCAAATGGTTTGAGTTACCTTAACTTTTTGGGTTTTACAGTGTATATTTTTATGCAGATAATAATACTCAATAGTATTTCATGTTTCTTAGTCCTTATGCGCTATCATTATATTACTAAGACCACATTAAAATTAAAACAACACCCATAATATAATTGCAATATTAATACAAATTAAAATTTAATGATACTAAAATTAAAGCAACACTTTATACTCCATATCTGAAACAAATACTAGATTTTATGTAAATATTAACATAATATTCAATAGTGTTAAATAATATAATAATGATAGCACATAAGATCTAAGAATCATTAAGACAACATTTAATTAATCATTCAAAAATCTAAAGTATATTATATTCCATATTGCAAAGATTTTGTTGAAAGTATTTTAATATCAAAATAACAGTCATAATATAATTGTGATATTAATATAAATGATGATTTAATGACGCAAATACTAAAATTAAAGCAACCCGTTTGACTCAATTTGAAACAAATACTATATTTTTTTTATGCAAATAATAATCCTCAATGACTAAGAAACATTAAGACAATATTTAATTAAGTATTTTTAAAATTAAAAGTATATTATTCACATTTCTCTCATATTCTTAATTTTAAAATGAATAATTCAACTGATATCCTAAATATTTCTACAGAGATGTGCAAATAAATTGTAGTTTATTATTAGTTTTTTATTATTTCATGGTAATTTTTTTTTTTGTTTACACAAATGCTATGAATGCATGTTCAGTGAAATTATTTCCATGTTATACAGTTCACTGGAAATGATCAGATTCTACATTTTGTATATAAATGAAAAATATATATGAAAATTTATAACAGTTTTAGAAAAATCTTTTATTGTACACTCCGCTATCAATGATATTTTTGTTCCTCATATTCCTAGATCATTCGAAGTACTTTATCTAGGAGATATTCCTATTAAACTTGAAAAGGAGGATAAATATCTATTTAAAATATTATTGGCAACAAGTAAAAAAGCTATAACCCGAAAATGGTATAAAGAAGACCCACCAACTAAAGATTCAAAATAAAAGCAGAAGTTGACGATATGGAAAAAAATGACATGCACTTCGATTACAAATAAAGATCTTTGAAAAGAAATGGAGTAAATGGCTGGCTTTCTCCACAATATAATGATCCATAATTTAACATTTACATAATTCTAAAGGTTATGCAACATTGTGAGAATATGTTTGGCAACCTTTTATTATATTTTATTTTACACTTATTCTATTTATTTATTTTCTTGACGAGGTTAATTTAATATTTTTATGTATGTATGTAGATATACATGCGTGGAATGGATGTATTTGTATATATGTATGTATGTATGTGTGTGTATGTATGTATGTATGTATGATAATTTTTTTGTTTGTTTTGTTCCCACTGGTTATGTTATGTTCCTAAAAAAAAAAATCAATAAAAACTAAGTATAAAAAAAAAAAATAATAATTTTTTTTTATACTTATTATACTTATATTAATTATACTTGTATTATTAGAAGTTATAGAATTATGTATATATAAACATATTTATTTACAAATATCTACAAAAAACTAAATATTATATCAGATAATAGAAAAATATACGTTATTTTCATCGAGGTTCAAGAATATATACATTTTAAATGTTAATTTTAGTAAAAATGTTTAACTTCAAATATAATATTCATAATATGTTTTACTACAGTTTAATAAAACAACTTTTAATCTTGCAAGATATTTTTGCTTTCATTACTACGTACTAAAAATTACAATAAAAATTAATTACCATAAAGAACAGCAAATTTATGTTATATAATGATGTTAATAAAAATGCAGACTTTCACAGTTTATTTTTATTTTTTTAAAGAATACATGAATCAAAACAAAATGAACACTAAACTTTTAAGTTATCAGAAAAAAAGTGTAATTTTTTTCTGAATCTACCTGAAATTAATAGTTTTTGTATTATGGCATATATATTTGTAAACCATTTGTCAACTACACTAAAGTCAGGCATATCACTTTAAACGACAACACCTTATTTATACTTCATTATTGACTCTGGTTTGCGTCATCGTGAACTCTGTATTGCGCATTTATTCCAATAAATCAAACAGAACAAGTTAATAAAGCTATAAGAGCTATAAAAAACAAACAAAAAGCCTGACAAGAGAAAAAGCGCTGTTATATGTAACCGGAAGTCAACACACTTAGGAATTAGATGGAAAAAACTCACTGGCCGGGAGCCAGAGACCATCTCAAGTCACATTTCTATCTTTGAAGATCTGCTAAAAATACACACAATAATATGGCGATGATATTTACAACCCAAACGAGCAAAGCATCCTTATCATCCCATGGAAAAGCAGATTATCACTGAGCACGATCACACCTCACCGTCTGGCGAAACCGTGATCTCTAAATAACCTTCTCTTCCACATAAGGGCCAGTCTGCTCAGATGATATTACACAAGTCAACATGTGTCCGTTTCCTAGAAATCCGCTTTATTTTTTTCACAGAGGGCAAAGCGGAGACCTGGAAGTGGCACAAACATCAAGAACTAAACGCCAACGTACAAACAGCACTTAACAGAGACACGAAAAACTTTTGTTTTTACAGTTGAAGTCAGAATTATTAGCCCCACTGCATATTTTTCCCCCAATTTCTCTTTAAATGGAAAGATTTTTTTTTCCAGCCCATTTCTAAACATTAGTTTTAGTAACTCATTTCTAATAACTGATTTCTTTTATCTTTGCCATGATGACAGCACATGCTGGTATTGCTAGTATTCAGCTTAAAGTGACATTTAAAGGCTTTACTACACTCAAAAAAATAACGCATTGGATGAACTCAATTTAATTGAGGGCAGGATTTCTATGCAATAAATTTGTTTAGCACCAACTAAAAAAAAAACAATTTACACAATTAAATGCAGTTGAGTTGATCCAACATGATTTTATCAAATAAAAGTTTAAATACATTTGTACTTTTACTTAACTTAAACTCAAAGGTCTGATAATATCATGTATGTCTATTATGTGTTGTACATTTCAAAGTCTCTTAGTTTTATTTAAAGTTATCCTAAATGAACTAAAAGAGCCATTTTTAAGCATATTTGATGAGTTACATATACAGTTGATTGAGACTGATCTCAGAACTCATTTTAGGACAGTTATTGCTCACTGAGCAAAGCAACAAACTGCATTTTTGATAATTAAGCTGCCAACACCCAAAGCATGGGTGCTTCTGCAAGGTGCTAATCTCAAAATTCAAAGCATTACATGAAAATCTCCTAAATCTTCAAACTAAAGTGAAGATTAAACTCGAACAAGTCTTTCTATTAACTTTAAACACCTAAGATTACTTTTATCGTCAACATTTCCATCACTTAATTTAATCCCACGCAAAGCATGCTGGGAACTACAAATCCCTTAACCAGGTAGTTGGACCAACACAATTCCTTCACGTCCCAAATCGCATACTTATGCACTATTCAACGACATTTCGCCATAGTGCATAGTGCGTTCACACTGAAAACTCTAAAAATAAGAAGTTTAATTACCCATTTCAATAAACACAAACTAAGAGTTACAAAAAAACAAACAAAAAAAAGTCTAAGAGACTGGTAATGTAATGTATTTTTTATTTAATGCCATGTCAGCAACCAAGGCTATTTTCAAGGCAAGAACATTTCGGTAATAAATATACAATTAAAAATCAACAAACAAATGAATACATAAATTAAATAAGATTTTTAGCGCTAATACATGATAAAAATTCTAAAATCTAAGAGACTGGTAAACTTCTGTTATTATGTTTATGCTTTGTCATTTAAATAGAGACTTATTATGTAAATACGTTTTTATTTATATATATTTTTTGTCTATAATTTACGCATCTTTACTATTTAAAACTCATAATTAAATAGAAAATGAGGCGAATAACTTCAAAAAGGTCCACTTTTTGAGAAAAAAGAACCACCCCTTTCACCAGGCCGGCTATGGGCCTGATTGTATTAACAATTCACTAAAATTATTCTTAACTAAAGTTACAAATGTACTTTTTTTTTGTGCCTGAATGCTTTAAACTCTCCTGAAATGCCTTTAAAACACATGCAAATGATAAAGTTTCACTCTCTTACGCTTATACTTTGCAATGACTCCACAAATCTCATGCATTCTCAATTGTTGTGCTGATCAACTATAATCCCGACTCAACACTGCATTGTCTGCAAACCCTGCGATGTGACTATTGCGGACACAGACATCACGATATCAATGCTAAAACGATATATTGTGCAGCCTTACTGGGAAATACTTCTGTCTGTAACGCCTCAATCACTGATCTCTGGATGCAGCGTGCCCTCGGACACGACACACGGATAATTTGAGCAGGTCGGACCAGTCGGACGTGCTTTCCGCCGTTTCAAAAGGCAGGATGTGCTTCCCTACAGGAGCCCCAGAACGCAGCACACATGCAGACTGACGCCCCGCCAGCAGACACATCCATCAATCCACAAAATGCCATCTCATATTAATACTTTTGACTACTACTGCTGCTGTATGTTTGCCAACAATCGCTTTCATGGGATTGAAAACTCTCAAAAATAGTATACTTGTTTCCCACGCTGACATATTGTTTTCTATTGTTTAAAAATAGCTGCCTGCTTTTTGTTAGTTTTGAAGCAAGACACAACATGCAAAAGCATTGCACTGGCTAGTTTCATTTTTTTTTGACATTGTGATTTTCGTAATATCTTTTGAAACAGTGGAAATTAAAAAGGATTTTTTTTACATTACAATATGGATTTTTAGGCAACACGGTGGCTCAGTGGTTAGAACTGTCGCCTCACAGCAAGAAGGTCGCTGATTCAAGTCCCAGCTGGGTCAGTTGGCATTTCTGTGTGGAGTTTGCATGTTCTCCCCGTGTTTGCGTGGGTTTCCTTCGGGTGCTCCCGTTTTCCCCACAGTCCAAAGACATGCGCTATAGGTGAATTGAATAAACTAAATTGGCCGTAGTGTATGAGTGTGTGTGTGTGAATGAGTGTGTATGGATGTTTCCCAGTACTGGGTTGCAGCTGGAAGGGCATCTGCTGTGCAAAGCATATGCTGGATAAGTTGGCGGTTCATTCCGCTGTGGCGATCCCTGATGAATAAAGAGACTAAGCCGAAGGAAAATGAATGAATGAATATGGATATTTTTTTTTTTTACATTTGCGGAAGTCGTCATAGTCGAGTAAACTTAGAGCGCAGTGAATGGACGAATACCACGATTTATTCTGCATTTTATTTGCTATAATAATAAATTTTTAAAAACCGTTAAAATCTTTTAATATGCATTCAAATAATTCTTTATTTAAATCGGTTTAACAAGATTTCTTGACGCACTCAAAAAAATTCTGTTTGCTCAAACTACTTAAGCTGAAATGACACTTTACTATTGAGCTGAAACTACACTTAAATTTGTAAAAACTAATAAGTTAACTTAATTCCTTCATAAATTGATTGTGCGGAACCCAGCATTTCTTACAGCCCATATATGACCCTGGACATTTTTGGAAAATGCAACTTATGCATTATCTGAAAGCTAAATAAAATATGGATTTTTTTTTACATTACAACATTACATTTTACATTACAATACGGATTATTTTTTACATTTGCGGAAGCCGTCATAGTCGAGTGAACTTAGAGCGCAGTAAACGGACGAGTATCACAATTTTTGCATTCTTATTTGCTATAATAATAAATGAAAAACTTTGACGAAATCTTTTAATTTGCATTCAAATCATTTTTTATTTAAATATGTTTAACAAAATTTCTTGACACACTCAAAATAAAATGCTGCTTGCTCAAACTACTTATTTAAAATGAGCTGAAACTACACAATTCTTGAGGGTTTTTTTGGGGGGGGCTTATTTTTTTGTGTTTAATCCACTTAAATTTGTAAAAAAAAAAAAGAATAATAATAATGCAATTTATGCATTATCTGAAAGCTGAATAAATAAAATATGTATTTTTTTAACATTACAATATTACATTTTACATTACAGTGTGGATTTTTTTTTTTTACATTTGCGGAAGCCGTCATAGTCGAGTGAACTTAGAGCGCAGTGAATGGACGAGTATCACAATTATTTTTTTGCATTCTTATATGCTTCAATAATAAATGAAAAACTCAACGGTAGTGTTTGTGCGACTTTCAGAAAAAGCAAAAAATGTATTTACTGTCAAATTTACTGTCCGGCCATCCATCTCTGCATTAGAAACACCTCGCATAATCTGTAATTCATTTTTTTATATTTTGATGTAAAGATGATACAAAAGTATAGATCTACAAATGTACATACGTAAAACAATTATAATAAAAATATTAAAAGCTTTAAAGGATTGTGTCATAACCGGCATAAGCATCCAATCAGTTTTATTTTTTATTATTATTTTAATTTTTATACCATCTTATTTTATGTTATAATTATTTGCAATTCATTTAATAAATCACTGCAATTGTAGTGAGAATTTGATTGTGAGTTATCAATAACTTTTTCCATTTCGGTTTCACATAATCATGCATTTTAATATTTGCGCATGCATCTGTGCAATAGGAGGGATCATTTGATTTATAAAAGTCTAATCTATTTAATCTACTACATTTAATCATTCTGTAGTTAATGTCCACATGGAAAATACATCATAATCATTTTTGACACACTCTCATTTTAGAAAGAATTTGACTGGACCACAATTTGGACACGCCTTTGGGTGCATCATGAGTCACCACCAGCCTTTTATTTATATCTAAAATAAAGATTCACTTCATTTTTAGTTAAACTAATATTTGATGTCCACACATTTACGCATCTTATGCAGTAGGGAAAGATAACAAAAATAGCTCATAAATGTGTATTTTTGACAATGACTTTCCGAATATACATTATTCCTGACACTGTTATATTTAATCATTCAGACTTAGGTTTTAACACCAGATGCAGTGCGCAATATGAAAGCCAACAATATTTTACAGGACTCCAATGCAACTTTCAAGCCCAAGAAGATCAGTTAAATGCCTTCAATCCATACGCTACTTTACAAAAAAGAAAGAAACACTTTTTGATCCATTTTTTTGTCATTTTCATGGAAGCCTTCAGCCTCCATCTCGTCACATCATACCTCACAATGCATGCTTTTCCATCCAAAACTCCTGTAATGCACTAACCACTCATGCATACTCAGCCATGTATGGGACGTGTAAACCCCAAATGCACCCCTTTATTTACCTTCTGCAACATCTTCATCTATGGCTCCTTTGACCTGGGAGAAGCACCACTGGAAATCATTGCCTCCACCAACCCCTGCAACAACAACAATAACACCAGTGCAATTAAATGCATGCTCTGCTCAGCCTCAAAACAGCATTTAAAACCCCAGAGGTCGAGCCCTGCCCCGCACGAGATGAAGCAGTGGCTGTGGGTTTGATTTGGTGTTAGTAAAGGGGGCTGGTTTGATGTTTAGGCCGCACTGCTGCCGCTCGCGCCCCCGCCTACCAACACAAACCCCCGCGCGGTGCCTTTACCTGCCATCATCGCCTGTTTCTGTGCCTCGAGCCTTCAGTGCGGCTTATCCTGGAGCTCCGGCGGCCGGACGGTGCGATCGAGCGCGGAATGAGAGCGAGTGGAGGCGCGCGGGATCGGCGCGAGCGGGATCTGCCCGTGATTTGGTTTCGATTCAAGATGGCGCACACTGTCCGTCGACATGACACAGTGACGTCATTTAATCAAGCGCGCCCTGCGCTCGGCGCGTCCTCGCTGCGCTCAGGTTTACGCAGGCAGCGTGCGAGTTACGCAAACACCAAACGCCCTTGTTTATTATATATTTTATGTACATTTTTTATTGCAATGGCAACAAAACATTTACAATATATAAATATATATAATAAGCAGACAAATTAATTTCAATTTTTTTTACAATAAATGAATTATGATAATAATTTAAAGTAATTTAACAAAAGTATAGAAAGAAAGAGTACAGTTTAGAAAGTTTTTTTCAGTAGAGAAAAAAACGAAAGGGAGAGAGTACATGGAAAGGAAATAAAGTATATAAAATATACTAGTATATAAACTAATAGTATGAATTACCATATAACTATATGCAGTGCTCAGCATATATAAGTACACCCCTCACAAATCTATCTTTTAAGTTCATATTTTTAATAGGAAGCTATACAATATTATATTTGTGCGTATACATTAGATTAGTCAGTACTGAAGCCAAATCTAGAGCTTATCTAACAAAAAAACTTACGATAACGGCCCAAAAACTAGTAAACACAAATTTATATGTTATAGAAAAATATTAAATACAAATTTAAAAAAGAGGAAAAATCAAAAGCAAAACAAATGAAAAATTTAGTTGAAATTTTGTAGGTTTTTTTTTTTTTTTTGCAGTATTTTGCTTGAATTTAATTGTATTATCTTTCAATTTCTAAACATGTTTGGTGACTAAAATATTATTTTAATAAATATATCTGTTTAATAAATCTGTTTTGTTTAAATGCACCAAAATACACTGCCTATATTCACTGAGAAATGGACAAAAATATTCATTTCCAAAATGGGGTGTACTCAATTATGCTGAGCACTGTACATAGTTTGTAGAAACCATAAAGAGATAACATTTTACAATAAGGGAATTATGAATTAAATTTTAAATACTATAATAAAAGTATTGAAAGAATGATAAAAAAGGGAGGGCAATTGGAAAGGAAATAAATAATATAATGCAAATATTAAACAAATCACAAATTCTTGAACACCTTTGTTTGTTTGTTTTTGCTGTGGTTGCTTTTATTGCAATAACAATATGTATAATACAAGCAGAACATATAATCTGTACAAACCCTACAGTGATTACTCTTTTTTTTACAGTAAGGGGATTATGAATTAAATTTAAAGTACAAAAGTATAGAAACAAAGAGAATGAAAAAAACAAGAGGGCACGTGGAAAGGTAATAAATATTAATGCAGAATAGTAAAGCACAGATTTTACAACTTTTAATAGTTTTCTTACTTTCTTATTATTGAAATGGGTTTTAAAGGCATAGTTCACCCAAAAATTACAACAAAAAAATGTACTCACTATTTACTCACCCTCAAATGGTTCCAGTCCTTCATGAGTTTCTTTATTCTTTCATTCTTTTTGGCTTAGTCCCTTTATTAATCAGGGGTCGCCACAGCGGAATGAACCGCCAACTTATCCAGCATATGTTTTACACAGCGGATGCCCTTCCAGCTGCAACCCATCACTGGGAAACACCCATACACACTCATTCACACACATACACTATGGCCAATTTAGCCGTAACTTCCGTAGTAGGAAAAACAATGGCAGCTTTCTTCAAAATAACTTCTATTGTGTTCAACTGAACAAATGAAAGTCATACAGGTTTTGGACATGTAAAAGGTGAGTAAATGATAACAGAATATTCAATTTTGGGTGAACTATCACTTTAAGTACATTTACAATTCTTGGTAACCATTAAAAGTTGATAAATGCTTTGCATACTTTGTTATAATTTAGTCTTTTCTGGTGTAGACTGCAAACTGAATTAAATAAAATGTTGTGCATTTGTTTTTTCATACAGGTCCAATTTAATATCAGTAATGCTGAACTATAGCCTACCTTAAAATTATTTCAGATATGCTGTGCAGGTATTGGCTATGATGCTAATTTTTGCCATTGAAGGTTCCATGACCGTTAATATTTGAAGAACCTTTATGTTATCAATCAAACAAAAACAGAAAAAACTCCATCTTTGCACTGTAAGCTGAATCTGAAATTACAAATAGACAGTGTAATAAGTTTATTGAAAAAAATACAGAATAAAAAAACATAATATTTTGTGTAAATGAAATTATAGGATAAACATATACATTTTCAAAAAATAATTTATTTTTTCGATTTATTAATTACCTTGGATAAAGTAACTGGGCGACACAGTGGCTCAGTATAGCACTGTCGCCTCACAACAAGAAGGTCGCTGGTTCGAGCCCCAGCTGGGTAAGTTGGCATTTCTGTGTGGAGTTTGCATGTTCTTCCTGTGTTGGCGTGGGTTTCCTCTGGGTGCTCCGGTTTCCCCCACAGTACAAAGACATACGCTATAGGTGAATTTAATAAACTAAATTGGCCGTAGTGTATGAGTGTGAATGAGTGTGTATGGATGTTTCCCAGTACTGGGTTGCAGCTGGAAGGGCATCCGCTGTGTAAAACATATGCTGGATAAGTTGGCGATTCATTCCACTGCTGTCAACCTGCTGTCAGAGGGATTTGGTCACTTTATAAAAGCTCTCTATCTTGGTAAATTATCCTTACTCTAATGGATAATTCACCTATACTTTGGATTTTGAGCACTTTTGGTCACAAAAGAGGACTTACAATGACTTACAAACACATTTTTACAATCATTCCATATAAAAACAAACAAACATTGTGTATTTATGAAGTGTGCTTCACACAGGTGAGTGGGCTTGACAAACCACCTGTAGAAACACACTCTTTATCTCTCTAAAAAAACTTCCCCCTCCTTACTCTAGCACTAAATTCTTTACTGAGCACAAACATTTCCTTTGTATAACTAGCACTTCTTGTGTGTATTGCCTCTTCTTGTTGAATCGCTAAATGCCTCGTCAATTGTAAGTCGCTTTGGACAAAAGCATCTGCTAAATGACTAAATGTGGATGTAAATGTACAAACACAACAGCTCAAATAGCATTGCTTTATCTATACAGTATAAATCACTATACTATTATATATACAGTATTTATCGACACAAATTGATAGGCGAAATAACAAACAACACCCACAAATCTATAAACAAGTGTATAAAGCATCAGGCTGTTTTTGAGTTAATGTACTAAACATGAGTGTAATTTGCTCCGCAGCGCCCCCACAGCTTGATGGTCATGACAGATATAGCATGTATAGATATCCTTTTTTAAAGTGAATAGATGTAAATTGCATGAATGTATGATATTCTTTTTTGTGATTTTACACATAATAATCCATGTAGATCACATTACACAAAACTGAAATCGCACGTCAAAACACATTGTCAAAAATTTTTGATCGCACCCAAAAAGAAAAATTATGTCATCATTTACTCACCCTTCTCTTGTTCAAAACCTATTTGAGTTTCTTTCTTCTGCTGAACACAAAAGAAGATATTTTGAAGAATGCTGGTTGTTGGGACCCATCGACTTCCAGAGTATTTTTTTCCTACTATATGTAAGTCAATGGGTCAACCAGCCAGCAGCATTCTTCAAAATATCTTCTATTGTGTTCAACAGAAGAGAGAAACTCATAAAGGTTTGAAAGCACATGAGGGAGAGGGAATGGTGATTTTATTTATTTATTTACTTATTTATTTTCAGTTTTAAGTGAACTACTTCAAAAGATGTCAGTGTAACATCAACATGCATGTACTTGAAAATATATCCTATTCATGTTAGGATAACTCCAGCTATTATTTGGTACATTTTGATCTGTGTGTGTTTACAAAATCGAAGGAGTGAAATAAGTGTTAAAAATGAAAATATCAAGTAGTTTTTAAACATAAATTGCTCACTTTTTTTACAGTAATGTTTTTTGTTTGTAGTTTAAAGTTCCATATTTGATGAAAAACACAAAATATGACCTCAATATAAATATTTCCCATGAAAAAAATCGTGGTGACATTTTATTTATTCAATTCATTTTCATTCAAGTTCATTTGTATAGCGCTTTTTACAATAATTCTTGTTTCAAAGCAGCTTTACAAAAAAAAAAAAAAAAAAAAGCAGCACATGAATTGCTCAGGTGAGAGTTTTTTCCAGACTTCAACAGAGTGTAAAAATCTTAATGGCTCTGTGGATCTCGTCTGTCAAATCTGATCTTTAATTTGTCTGATCTTTAATTCGATTGCCTCACAGCAAGAAAGTCGCTGGTTTGAGCCCCGGCTGGGTCAGTTGGCATTTCTGTGTGGAGTTTGCATGTTCTCCCCGTGTTGATGTGGGTTTCCTCCGGGTGCTCCGGTTTCCCCCACAGTCCAAAGACATGCGCTATAGGTGAATTGAATAAGCTAAATTGTCCGTATAGTGTATGTGTGTGAATGCAAGAGTGTATGGGTGTTTCCCAGTGTTGGGTTGTGGCTGGAAGGGCATCCGCTGTGTAAAACATATGCTGGATAAGTTGGTGGTTCATTCCGCTGTGGCGACCCTAGATTAATAAAGGGACTAAGCCGAAAAGAATGAATGAATGAATGAATGAATATTCAAATATTTACTATCGAATACATTTTTAATAAATGCATTCTAAAACTACAGTATTTTCTACTTTAAATGTTGGGACAATATGTACAATTTTCTGTTGTACCCCAGATTAATAAAGGGATTAAGCCGAAAAGAAAATTAATGAATGAATGAACAGTCAGGAGGACATAATTAAATTGAAATTATTTCAGATTAAGATGAATGAAAACATTCAGGAAGACATTATCAGCAGATTGCTCATCGTTTTTAACACACTTATTTGATATTTGTGCATTTTTGTTATAATGCAATTCAGATTTCATCATAATCAACAAACCACTATATCCAGTTAGCATTCATACCATTTGTGTGAATTCATATATATAACGTACTTTAAGTATCACATTGGGCTCTCCATCGAAGAACATAAATAAAGCATACACCTAATATCAAAATGAATAATTAATCTGTTATCCAGACCCATGTGGATTTGGCAGATGTCTGTAGATCAATGTTTTACAGAGACCAAGTGAGAGGGTTTTCAACAGAGAGATGCTGAAAACTCAAGTCATTATCATCAGCCATTATCACAACACCAAAACACAGCGCTAATGAGAAACTGTAAGTGAGCAGTGATTTAAACACAAACGACTGCTTCTCTATGACCTAATTAATGCATAATACATGAAATTAATTCACTGATGATTTATTAATTCGCTACTGGCCAGCGGTAATCTGCTCAGTGTAATTCTGAAGATTAGCGTTTGTTTATATTTATATTGAAGTAAAGTCACTGCAGGTTAATAGAGTATAACAATGAAGTATTTATCACCATGATTCATTATTAAGAATTGCAAGCATTTTACAAGTTTTCAAAAATGTTATGCTTAAATGTGCAAATGAGGCATTGAATACGCTAAATAAAAAATAATATGCACTAATTATATTTTTAGCACAAAAATCACTGGATGAAGTTTGGTTCAAAGTTCTTGTTTCAATAATTTTTTTTCTCACATATTAAAAAGTCAACATTTTTTCCAGATGGGATTTTGGGAATATATATATATATATATTTTTATAATTTCATAATTCCAGAAGAAGAAGAAATCACTGCAAACAGCCAGCAAAAAAAAAGAAAAAGAAAAATACATTTTCCAAAAACGTAAAATGTTGTATAATCAGGCAAATTATGTAAGAACAAATCCCTTTGTATACACCTTCAGAATATAGATATGAATAGAATGGCATAGCTTAATGCAGGAGAAGATATATGAAATACATATAAAATATGTATTGTAATTAAAACACAGTCAATAAAAGACTACTTATTTAAAATGAGTTGAAACAACATAATTTTAAAAATTTTGTGACAACTTAATTGTTTTATGTTCAGTCTACTTAAATTTGTATAAATGATTAAGTTAACTTAATCTATTTGTGTTGGGACAACATGAAGGAATTGTGTGGAACCCAGTATTTTTTTACAGTGCAGTTTCATGGTAAAAAATATGGTTCCACATAATCGATTTGTGTTTGGATAACATGAAGGAATTAAGTTAACTTATTAGTTTTTACAATTTAAGTGGATTGAACATGAAACAATTGAGTTGTCCCCCAAAAAACTCAAGAATTGTGTTGTTTCAGCTCATTTTAAATAGCCTAAGTAGTTTGAACACACACCAAGCGTCATTTTTTGTGTAAAAGTGTATTTTTTGTGGGGGGTTTTCTCCGGCAGACTGAAAAAATAAACATTTGACAAGTCAAAAAGCAAACAAAATCTCAAAATGTACATACAGTAGGTAGGCCTATACAAAGCCAAGGAATTATAACAAATATTAATTTCTGAATGGTTTTAGTGGAATCGGCTGTTAATACACCGTGAATATGAATGTAATAAAATACTTTATTATTAATGCCAGTCTGTCTGTGATGATATTTTTGTGTCATTTCTCCGTCATATGAGGTTGATTGCCACCCAAACTAATCACAAAATTCAATAAACGAGGTGATTGTGAATTAGCGCCCTACTGAGGGAATGATTGCTACCTAATTTAGCAGGCCAAGAGTATATATCTGTACCGTCAGCCAGAAAGCTTTAATGACCAGCAGATAGCAGTCTTTAAATACAAATGGCCTGTTTCTTTTTTTAATAGACTTGAATTGAAATGCCGTTGTGCTCTGGTCGTCTCTGTGTAATTGGTAATATATATATATAAGTAGCCTATACAGTGTTCAACTTAGCTTATCTGCAGAAAAGGGTCAGACAGAACATTTTTTGGGGGGGTTATTTAATTTTTTGTTTATATCTTCTATGATTCAAGTCAATAATAATGAAAAAATTATAAAAAATGACACAAAGCTGACATTTTTTAAATGATGATACGACCTGTGATGTAGTACAGAGATGTGAGTTTAAACACGTTTACTGGATTTTTGAATGTAATGTTGTATGTAATGTTCATATATTTGAGAAATAATAGTAAGAAACTAATTTAATATATTAATTAATAAATTAAAGGGCTAATTCACTCAAAAAAAATTAGTATCCCATGATTTACCCACCCTCGAGTCATCCTATAGGACTTCTCTGTCAAATGAATCCAATTTATTTATCCTAATAAAATTAATCCTGGGCTTTTCCAGCAGCAGTCCAAAAGAAGTCCAATAAAGCACATTCATCCATAATAAAAAGTTTCGTCTGTTTTGTCTCTTCACCGAGTTTCCGCGTTCATTTCAACTGCGCATGCGCTCCACGATCAAGAGAAATACACAGTCCTGTCCAGCTGATGGCGCTATTGCATCAAAAAATTAGCACCTCAAAAGGAGAAGACGACGACGGACGGCTGGAAGTTACACAAAACGGTTTATAAAGTTTTAAATATAGACATTTTTCTTACAAAACGCATGGATTTCATGAAGGAGATATTTATTTACCTCCCAGGAGCCACATGAGGCACTTTTAATCGATGTATTGTGCTTTATTGAACTTCTTTATTGAAATTATTGGGTTTCTATATTTACATCTTTATTAGACTGCTGATCATTTTTAAAATAACTCTGACTGGATTGAAAGCAGAAAGTCATACATACGGATGCCTTGAAGGTAAGTAAATCAAAGGTAAATATATTCATTCATTCATCCATTTTCCTTCGGCTTAGTCCCTTGTTTATCAGGGATCACCACAGCGGAATGAACCGTCAGCTTATCCAGCATATGTTTTACGCAGCCCTTCCAGCTGCAACCCAGTACTGGGAAACATCCATACACTCTCATTCACCCATACACTACGGACAATTTAGCTTATCCAATTCACCTATAGTGCATGTCTTTGGACTGTGGGGGAAACCGGAGCACCCGGAGGAAACCCACGCCAACACGGGGAGAACATGCAAACTCCACACAGAAATGCCAACTGACCCAGCCGAGGCTCGAACCAGCGATCTTCTTGCTGTGAGGCGACATAGTGCTACCCACTGTGCCACTGCGCCGCCCAAAACTGCTTTCATTCACGCTGAAATAAAACAAATAAGACTTTTATTATATTATTTATATATTATTGATATTAATAATATATTATATTTTTATATACATTAAAGAAATGTATTGATACGTTATTAAATCAAGTTAAGTCAATGCTGTAATTAAAAATAAATAAATGAAAATAATTCTTCAAGTATAAGCACATACTATTAACTAGAAGCAATACATTTTGGAAATTAATTATTAATAAAAACAATTAAAATCATTAATTTACTGAACAAATACTGTAAAAACCATTCAAATAAAAAAGTCTTCCCAACTCCAAATGTATTTATTGATAATAATAGGTCAAGTTAATAAGCATATTTATAGGTTATGCAGTTAATGGTATAGGTCAAATATGAGTTAATTTGACTTGATATTAAGCCCAACAGCATTACCATTGTGTTTGGTAGCAGGTCCTATACAGCAGATGCCAAGGAGAACAGAAAATAGGAAATGCAATTATCTTATATAAGGCGGTGTTTGTGGGTCCTTTAATGAATCAGACACTGGGAAAATAAAAGCCTTTGCCAGCGATGTGGGAAGCGGCTCGAGCTTTTACGTGTAATAAACAAAATTTAATTAATTTGGAAATCACACAGAATATGGCAGCCACTTAGAAAGAGGATGAACAAAACCAGGACTTCATCTCACTCACCTTAATTATCGTCTCTTTATTAGTTCACTCCAGACTAAATGTAAATCACACCACTTACTGCATAAGAGCAGTTTTTCAAGCACTCATGCAGTCTTTTACTGTCAACATCAGAGTCCTTCGAGCATTTACTCATATTTAGAAATTCAGACGCTCGATTGCAAGCTTTTATTTCAGAACACAATTAGAAGATGAAAATAAAAACTCAGAGAAATAGGGATTTTCACACTTGTGCTATTATTGCACGTTTTATGGTATTATTATAATATATTTTTTAAAAATTATTTTGTTAGGGGTTTGATTGGAAAGGACAGTGGAGGTTACAGACAGGAAAGAATTAGGAGCAGAGAGAGGGGAAGGGTCGGCAAAGGACCCTATCTGAATATCTGTAATCTAAAAGTAAATAAATTGAAATATTGAGAAAATCAACTTTAAAGGTGTTCAAATTAAGTTCTTAACAAAGGACATTACTAATAAAAAAATACATTTTTATATATATACACAGTAGGACAAAATGTAGAAACAGTAGAAAAATCAATCATTTTGACCTGTACTGTGTATTTTTGGCTCTTGCCAAAAAATATACCCGTGCAAAAAAACAAACAAAAACAAGCGTTTGGTAAAAAAAAATGTAATAATAAACAAATGGAACCCAACAGTTGGGTTTGTCCATATTTGAGCCTAAATTGGTTTGAAACAACTCAGTATTTTTAAAGTTTAATAAAAGTCACTAGATAGGGTGACACGGTGGTGCAGTGGGTAGCACTATCGCCTCAAAGCAAGAAGGTCGCTGGTTGGAGCCCCGGCTGGGTCAGTTGGCATTTCTGTGTGGAGTTTGCATGTTCTCCCCGTGTTGGCGTGGGTTTCCTCCGGGTGCTCCGGTTTCCCTCACAGTCCAAAAACATGCACTATAGGTGAATTGAATAAACTAAATTGGCCATATGTGTATGTGTGTGAATGAGTGTGTATGGATGTTTCCCAGTACTGGGTTGCAGCTGGAAGGGCATCCGCTGTGTAAAACATATTGGCGGTTCATTCCACTGTGGTGACCCCGGATGAATAAAGGGACTAAGCCGAAGGAAAATGAATGAATGAAAGTCACTAGATAATAATGTATAATCACAATGTCTCAACTTCTCGCACTTTCTCAATATATCTGTTCTACAACATGTAACAACAAACAACACAATAATTAGTGAAAAAAGACAATATTTTGTGCAGTGAACAATTCAGTTTGCAGAATCTTCATCAACTGAATAAATACAGTAAAAAACACACACACACACTGATGCATGTTGTTTAATCAGACTTTTGTAGATGTGGGCATAAAATGTTTTGCTGAATTTTATGTGTAAAGTGTCAGTCTTGTTCTGACCTTATGACTTACCAACTCATACATACACACTTCCCTGGAGGACTTTCAACACCAAAAAAAACTAAAACAACAACAGTGAAATAACTGCAGGTGATTTCATTGCAGGGGTTTAGTTTTAAACAAATACATGTTCATATTTTCACGTCAAATTAAGTTTTTATAGTAAAGGGTGAGGTAAGGTGGAATGACAGATTTCTTGGCATCACTAAACATTTCAATAACCACTGTGAAATTTTGAATGACCCTGATTTAAAGTTGCCATTTTTAACGAAATCATGCACTGTCCTACATTTTTTTCCTAATTTCACGACCGTTTAAACTGGATGTACATCACGATATGGGATATCTTAAAGTCACCATGAAACAGAAGTTAAGATGGTCCTTTTTTCGCTATCTTGATCTCCATCCACTTGAATTGGTTCTGAAATAAGAACAAAAAGTATATTGAAGTAATTTCGCACTTTGGTAACTGATTGGATTATTGAAAGATGGGCATTGCTAACAAAATGAAAGAAGATTGATGAATGGACGAAACTGTATTTATCCAGCAAAGCAGTACGCCCTAAATGCGCTTTTATTCAGTGCGCCCTAAATGACTGATATCCCCAGCCTAATATATTGATAGCCCCACCCTAATGGACTAATAACCCCACCCTAAA
>CAIGQV010019178.1:5599761-5644054 GCA_903798115.1 Danio jaintianensis | reverse complement strand
ATACCCCCATCCTAAATTATTGATAGCCCCACCCTAATGGACTGATAGCCCCGCCCTAAATGACTGATAGTCCCACCCTAAAGGACTGATAGTCCCACCCTAAAGGATTGATAGCCCCAACCTAAAGGCATTCTATGTGAAGAAAAGTCATTTTGAGGGGGCGGGGAAGGGTTATGATATTTGATTAAAGATTCTGAGGGCAAATTAATTTTTACAAAATAACGAAGTGCACAGATACATCATTTATAACAAGCTCTACTATACACATAAAAAAAATTTTGAAGAGTACATTTAGATTTCATTCTGACTTTAAAACTGACACGAGGGTGAGTAAAAGATAAAACGTTGATTTGTTTTAGAGCTCAATCTTATCCAAACAGTGTGCTCTGTATATCAGCTGCAGTGTGTTGCTCCTCAGTTTTCATCCCTCTCCAGTGACCGTTCCCTCTTTTATCTCCAACCCCTTTACTCTGATTTCATTAGTTCCATTGATATTCAGCCCTACTTTTCCATGTTCATGAAAAATTTATCACTTTTTTTCCCACTGAACTATTTATACGCAGATCAAACTGAGTCATGGGAGTAATGAGAACAGGCCTTTTAAACTTTACAATCTCAGCTGAATAAACAATTGAAGAGCAGATGCTCTGGATAAAAAAAACAACAAGCTATAATCTCTGCAGGACACTAGGAAGTAATCAAAAATACAAGTTTATCCACTCAATGAATAAATTAATTGTTCTAGGGCTCCAGAATAGCATTTGACAGCGCTGGAGATGGTGCTTCTGTAAGGAGGCATGAGCACCTGATTTGGTAGCTTTGCACATGTAATATTAATAATTTTACAAGTTTTGTCTCTTAGAAATGCACATTGGACAATAGCTTGAGTTGATAGGTGCAGGAGCGTGAAACGGTATCCAGATGTAACTTTTTTGTCATTAACAAATTAACTGTAATTAAAAACAGTATTATATGTAAATTTGTAGCAGTGTCCTATTTTGTACATTCGTAGATTATTATGCACAGGAATAACAAACTCATTACCATAGTAAACAAGTAACCAAACAACCTTGATAGATTCTAGATGATAATAATGACAAAATTCAATATGATTATCCCATATTTCTGCCAGTGGTTTCTATTAGTGTTACTATAGTAAAATTATGGTAATTTTGTGGTAATTTTAGAGTGCATTTGATTGGTCAGAGGATCTGATGAGAAGCTGAAGTATGTGGTGATGTCATGAAAATCATTAATCCATATTGGCGGAAGTGAGAATCTGCAAGTTTTTTAATTATTATATCTTAAAGGGATAGTTCACCCTTTATTAAAAATTAAAATATACTCACTGTTTACTCACCCTCAAGTATACGGAGCCCCTAAAGTGACATGTGCAAAAAAAAAAAAAAAAGACTTTCACGTGTGCACCTGATACTATGTCGACATAGTACACATGACATAGTGTTGCATGTGCACGACATAGACATGCATATATGTCACGTGCACACGGCATATGTATTGAGTGCACATAGTATCGTCTACGCATGACATAGACATACATACCACCTGCGCAAGGCATTGTATTGCATGTGCACGACATAGAAATACATATTGCGTGCAAACGACATACGTATCGCGTGCGTACACAAAAGTCTTCATTAAAATTTTTTGCATGTCACTTTAGGGGTCTATGGCAAGCACATGACATACATGCATATCGTGTGCACACAATATTGACATACATATTGCATGCGCACGACAGACATACATATTGTGTGCGCACAACATATGTATCGCGTACGCACAACATAGACATATATATAGCGTGCGCATGATATAGACATACATATTGTGTGAGCACGACATAGACAAACATATCGCATGCGCACAACATAGACATACATATCGTGTGCGCACAATATTGACATACATATTGCATGTGCACGACAGACATACATATTGTGTGCGCACAACATATGTATCGCGTACGCACAACATAGACATATCTATAGCGTGCGCATGATATAGACATACATATTGTGTGCGCACGACATAGACAAACATATCGCATGTGCACGACATAGACATACATACAGTGTGCGCACAATATAGACATACATATCGCATGCGCACGACAGACATACATATCGTGTGCGCACAACATATGTATCACATACGCACAACATAGACATATATCGCGTGCGCATGACAGACATGCATATTGTGTGCGCACGACATAGACAAACATATCGCATGTGCATGACATACGTATCATGTTCACACGATATAGACACAGGGCTCGAAATTAACCTTTTTGCTTGGTAGCACCGGTGCTCCTAACTTCAAAAATGTAGGCGCACCCACCAAAAATTATGAGCACCGTTACTATAAGTTTTATATTAACAGATTTATTGCATTTGAAATCAACACTAATCAAAACTAAAAAAAAAAAAAAAAAAAATCTGCATGCACCCACCGGCCCTGCACGCACTGCTTGACGTTAATGAGATGAACTGAGTTAACGATAATAACTGTGCTGTTCTCAAGGGTGGTGTCTGACCTTGCACAGATGATATTGACATGTAACTTATTATTTGCATACGTCATCTTAATAGCAATAATGGTCTTTTCATGAGCTGCAATATTAATTTAATCTTAGTGAATGCATGCTCTTTTGCGATGGTAAACGCGGTGCCAGTCGCACGACTGACAGCATCGTGACGATTAAATGAAGGATTAAATAACATTAGAAAATCTCGTGGTTAAAATATGTAGATGTGGCAACCGCTCTTACCTGAAAACTCCATCCCACCGGCTTTAGGGTGAATGGCTTTAGTAATTTCCATAGCGGCCTTTAAAGGGCTTCTATGATGAAAATCCTCTTTTTTAAGCTGTTTGGACAGAACTGTGTGTAGGTATAGTGTGTCCACAGTCATATTGGGGTGATATAAAGACAATAAGTCTCTTTTTTTTATTTCCTGACGTTAAAATAGCATCCAAATCCCTCCCATTTTGAGGCCGACCGCAACTTGACATAGGAGTGCGATTTCCCCGCCCACCGAATTGATTGACAACTGCGTATTAACATGTCTCCGTAGTAACGCATATAATCATATCAACAAGACAGGACGTGCGCAAAGCAACCGGGAATAAAAGATCTGTTAAGTTCGCTAGGATCATCAATCATCATCAAATGTGATCAAGAGCGAGTTTTACAAGTTTAACACGTTTTTAAAACAGTGAACTTTGTAACGACATTGTGTGTGACTCATCGTTGCAACTCCACAACAAATACATTAAATAATCATTGGGAAAGTTCTTACTGTAATATTTCTCACAAACGTTACGTGAGATCTGCTTCCTTCATGTCTGTCTGTTATCTGAGGCAGCTGAGGGCAGAGATTGAGGCACATTGACAGGCACATGGGAACGGTGGGCGGGGAGGACTAGCATTAAAGGCACAGTCCACAAAAACAGCTACAAGATGCTCAGAGCTAATAATTACAAACTTCTGAAAGGTATAATAAATAATCTGATGGGTGTTTTGAGCTGAAACTTTACAGACACATTCTGGAGACACAAAAGACTTAAATCTGGAAAAAGGGGTAAACTAGGTGCCCTTTAACCCACTGGAAGTCTTTTATCCAATCTTCGAAAAGTGTAAATGGTGGATTAACATTCACCACATGATCACTGATCAGATGCGCCATTATTAGTAACTTTAGGTGGTTTCTAAAACAAAATCTGTCAGTGTTATTTTCATTCTCTCATCTTCAGACCTTTACATTTTCGCGGCTGTAGCTCCCTGTCAGCTGAACTGAGCGATTGACAGCTGATATTAACCAATCCATTCGCGTTCTGTTCTAGAGCAGTTGGCCAATAAGAAGAGCTTGAAGGTGGTGCAAGCATTGCAGGATTTGTTTACTGCAGCAAGTTGACATGATGACTGTTTTAAACTATTCCGAAACGCTGCGTTTGTCGTTTTTTTGGTGCAAAGATACATTCTGCATGAATGTATCCTATATCTGCGCATGCGGTGAACATTTTGCAGTGAAAACCGGTCGCACGGCAACAATTTCATGCACTCCCACAAATGCTCCCAAATATATTTTGAGGTTGCATAGATAAAATTTCAAAACAGTCGCAATTTCGAGCCCTGAGACATACATATCGCATGTGCATGACATGTATCACGTTCACACAACATAGGCATACATATCGCGTGCGCACAACATTCGTATCACATGCGTATGTGAAAGACTTCATTACCTTTTTTTTGCATGTCACTTTAGGGGCTCCGTACAAGTGGTTCCAAACCATTATAAGATTATATTTTGAAGAGAGCGGAAAACCTGTAACCATCGACATCCATAGTAGGGAAATCAAATATTATGGAAGCCAATGGTTGAGGGTTTCCAGATTTCTTCAATTGTCAGTTTTGTGTGAACTATCCCTTTAGATGATTTTTTTTTTTTAATATAAAACACTAGCTTATAGATAACCTTAAGACATAGATGATACTTGATAGTAGCAGGCAAAAAAAAGTTTAATTTAGATCTCATGGGGACTTTATAACGCCGTCAGCTCTCTGCGATTTGGAACAATGCTTTTGCATTATGTTTGGTGGAGATGTCTCACTAGTGTTCAGGGGGAGCAGAAGAGATTGATGTTGGTGATTACATTGTGCTGTTTTGATGTGATGCTCTTTACACGGCGGGGGAGACACTGAAAGTGATGATTCGTCACAGCGAGATGCAACAATAACAGGCACATGACATCACCAGCAAATTAAAGTATGCAGTTACGGCGCATTATTGAGCTGGGATGATCAGACGCTTGGATGTCGTAACACAGCGGTTTATGGCGAGGGCATGCAGAAGTGTAACTGACTTCAAATTGCATACTCATCTAGCTGATGATGATTCAGGGTATATTTGCTGAACTTTTATAGTGCACCAATTTTTAAATGTCAGTGTCTGAGTGTTGGTTTACCTTGAATTCTGCGGCTAACATACTTTGCGGCTGTCTTGGGTTTGTGTCCCACTGTTTCGTATAATAGGGTATATGCAGAAGTATGCGGAAGGACTTTTAATTTTTCAGTAACCTGGGTCAAGCGCTTACGGTGAACTGTATGACGTTACAAAATCGGCGCATTTAAGGTCTGTTTTCTTTATCTCCACTGCCTGATTGATATACGATATAAAGTGGGTCTCAGAAGGTACAAGAAGCACTGCATTAAATTAAATTTTTCCGCGCCATGTCTTTAAAATATGAACATTTATTTTACCCCAGTATATTCAATAGAGTTTCTGCGCTTGCCTGCTAATCCTGATGGGCGCGTGCGAGTAAATGGCTTTTCATCTCGTTTTACGGTTGAACAAATGAACGCTGAAGTCTTTTTAACTGATCATTCATTCATTTTCTTTTCGGCTTAGTCCCTTTATTAATCTGGGGTCGCCACAGCGGAATGAACCGCCAACTTATCCAGCATATGTTTTACACAGCGGATGCCCTTCCAGCTGTAACCCATCACTGGGAAACATCCACACACACCCATACACTATGGACAATTTAGCCTACCCAATTCACCTATACCGCATGTCTTTGGACTTGTGGGGGAAACCAGAGCACCTGGAGAAAACCCACGCGAACACAGGGAGAACATGCAAACTCCACACAGAAACGGCAACTGACCCAGCCGAGGCTCGAACCAGCGACCTTCTGGCTGTGAGGCGAACGTGCTACCCACTGCGCCACTACAGCCCTAACTGATTATATTTTAATTATATTACAACATCGATGCTGTAAAAGGAACCGTATAAAATTGAAAAAAGTCACATTAACCATTCACCGGAAGTTTATCAGTATGGGAAGAAACACTAGCTGTGAATATACCCTATTGAGTTATGTGCATGTGTTCTATCTTGTATATTATTTACATAATCAGGCACTGACCGATTCCTGATTCACCCCAAAAATAATATACGTAGGGAGTTTTCTTTGGATGAAAGAGGAACTTGCCAATAATCTATTAAATTATATGCTAGATTTAACAGTATAGATATGATTATAATTATATTTATAAAATAATAAAGCATGCTTTTTATTACTGAAAAATATAATATATAATAATATAAATATAATAAAACAAAAAACAACATAATAATAATAATAATAATAATATAACAATTTATTATCAGTATTATTAATAATAATAATTATTATTATTTAACAACAACAACAATAATAATAATAATTATTAATAAAAAATATTGATACAAAATAATAATAAATAATAATGATAATAATTATTACTATTATTATTTATGTATCATTATTATTTATTATTAATAATAATGATAAATAATAATAATTATTATAATTATTTTGTAACTGTTTATCATTATTTAATAATAATAATAATTTATTATTATTATTAATAATCATAATCATAATAATAATAATTTCAAATTATTATTATTAATATTAAATAATGATAAATAATAATAATGACAATAATAATAATAATAATAATAATAATAATTTTTATTATCATTATTATTTAAAACCTAGATTAATATTATTTAAGTTTAATTTACTTAAATATATATACAATTCTATGAAAGTTCTTTTATTTAAAGCATCCCATTATATCATGCTATAACAAGCATTCAAAAAATAAAAGTTCAAGGCTGTTCGCGAGATCATGACATCATTCTGTTTCCTATAATGATGCATGCAAGATGTAAACAAAAGTGTTCTGTCACAATAGACTGCACTAGAAATTACTGCTGACAAAAAGCCTTGGAATGGTGTTGTTGAATTATTTAAGGCGTAACAAATGCCGATGTTCTGCACTCATCCCCCTAGTGCCCTTTCCAGGGCTATAAACCAGCCGACTCAACACAAACCTGACTGGAGCTCTTTTCCGTAAGCGCCGACGCTTGGGATGTAAATTGAACAACAACTGATTGCTGACCTCCCAAAACAGTTAATTAGGAACTTGTTTGAGTTTCACAGACAGTTTAGGCTGAGCACATTTTATCAGCCTAATTGTTTGCGTTTCCAGCCAAGCGTGTCGGAAATACATGGAAAAATCAAAGCTGATAGGTTGAAATGACCTCCCATCTGCCCTACTGAAGGCTGTTATTATCTTCATGCAAACACTGCAAACCCCAGCTCTGATAGACTGATATGTGTTTATACAATGACTGTCAATGAAATGCTTGATGCAATGTCACAATAGAAGGGGGATGTTCATTCAAGGAAACATAAACAGGGAAAAAGATAGATTGCTATGATCGGGTCTTCGATATTTCCAAATGTCCATTCTGAATGTGCTTGGTAATATTATGCGGCTAATTTGGATAAAGTTATCATAGTCTCTAACATCTTCTTCATCATTAGTCAGGTTTCCATACTAACATGAAGCAAATCTTTTCAAAGTTTGCAAAAAAAAAAAAAAAAGTTAAATAAATACAATCTCAAATCTACGGAAGTCCTAAGAGGCCATGCATTAAAATATTTTCTCGTGATCTTGACATAACAAAAAGTTGTTTTCTCGTTATTATGACTTACTTTTTTGCATTTATTTATTTATTAATTGTCATTATTATTATTATTATTATTATTAGACTATTTATACCTGCCCAATGTATGACCGGGCCACCAGCAATTTTCAGATGGACACTCCAGCTTTTAAAACAGAATCTTCCATAACTTTATTGTGTATGATGAAGGGGCAACATGAGTGTTTTGCCTAGAGCAGCAGTTGAGTCTGAATGTGTGCAACACATTATCAGGACGTTCAGAACAGCTATAAACATATGAGCGCAAACATGCATGCTCATGATTATTATACATTCATGATTATATCCATGTATACGATTGTATATCATGATTTACAATAATATTCCCTCAACTGTTACCATTTTAAAGCATAGCTTCTAGGCGCAAAAATAAGTTGTTGCATGTGTAAATTAGATTAGGATTAATGATTTAATGTGTGCTTTCCGTAAGTTATTTACAATTACATTGAAAAGTGAATCCCTGCAAATAATGTGATATGAAGCTACTGTATGCATGTCTAGGGCATCCTCTTAGATTAAGCAGAAAACATAGGTCACTTGAGAAATCAACATTCACTACATAACATTTATTTAGCAAATGTGTTTCTGTCTCTCATTATTCACATTAACCCTTTTCCCACAAGTTCAAAACCACATCATGCGAGAAAAAACATATGTTTGTTTTAATTTAGTGTTTCTTATCACTCTTTTAACACATGCGATACATCTTCTTTATCTTTAGTCGGGTTTCCATACTAACTTTTCAAAGTTTGCAAAAAAGAAAAAAAAAATCCCAAATCTGATTTAGGTGTCTTTAAATCAAGTTCTTAGAGTGGCTCACTGTAGTATTGGTAACCTAGCAACCAACAGTAAACAAGTCGAGCATGATTGAGACAGCTGATTGGTCACTTGGGTGTAATGTTTGCCACATAACTGTTTATTCAGTAAATGTGTTTCCGTCTCCTGTTATTTACATTAACCCTTTTCCCACAAGTTCAAAACCACATCATGCAAAAAAAAAAAAAAAAAACATATATATTTGTTTTAATTTAGTGTTTCTTATCACTCTTTTCACACATGCGATACATCTTCTTTATCCTTAGTCGGCTTTTTCCATACTAACTTTTCAAAGCTTGCAAAAAATAAAAATAAAAATAAATCCCAAATCTGATTTAGGTGTGTTTAAATCAAGTTCTTAGTGTGGCTCACTGTAGTATTGGTAACCTAGCAACCAACAGTAAACAAGTCGAGCATGATGGAGACAGCTGATTGGTCACTTGGCAGTATGCATGAAATTAAAGCACGCAGTTACGGCACATTATTAAGCTGGGATGATCAGACGCTTGGATGTCGTAACAGCGGTTTATGGCGAGGACATGCAAAAGTGTAACTGGCTAAAAAAAATTGCATATTCATCTAGCTGATGATGATTCAGGGTATATTTGCTGAACTTTTATAGTGCACCAATTTTTAAATATCAGTGTCTGGGTGTTGGTTTACCTTAAATTCTGCGGCTGACATACTTTGCGGCTGTTCTGGGTTTGTGTCCTGCAGTGTTTCATATAATTGAGTTATGTGCATGTGTTCTATCTTGTATATTATTTACATAATCAGACACTGACCGATTCCTGATTCACTCCAAAAATATAAAAATAATATACAAAGGGTGTTTTCTTTGGATGAAAAGAGGAACATTTCAACCACATCATGCGAGCAAATTATTATAGTTTTTTTTTAATTTGGTGTTTCCATCACTCTTTTCACACATGCAATACTGGGGTAAAATGTGCATTTTTACAGGGTGATGGAAACCCAGCTACTGTCTGATTTTGAACATGTGAGGCTTTAATTCACTATACTGGTATTTTCTGACATTTCGCTGTGTGAGATTTGCTAATTTTGTTGTTTCTAGAGTGTCAGAATAGCATGTAAAGGCTTGAAGAGGGCTTGTGTGTTTTGAAATCATTAAAAGTTAAATTGAAGAGTTAAATTTAAAAAAGTCTTCATAAATTCCTTCATATTATTTCAAGAGTTCACAGCTGATGATTGATAATAAAGCGTGTTTGGCATGCTGTCCCGGGAGAGAGCCCTGAGCTCAGAAGATCCTCGAGCCTGGGGCTCCCTCCTTTTTGAAGGTGGAGAGGGGAGTTTGATCTCAGGTAGGTCTTGAGAACTCCCCCGACTTATTTATGGCTAATGACAAGTTAGGAATTGCTATGGAGAGATATATTGCTGACTGAGAGCTTATCTATGGCGCCAATTTGGTTAGGTCAATTCAGTTATGTCGCATGTCTTTGGATCCATGTGAGCATGGGGAGAACATGTAAACTTCACACAGAAACGTCGACTGGCCAGTAAGAATTTGAACCAGCGACATTCTTGCTGTGAGGCAACAGTGCTAACCACTGGGCCGCCGTGCCACCCTATCTAGGAAAAGCGAGGGGGAGTAGGGGTGGAAGGGGGGATTCTTGAAGACGAAGATAACTGAGGTAAGAAACTCTGGTTATTTATAGTCACTTAGGAATCAACTGATTGGTGCATCATGTGTTAGCTAATGCGGGACCAGCCGTGGTCAATCATAAGCATATGATCCTCTCGAAATTAGTTTATAAATAAACCACACTTAGTGAAATGATAAAAAAAGCATTTTTGGTTACGGTTTTCATCGATTATGGTGCAACCATAGTTACTAGAATAACGATCCATTAGTTAATGTTATTTGTATTTGTATATATATGTATATGTATTTGCTAACATTAACTAAGTATGAATATTCTTTTGAAGCATTTATTAATCATAGTTCAACATTTATTAATGCATTATTAAAATCCAAAGTTATGCTTGTTAACATTAGTATTAGTATATAATACACCATGAGTTAACCTGAACTAACATAAACTAATGTTAACAAAGATACAATAAATGTATTACTAATTGTTTGTTCATGTTAGTAAATACATTGACTAATGGACCATTATTTTTGTGTTACCAAAATGATATTAGAATTAATTTTTACTAAATATACATAGGGTGGCTCGGTGGCGCAGTGGGTAGCGCTGTCGCCTCACAGCAAGAAGGTCGCTGGTTCGAGCCCCGGCTGGGCCAGTTGGCATTTTTGTGTGGAGTTTGCATGTTCTCCCCGTGTTGGCTTGGGTTTCCTCCGGGTGCTCCGGTTTCCCCCCACAAGTCCAAAGACATGCGCTATAGGTGAATTTGGTAAGCTACATTGTCCGTAGTGTATGTGTGTGAATGAGAGTGTATAGGTGTTTCCCAGTGATGGGTTGCAGCTGGAAGGGCATCTGCTGCGTAAAACATATGCTGGATAAGTTGGCGGTTCATTCCGCGGTGGTGACCCCAGATTAATAAAGGGACTAAGCCGAAAAGAAAATGAATGAATTAATAAATATACATATCACGTAAAATTATAAGTGTATAAAAGAACAGCTCAGCTCATTTGCATTTAAAGGCACACACACAAAAATGACAAGTTTTTGCTCACACATTTGACAAATTTGACAAGCCATAATAAATTATATGTGCGTTTGAGCTGAAACGTCAAATTTATTTTAAAGTACATCTTATGAAAAGGGGCATATATATAACTTTTTAAAAATATAAATGAATCAGTCATTACTTATAATTTCTGTATTTTATAACTGAACAGCAAGAGGTTGAATGAACAATCACAGAAGTTTCATTTTTAGGTGAACTATTCCTTTAAGAAAGTCCATAACATTTACAACACTAAAAAACTATATATTGAGGCAATATCGAGGACAAGAAGTCTGCTTTCATGACCGAGTTTTCTCACTGGATGGTTGGTGGCCTTGGGCATTCTGGAGTCTGACAACTTTATCTGAACATGATTTAGGACACCTTCACTTTTTCAAATTGAGTTGAACCCTGTCCAAACGTATGACTGCAATTTCCTTCATTGTCACAATCTAGTTTTCATAGGCTCCATACAATGCCTGAAACCAGAGCGTGTTATGACTTTTGTACACCGGAGGCTGTTCGGTGTGTATTTTAGGCAGTGTCCTCTGACTTTTTATAAACACAAATAAACTGGTTCATGAGCTGGAAAATACAAAAAATGAGCCCAATAACTAATCTGTTGCTTGCCTCTTAAAATAATAGCAAACATCAGAAAATCAGTACACTGATGATGTGATTTGTTTTAATAACATTCATTTTCCTTCGGCTTAGTCCCTTATTTATCAGGGGTTGCCACAGCGGAATAAATCACCAACTATTCCAGCATATGTTTTACACAGTGGATGCCCTTCCAGCCACAAACCCAGTACTGGGAAACACCCATACACTCTCTCATTCACACACACACACTCATACACTACAGCCAATTTAGTTCATTCAATTCACTTATAGCACATGTGTTTGGACTGTTGGGGAAACGGTAGCACCCGGAGGAAACCCACGTGGAAAACACGGGGAGAACATGCAAACTCCACACAGAAATGCCAACTGACCCAGCCGGGACTCAAACCAGCGACCTTCTTGCTAAGCCGAAGGAAAATGAATGAATGAATTAATTAATTAATTTTCAATACACATTTTTGTACATTGCAAATGCTGCCCTTTTAGCATATAGGCTGCGTCCAAAACCGCGTACTACTCAGTAGGTAGTGCATTTGAATTTAAACGTACTACTCGACTGTTAAAAGTACGTTCTATACAGTATGAATGTGAGCAGTATGAAAGGAACTCGGACATACAACATCCGCCATTTTGTCATGGTCACGTGACCTACCTGCGTCAGTTGCGTCGCTTCACTCCCATTCATGCATTCTCTCGCGGGGCATCATGGGATAGCACAGCGTGCATGGGATGCGCACTTCAGAATCTCGCCGGAAGTAGTAGGTCATCCGGGTACTTCTCGCATACTGATTTTTGACATACTACTCGGCTCGCATACTGATTTTAGCGTACTATATAGTATGGAAGTATGCGGTTTCGGACGCAGCCATAGTCTTCATTAAAGGTATAGTTCATCCAGAAACTGAAATGAAACTGATTCTGTCACTCTTTACTTGTCACAAACCTGTTTGAGTTTCTTCAACACAAAATATTTTAGTATAAATATATTATTAATATATTTTGAAAAAAAGATTTAGCTTTTCCTATGGAAGTCAATGGTTACAGCTATCTGACATTATTCAAAACGTCTTCTTTTGTGTCCAACAGTAAAAGGAAGCTCATTAAAATATGCAACCAGTTGAGCGTGAGTAAACGGTGATTAAATTTCCATTTTTGGTTGAACTTTCCCTCTAATAGACAAATTTTTAGACTAATAGAATATAAGATTTTACCAGGCTATCAAGTTGCGAGTTTAAATTACCGCAGGAAAATATTCTGACGCAGCAGTTTATTGCCCTTTGATATTGCTGTTCATTTTTCAGATCAAATGAACCGGAGAGATCTATTTGGATCGCAGTGCTTTGCTGACTTGCATTCATTTAGCGTTATCATTTGTTCTCCGGGGCTTGTTGATTAAACACGTTAATGCCGAATGATAAGAAATAGCCAGAAATACGCTATAGCAGGAAACCACACAGCTCGTGCTAAGCTAAAAACTTGAGTAATGACAAGGCTTTACATCAGCTTACATTAACGGAGTGGTGACAAACTTTAACCCCAGCAATTAAGCGCTCAATCCTGCTGTATTTGTGTTGTATGAGCCTCTATCTGAAGCCTGCAGACCTCTGTGTGAGAGCGGAGAGTGATTTTATCAGCAGGCTTTACTCTGTCAGGACTCCACCAGCTAGTTTTCGGGCCGGTAATACCGCGCGACAGAGTGATTTAACGCGGTAGGGCTGTTGTCACCAGCTCCTAAATGAAAGCTGACAGGATCATGGGGTCTTCCTTTGCCTCCGCAAACCGGCTGAAAGAGGAAATCAAACACACAATGCGATAGAAAGAGCTAACAACATTAAATACTCACCGTGAGGTCGCCTAGTTGAAATGGTCTACTCTTGAATTACCCGACCGGCGTTAATGCCATGCTAACAGCATGTCTGATTGGTAGTTTATATACCACAAGACCCTTTTCCACAGGCCTGGGGAACTTCAGGAGGTGATTGCGTTTTTTCTTCTTCCCCGTTTGTTTGGTTCAATCAAAAAATGTTAATATATCAACTTGTTTCAGTCGCTTGAAATGTCAGACCCACCAGTCTTAACGCTAATCTAATAAGCGGCTTGTAATTAATCATCTTGGTAGTTAATTAATTTAAAGTTCCTGGTGATTTAGAGGTGGAGAGAAAACATTCTTTACATCCTTTAGACAGATAGATAGAAAGATATAGAAAGATTAGCCTTAGAAGAAATACTCATCATATATATCAGGCTGCTTTCTCACACAGTCATTTGATACACATTAACCTTATAGAAGTATTTTTGTAGTCATTTTGTAATGTAAATGTATTTATGCTACCTTTGAGCTTCATTAAACAGTCTGCGCAAATATCAACATATGTTCATTCTGAAAACGTAGCCCTATATACATTTCTGGAGATCGCAAATTATGTAGCCAGAAGTACGTATGGCTGCATTTCGTCTTTAAAACGAACGCTACGGGGCAGTGTGATGTTGGTCCTTTTCTCCTTTTCTCACCAGCTGACCGCTTACCTCCGTATGGACGGCTTTCCCGCTGTTACCAGTTTGCCCAATGGCTCGCCATGTATGTCGGCGGACTTGAGTCGCAGAGCGATGTTGACCACGATGACGGGGTTCGAGTCTGGCGAAGAACGGTTCCAGAAAGCAGGTAAGACAAAAACAGAAGCCAAAAAAATAAAATAAACAAGTAAATAACAGGGTGAGAATGTGGTAAAATCTGAAAACGTGGTAAAAATCAGGCGAGGGCTTTTCTTTTTCTGGATTGCTTTTTAAAACTGTTGGTTGGGTTTAGGGAAGTGGGTGGGCGGATCAATAGGTGCTTTTGAAAACACTATTGGTTGGTTTTAGGGAAGGAGGAGGGTGGGTCAGTCAATCAGTCAATCAGTCATTTAGTCAGTTGACAGTCGACAGCGGCCTCTGGTGGATTTACGTGAGAACAGCAGGCGCGAATGGCACTCGCAGCGGCCTCTGGTGGATTTGCGAAAACAAAAACTGCAAAAAAACGTAGCTCCTGGGACGTATTTAGCGCTCTCCAGAAATGTATACAGTCGTAGGTTTTCAGAATGAGCCTGGGTTGGCAAATATATTTAAATGCTACTTTGGGTTTAGCTTCACTGTGTATAAAACACCATTTTAATTACATAAATAGCCAAACCAATTTTGCGGCATTTTGGAAAACTCATTGATTACTTTCACGTTGACTCAAGTAATTACTGATTAATTACCTAAAACTAAAACTATGGTCCATAATGATTACACCTAAAATGTATTTTGTTATTAAGAACAAAACAGAAAAAATAGCTAGCAGTGTTGCCAGATTGGGCGGGAATATGATTTTGTGGGTAAAAAATGACATTGGTGGGTTGACAAAATTTGGGCAGTTCTGAAACGTAAATTTTATATGCAATTTATTTAACAACACATAATTGTGTGCTCCTACTCCATTCAGTTAATAGTGACCAGTTCATAGCGCAAACCTATGGAGGTGAAGGAAAGTTGTATCAAAATATCAAAATCTGACTCCCTGGACAAATCTGACTCCCTTCGAGGGCACACGCATCATGCAGTGCCTGCAGTTAAACTCACAGCGGTTTATCATGACACTTATCGATCATTCTTTCCCGCAATTGACAGCAAGAAAAAAAAACATAGAACCGTTGTCTGATTGACAAGCAGCACCTTATAATGTTCAAATGAATTTAAAACGCCAAATGGGACGAATTTATACCCCATTTCAAAAGTAAAACCTACTCTAATAGGTAGTGTACACAACATTAAGTGCAGTGTGTGGGTGTGAGGGGGCAGTGTTTTGATGTAATTATACAGTTATGCTGTGACCGCTGGTGTTAGTTGCTGTATGGTTAACAATTATGACAGTTAAAGTAACTAGGTTAATTTCGATTTAAATCAATTAAAAATAAATAAAATATTAATGTAATATTTTGGGCGTTTTTTTGTACATTTAGGCGGGTTTAGGACAGCTTTTGGGCTGGAAAAAGTCCACTATATCTGGCAACCCTGACAGCTAGTTAATTAAAGTACACATGAAATCAAAATTAACCATACTGATTTTGTTAGCTCACATTGCTAATTTTGTGCTGAACAATTAATCTGTGCATGTCATTAAGAAAAAAAAATAGTAATATAGAGTAGATGTAATCTAAAAATGCACTTCCTGTCTGTTTTCATTTCATATTCTCAGATTATGTCTGTCTGAGGTATTGGGCGTGGCTAACATACTTAAACACGCCCCTACCACTGTCAGTTTTGACAACAAACAGAAATGGTGAGGAGGAGGTGTCTGTTAGGTTGTAATATCTCTCCCCAAACCCTTTTCCCGATCTGTTTGAATGAAATGCCTACTTTACTACATCCAATCAGCTCGCAGTAGAAAAAAACAAGCCACGCCCACTGTTTTCTCATTTAATATTCTGTTTCTCTAGGAACTGCATCACAATACAGAAAAAAAATAATAATAATAAAAAACGGTAGCAGCTTCTGGTTCATGTGGACTTTAAAATAAGAAGTTCCGTTACTTAATGTTAGTTAGTGTATTTAATAACAAACTAAGAATGAAAAATAATTGTACACATTTTATTAATCATAGTCCAACATTTCATCATTACATTTTTGTTTGGTTTACAAGAGCTAAAAATGAACAACTACTGTAATAAAGGTATTGTTTATTATTCATTAATCAATAATGTTAGTAAATACATCAACGTTAATGTATTTACTAACATTAACGATGACCAAATATATATATATATATATATACATAAAACAAGACTAATAAAAATTTACTAAAACCTTAATTTAATACAAAACAAAAACGAAAATAAAAAAACATAAAAATTAAAACTCATTCAAAATAATCATAAAAACTACAATAGGCTGCTTATTGATCTTAAAATAAGACTGATGTTGACTGTAAAGATACATAATTTTCATGCCCTACAGAAGCATCGAAGATCTATCGAAGCACAAAAGACCTTGTACACTGAATAAAAGCATTGCGTTATATAAGCCATACAGTCAAGAGTTTGAGTTCCCATCATAAACACATCTATGAAGTCTTTTGTGTTGTGATCAGCTTTCTTCTGACATACAGTCTCCAAACTTATTCACTTCTTGCAGCCTGCAAAACTTTTTTTTTATTCTGAATTTCTCTGAACTCAGCACAAAAACTCAGCATGTAAATAATGGAATCAACTGGCAGCTCGAATACATTTGACATGTATATTACAAAGATTCATCCTCACGAGCTGTTAAAGCAGCCACAAAAGATCTGACTTAAAGGAATTGAAAGGATGAAAATGATCATATGCATTTGTTTCTATTGCAAACCATTCAGTGTAACCATAGCAAAATATTGTTATTAAATATTCATTTAACCTTAACACTTAATTGCTCCATCTTGCAATGCAATATATTCACATTATAGCTAGGGATGTCCAGGCCCGATCACGCGGTTTCTCCTCAAAGGAGCAGCTCCAACAAGCAGAAGCTGTGGATTGTGAGCCACAACCTGTAAGTACTTTTATTTGTTAAAATTGATCTATGACATGCACAGTGTCTAGGGTTAAAGGTATGTTGTAGCAAGGATGTAAACAACAGGAAATGCTGTTTGGCACCACTAACAATTTAGCTACAAATTCAAATCTATCAGTCAGACCTCTGTAAACACCCACAGTCTTCACCAGCGCTGCAGTGTCTCTCTATGCGGACGCTTTCCTTGAGTTTTACAGTCATGGCCAAAAGTTTTGAGAATTACATAAATAGTGGAAATTGGAAAAGTTGCTGCTTAAGTTTTTATAATAGCAATTTGCATATACTCCAGAATGTTCTGAAGAGTGATCAGATGAATTGCATAGTCCTTCTTTGCCATGAAAATGAACTTAATCCTGAAAAAAACTTTCCACTGCATTTCATTGCTGTCATTAAAGGACCTGCTGAGGTCATTTCAGTAATCGTCTTGTTAACTCAGGTGAGAATGTTGACCAGCACAAGGCTGGAGATCATTATGTCAGGCTGATTGGGTTAGAATGGCAGACTTGACATGTTAAAAGGAAGGTGATGCTTAAAATCATTGTTCTTCCATTGTTAACCATGGTGACCTGCAAAGAAACGCGTGCAGCCATCATTGCGTTGCATAAAAATGGCTTCACAGGCAAGGATATTGTGGCTACTAAGATTGCACCTAAATCAACAATTTAAAAGATCATCAAGAACTTCAAGGAAAGAGGTTCAATTCTTGTTAAGAAGGCTTCAGGGCGTCCAAGAAAGTCCAGCAAGCGCCAGGATCATCTCCTAAAGAGGATTCAGCTGCGGGATCTGAGTTCCACCAGTGCAGAGCTTGCTCAGGAGTGGCTGCAGGCAGGTGTGAGCGCATCTGCATGTACAGTGAGGTGAAGACTTTTGGAAGATGGCCTGTTGTTAAGAAGGGGAGCAAAGAAGCCACTTCTCTCCAAAAAAACATCAGGGACAAATTGATCTTCTGCAAAAAGTATGGCGAATGGACTGCTGAGGACTGGGGCAAAGTCATATTCTCCGATGAAGCCCCTTTCCGATTGTTTAGGGCATCTGGAAAAAGGCTTGTCTGGTGAAGAAAAGGTAAGCGCTACCATCAGTCCTGTGTCATGCCAACAGTTAAGCATCCTGAGACCATTCTTGTGTGGGGTTGCTTCTCATCCAAGGGAGTGGGCTCACTCCCAATTTTGCCCAAAAACACAGCCATGAATAAAGAATGGTACCAAAACACCCTCCAACAGCAACTTCTTCCAACAATCCAACAACAGTTTGGTGAAGAACAATGCATTTTCCAGCACGATGGAGCACAGGGACCAAAACGTTGACATTTTGGGTCCATGGCCTGGAAACTCCCCAGATCTTAATCCCATTGAGAGCTTGTGATCAATCCTCAAGAGGCGGGTGGACAAACAAAAACCCACTAATTCTGACAAACTCCAAGAAGTGACTATCAAAGAATGGGTTGCTATCAGTCAGGATTTGGCCCAGAAGTTGATTGAGAGCATGCCCAGTCGAATTGCAGAGGTCCTGAAAAAGAAGGGCCAACACTGCAAATACTGACTCTTTGCATAAATGTCATGTAATTGTCGATAAAAGCCTTTGAAACGTATGACGTGCTTGTAATTATATTTCAGTACATCCCAGAAACAACTGAAACAAAGATCTAAAAGCAGTTTAGCAGCAAACTTTGTGAAAACATATTTGTGTCATTCTCAAAACTTTTGGCCACGACTGTACATCTCAGATAATGAACTCGCAAAAGATATGTGAACGTTTCATATTACTTACACATGCTTATTCTGAATATATGTGAAAGACATGTAACGCGTTGAGTTAGGTAAAAAAAAAATACAGGATAGCTCGCCTAACTCGTGTTGCAGCAGAAATATCTATCAAAGCTCACACGGGTTGCATTCCACTTCTCACTGTATATTACAGAAAAATAACTTAGAGCATCAGAGAAAAAGAAAAATAAACATCGGTCCCACGCACATGCAGTTCTCGTGTTACATGCGTCTACAGACTGTTCACACACACACACACACACACACACACACACACACACACACACACACACACACACACACACACACACACACACAAAATGGCGATTTTTCTCTTAAATTAGCCACACCCTATTTTCACTTGTTACAGACACTTGTCAGATTTTATTTTAGAGAGCAGGCATGAGGTTCATCCTTTTCATTTTCTGTCTGATTAAGGCTCAAACAGATACTGCTAACAGCTACTCTGACTGACACTATTTATTACTGTACTATTTACTATTCACAAAGTGCATGCTTGTGGAGGCGTGACGCTTTACTAGTGACGTAGAGCCGATCCGCGAATCACAGCACATTATGTTAGCTGACCAATCAGACCCTCTTGAGGGCGGGCCTTTCGGAGGAACTAGGAAATATGACAGTTATTTTCATGTTAGCTGAGAAGCTGTATATAATCAAAGTAAGATATAGAAAAAAATAACGTGATTTTTTACAAATGAAGCATGAGCACACATTTCTTTGCATCTTATAAACACAACCAAGCCTCAACCACTGGACCACCCCTTTAAAGTGTTTATATGAGCTGCTTTTTGAATGTTCCTTTCATGATTCCGTGTTACATGTTATAGCACACAGATCCATTAACGTCAGTGCGTCACAGCGCTATCCACAATTTCTCCGCAGTTTCATGTAATTTTTCTTTTTTCTTTTTTGACTTTAACTGCAGTTCGGCAGTTTCACTTTCATTCAGGAACATTTCATTCATGCCCCCCTGACGAACTGAGGTATTGAATGAGAATATGATGTATGGACTGGTGGAAGAGTAATCGAATTTGATACCGCACACCGAATGGAAAGAAAAAAATTTCGTGACGCGGGTGTCTGTGGTCCTTTAAGGTAATCAAAAATCGTTGTTTACATGGTAGACTCTTAATCAGAGTATTGTCTTAATCATATTAAAATCAGACTATTGGTGTCCATGTAAACGTAGTCACTGATGCCAGATGATGTCGCAAGCTGTCCTCTGCCTTTAAGTTGACTCCATGAGCCCTCATGGAATCATTCCCCCTCTTACACGCAACTTTTTTAAAGCATCTGCTTCTCGTTGCTGTGTCGGAATCCTTGCTTGTAAAATATAGGCACACTTTAGATTGTTTCGTTTAAGCAAATTCGATGAATGCGATCATGTGTGTTGATGAAGGGAGTCGCTCACTGGATGCGCTGTACTGCATGCTTTGCCTTCTATATCTAAGCAACAAGAACAAACGCCTAACATCGCCGATGGTGTCCGTATCCCTCAAAGTTGTTTAGAATTAAATGTTTAGAGATGGTGTGACACAATGCGTACCTATGTGTGCCTTTGATGCACCCCTTGATGCTTCTTACGTCCTTGTCGCAGCACCAGTGGCACCGAAGTTCATATGCTGATTCGGTCCAGTGCAGACCGGTTACTAAGGTACCAATGCCATAAAGGCACCGGGTTTCGGTACCCAACCCTATTAATATGTACCTTTAAGGACCTGTTAGGACCAAAAATGTACCTTTTGAAAAGGTACCGCCTTGTGTGAGTGTAAGTTATAGCATAATTGACATTTTTGGGTGAACTATTCCTTTAACACGGATAATGATACCCAATTAAACTTCCAAAACTTCATACTTTGTACCTGTACATCACCCCAGAGCACATGTCCCAGAGCAACATCTCTATTTAGAAAAGATTAGCGAGTGTTTCCCCATGAGATCCAGCCTGTGTGCTTGATCCAGTGCAGTGTTTTTCGTGCTCAGTTTAGTATGCATCTCCTGTTGTGACGGAGCGAGGTTCAGTATGGCTGCAGTGCAGAGAAACCGAAGGCCAAGAGCTCGTTGGCACCAAACAATCATCTCTCAAAACTCAACAGACTGTGTCTCTGGCGCTGCGGTTTAATTGGCGCGCCATTGAACCTCGAAGGTTAAAGGTTCTGCTAACAGAAAGTGCACTATTATTAAACTTTCTGCAGGTTTGAGGGCTCATTGTCCAGCCCTGTGTTCACCGGCTTCACCTTTATTTACAGGAAGGCGAGTGCTCCGTCATGCTCAGCGAACGCTGTAGCCCGAGAGCTCTAATGATTCCCAGCGCCTATTAAATCAATGAAGATTCACTCCCGGGAGTGAAATGGTGCTCAGATGCTGCAAGTCTATTAAAACCCAGTGACAGAACACAATGAGCGAGAATTATGGGATGCGCCAAGCTGGCATTTATAAGCAATTCTGTGGCCTTCGGTTTTTGCATATTTCAGAGATGCTTGCAAATGAGGGAAAAAAAACAGCAAAGTATTTCAAATTCGCTGCTCTACTGCATTGAAACTGACCATGGTATGAAAAGCGAAGAGTTAAGATTCAGTATCAGTTTTTGGTCAGCAGAATCTCTATGATCTCAGTTATTTAGTTTAAGATGGCCTTGATTGTTTAAACAGCACCAAGCTTTAAAAATATAATGAGGTTTTCAGAGTATTTGCATGCTGACTGCAATGTTTATTTGTCTTATTCTAGTTTCCAGCGCCGTGCACAGAGATATTATGTGGGGCAGATGCACAAGTGAAAGAAATGGTACTAGTAATTATTTCTATATAAAAAAACATACTGTTTTGCTAATTAAAAAAAAAAACCTGTAGACTTTTGGTTTGTTCAAGAGTTAAATCATCATCCAAATCCATCTTACCATTACTGAAAACCCATTTATATAATTGTTCTATATATAACTATAAATTTAAATAGAAAAATATGAAGTGTTTGGATAAAAGACATTTGAATTAATTAATTAACTAATTAATTAATTAATATCCCACCACACCATGTGAGATCATAGAATCATTCATGTGATTCATTCAAATCACCTGATTCATTATAAGTGACCACTTATGTAAAGAATCGGTCATTGTGTCAATGACAAAACCTCATTCTGGTATTATTATTATTATTATTGGCAAAATAGAGCAAAACAATATTAGCAATAGTACTGGCAAAATGGCACTTACAAATAAATACTTTATAAAAACATTTCGATCATCTATCCGTGCATCTGCATATACTCTCTTTCCGTGCCGGCCACAATCGTCACCGCAACCAAGCCGACCAATCACAGAGCTTGCACTACGCATCATTGCAGCGTGTAGTTACATTTTTTTAAAAAGAGGTGCGCGTCAGCGGCAGCCACGGCGAGGGGTATGCAACTGCGTGAAGGCTGCGCCGGAAAATATGCATGCTCTTGATGCTTGCTCAGCCTTAAATTACCCTGTGTGTGTGTGTGTGTGTGTGTGAGAGAGAGAGAGAGAGAGTCACGTCAGAGCAGAACTCATTAATATTCACAACTGATCCAAATATTGTCAATATGGACCTTTTGATTCTAGGGGTATTTATGGAGTAATAATTGAGCATATAAATTTCTGGAGATTTTTTGACTAAGCCATATACCTACTATGTAGATATCAGAGAACAATTTAAGAGTGCTTTCCTACTAGCACTTTTGGTCCACACTCGGATTCATTTGACGTCAGAGTATGGTACGTTTAGCTAGTGTGAATGTCTTCTGAACTCGGGTGCGCACCCGTGAACCATACCTGAGTCCCCCTGAAAGACGTGGTCTGGGGTACGGTTCACGCAAACTCTAGTCCGGTTCACTTCTAGTATGAATGCAATCGTACCAAATAACAGAAGTGAACCGCCAACTGTACAACAAACTTCTTTTTCATAACGTTCATTCGTGTGTGTGTGTGTGTGTGTCTGTGTATCACGTACTGTACCTTGGTGACAAGCAGGACTGAGCCAGGGCAATCACAGTGATAATGTCTGCTTGTCTCCTCCTAAAACAGCTTCTGCAGCCATCGTGTGATGTTCTGAACGTTTATAATATTTTTACGACAGATGGACGCGAGTCGTTTTCTGTATGTCCAAGACCAAAAGATTCAGTAAAAGCAGAATGACCGCGATGTGCGTACGTCTTTCCATTTTGGTGCTTTGCTTTCGTGTCTGTCACCTAGCAGCTCGATGACGCAAGCGTACCGGGGTTCAGAAGGAAAAAAGAAGGTGTGAACACCAACCAACCGAGAGGTGGCAAGGGGGGACAATCGAACTTGGGTACAGTCCAGGCAATTGAACCAATTGTGAAAGCTCCCTAAGTTATTGAACTAATGCAGTATATGGCACATTTAAAAGATGTTTTTGTTTTTTTAAATCTTTAGGTTCAATCTTAAAATGACTTTAAAACAGAAACATTTATAATTCTTCAGTTGATTTCAGTCAATTCTTGCGCTCTCACTCTTTGATGAGATGTGAGGTACATGAAGGCTATTTTGGAGTCTGACTGTTAAAAATAATGTGTCAAAAATAAACTGAATGACACGCACAGTATAGTGTTGTTTACTATTGACCTCAGTTACAGTTGGTTTTACGGATGAAAACACTGCAAACACTTTGAATGTGAGTCTTGTAGCAGTCTTAAAAAAAGCGGCTCACTCTGTCTGATAACATAACAGCCGAGAGATGGAAACAACATAGTAAATTATAGGCAGCATGTTTTGAGATATTGTGATCTAATGCAGTGAAGTCGTGAAGGCTGGAAAAACTGTTCAGTGTCACGATTCAATTTTACATTCATGCTCATAGTTTCCTCTCCGACTGAGAAAAACACTCATGAAATATTTGCAATAGAACACTGATTTGCAAAAAAACAATCTAATACTATAATACATCTAATACTTTTATTTTCATGTCTTAAGTGTGTCAGTAGTATATGTATGTATATATATATATATATATATATATATATTCTAACTGTATGTTGCTGGTTTATTATTTACATTAATAATGTTATTTAAAAAAAAAAATAGGGGCGACACGGTGGCTCAGTGGTTAGAACTGTCGCCTCACAGCAAGAAGGTCGCTGGTTCGAGTCCCGGCTGGGTCAGTTGGCATTTCAGTGTGGAGTTTGCATGTTTTCCCTGTATTGGCGTGGGTTTCCTCCGGGTGCTCCGGTTTCCCCCACAGTCCAAAGACATGCGCTATAGGTGAATTGAATACACTAAGTTGACTGTAGTGTATGAGTGTGTTTGGATGTTTCCTAGTACTGGGTTGCAGCTAGAAGGGCATCCGTTATGTATAACATAACCCCTGATTAATAAAGGGACTAAGCCGAAGGAAAATGAACGAATGAAAAATAAATAAGACAGAACAGTATAATCGAATGCTCTACATTAATAGATTTAAAATAACTTAACATGGATGTCATTTTAGACAATTACTAATATGCTTAAAAACAGTTTTTAATTCCGGAATGGTTCATTAAAAGGCATACAGGAAATAAACATGTTTATTAGCAAAGTGTGTGCAGATTTGGGTTTAATATATTTTTACATTAATAGAATTTCACAAATCGTTTCACATAAAGCATTTTGACACCTAATGGTCCTCCATACACACCTGGGTCTAAAACACAAAATGTGAACCACTTTTAAAATATACAAAATTGTCAAAATAGTTCAAACAATGGTAACTCTTAAAATATTTGCATAAATACTGAAGAAAAATAATCTAAAAACATAAAAGAATGTAAACATTTTCTATACATAATAAAATCTATTCAATTTGTCTTGTTTGTTCCCTTAATAAAACTATTTACATATTTAAAATTGTATTTTTTATGTTTAATTTTATGTGTATAATACTCAAATGTGTTATGAGGGTTTAGAAGTATTTACTTCAACAACAATTTGAATTTTTTCATAAAAAATATCAATCATCTAAAATAACAATGATGCATATTACATTTTTAATATTAATAATAGTAATGTTAATACACACCAAATCAATGTTGGTGACACGGTAGCTCAGTTGTTAGCACTGTTGCCTCACAGCAAGAAGGTCGCTGGTTCGAGACCCGGCTGGGTCAGTTGGCATTTCTGTGTGGAGTTTGCATGTTCTTCCAGTGTTGGCGTGGGTTTCCTCCGGGTGCTCCAGTTTCCCCCACAGTCCAAAGACGTGCACTATAGGTGAATTGAACGAACTAAATTGGCCGTAGTATAAGTGTGTGAATGAGAGTGTATGGATGTTTCCCAGTACTGGGTTGTGGAGTGCATCCGCTGCGTAAAACATATGCTGGAATAGTTGGCGGTTCATTCCGCTGTGGCGATCCCTGATAAAAAGGGGACTAAGCCGAAGGAAAATGAATGAATGAAAGCAATGTTATGACAATAATGTGTACTCTTATTTGAGATTAATTATAAATATATTCCTGGAAGGCTTTTGGCACTTACAAACGTTTCTTAAATCATAGGATGGCAGATATTTGTATTGCTCAGAAGGGAACAGTTATGATGGGAAATTCTGCTCCTGGTCATATATAAAGTGTGACAAAATAAAGCCTGCAGTGTTTTGCCGGTATCGGTCAGTTGTTTTACTAAAGACTGTCCTGAGGAAAGCTCACATTTACTGCTGTCCTACATTCACATACACACAAGGACAAAATCAATAACCTTTACCAGAGCTAATATCTCTCACAAACACCATTTGATTTAATAAACACCATTGATCATTTTTGCAAGAAGTTTTAAACACAACAGTGTATGAATGTAGTCAGCCTCTAAAGGTAAAAATTAATTAATTATATTTTTTTATAATCACTCTTTACAAAAACAGTCTGCAGAAACACTTTGACATTCTCCCTTAGTGACGATCTCTCCCTCATTAGCATAAACAGCCCTGAGTGAGAAGCAGCTGTCTGCCATTAGAGTTTTCACACTGTACTTGTCGAAGATAATATTGGCGACTAAGACGCATTACAAATGTGGAATTTTAGGATGCAAAAATGAAGCTCTTCTTCTGAACCACTTCTTTTCATTTTCAGTTTTTCACAGAGAAAACGTTGCCAGAGGTGGGCAGAGAATCCAAAATCTATACTCAAGTAAAAGTACAAGTATTTGAAGAAATTTTTATTCAATTAATGTAAAAGTAACAGTCTTAAAAGTTACTCGAGTGAGTAAAAAAGTATTTGATGAAAACATTACTCAAGTAAATGGTTACTACACTGTAAAAAATATCCATAAATTAGCAGTTTTCAGAATTTTGTGATTCCTGTTTTTATTTTTAATTGTTTTCCCCATTTATTTATGCTTTTGGATTGCATTATGGGACCTTGATCTTTCTTCCAACAACTATTAACCTTAAAAAGTTTGAAAAAGTGACTATTTATGAACATTTTTAATAGTTTAATGTGATATATTGTCTGGGTTGGTGTTGTATTCACCATATTCTTCACGTATGAGTGGGCGATTTAAATCTTTTTGGCTCGAGACTTCCGGTCTCATTCACTTCCACTCATTTTTAGATGTTAAAAACGGCTCGTTCTGCTGCTTGATGTTGCAAACTGATATTTTCTTATTATATTATTCTACTTTGTCTGTATAGTCATGCAAACACTTGTTTGTAGAGCAACTTGTTTGACCGTTTTCTGCCGTTTAGTATTCCTAGTCATTTCTCCCATAGGCGACTGAATCGGAAGTTCTAAAACAATCGCAAAAACGAGCGCACTTCCGCATTGAAGAATAAGGTCAATATCACCCTACAAAAAACTTGTAATAAACTGCCAGTAAATGTTCTGTTATTTTACACAATTATTTCTCTATATATTATTTCTTATACATTATACTATTTAAAACTATGTTAGAATGAACATTTGTTCATGACAGTGTGTTTTAGGGTTGCAGGGTTTACGAGATATTTATCTGCTTGCACTAAAGATCATTTATGGGAAAACACTTAGTGTGTGTGTGGTATTACAATAAGTTAAGTCCCCATAGTTATCAAATTACCATTAACAGTGTTCAAATAGGCATAATTTTGACACTTAGAACTATGTGTTTTGTTTTCAGGTTGGAGCTGGAATTCATGCATATGATACGATGTCAGTAATCTTTGTTACATCTAAAAGTTAATCTTTTAACTAATCTTTTTGACATCTTGAAGTTAAAATACATGAGACCACGAGTGATCTGATCCAATAAACCCACACGTCTTCAGCCATCATTCCAACACCAGCCGCTGCGCAATAAACAAAAGCAGAAGATGCGTCTCTATAGCAACCTCTTGTGACACAACCTCTAAAATGCCGCGTCTTGCGATGTTTGTGAACAGTCATATGAATCATATTTATTATCATTTGACAGTAATGGAGGAACGTCACCAAATGTCTAAAAATTTACTTGAGTAGAAGTAAAACACACATATTAAATGTAATAAAAAAGTACAAGTTACCCAACAATTTTACTCAAGATAATGTAACAAAGTAAATGTAATTTGTTACTACCGAGCTCTGAGCATTTTCTCTTTTGAAAAGAGCACAATCTCATTTAAATTTAAAGCGACGGTCACCAAAACAGCACAATTTGGATCAAAGCCTAAAAGGGGCAGTTTAAAAAAGATATAAAACATTATTTGTGTGGTATTTTGTGCTGAATCTTCACATATACACTCTAAGACTTATTTTACATCATGTAAAAAGGGCATAACAGGTCACCTTTAAGACTAAAATTAATTCTCAACAGCCTAACATCAAACAACCTAAAATTGTCTTCATAAAATATGATGCTCTTCAAATAAATAATCATCCTCATTTGCTTTAAATATATATAAATCTAATTATATATATATTTATATATATATATATATATAAATAAATAAAAGATTAAGATTCATAAACCAGCAGTGAAAGCTCGGCCTAGTGTGCATGTAAACTGCTTTTAAACTCCAGTATGGACACGTAATGTTGTTGAGCACAGAATTAATTGGTTTCTATTGACTCAGTCATTTATAGTAAACGTTTAATTAAACAAATCTTTGGGGTGCGTTGATAGCCAGGGGAATTAAGCCTGAATCCTCAGTGCCGTTGCAAAAAAAAAAATCCATTATAAATGAAGCATCGGGGGTAAAGAACTACTAATTGCACGGTAAAACTGGGCAGTGGTGATATGCTGCTAATTGCAGTAGATTTGTCATAAAGAGCAGCAGCATAATGAAGCGCTTTTAGTTCCTACGTGCGTCGGCATGAATGTTTTTGTCCCAAAGGCTTATCAGACCTTTCTGTTCTGCAGGAGTAAATATAATTACAAATAAAAATGAATATTAATCTATATGTTTTTTCTATTTGACAAGTTAGTTAGATGATCTAACAAATACCAATACAGATTTAGTTTTTACACAATAATACACATATGACCATTAATTTTAAATGATAAAAATAAAATTAAGAATAAATATATAACCTGAATGAGTGTAGTTATTTTGAGTAATATTTCTTAATAAAAAAAACAAAAAATAATTAAATGGTAATTTTTAAAAATAAGAATATTTTTTTATTATTATTCATTAAGATATTTAATAATAATAATAATTCATTCATTTTCTTTTCGGCTTAGTCCCTTTATTAATCTGGGGTCGCCACAGCGGAATGAACCACCAACTTATCCAGCATATGTTTTACGCAGCAGATGCCCTTCCAGCTGCAACCCATCACTGGGAAACATCCATACACACTCATTCACACACATACACTACGGACAATTTAGCTTACCCAATTCACCTAGAGCGCATGTCTTTGGACTTGTGGGGGAAACCGGAGCACCCGGAGGAAACCCACGCCAACACGGGGAGAACATGCAAACTCCACACAGAAACGGCAACTGACCCAGCCGAGGCTCGAACCAGCGACCTTCTTGCTGTGAGGCGATTGTGCTACTCACTGCGCCACCTTGCAGCCCATTATTATTATTATTAATATTATTATTATTATTATATTATTATATATTATTAATAATAATAATAATGCTAATAATGACAATAAAAATGATAATAATAATTATTGTTATTATTAATTCATTAACAAATATTATTCAAAATAACTATAGTCATTCAAGTGATAGATTTATTTTTTGGCATAATAATATAATGATCATATGTTTATTTCTGCAAACAATTCTGGATTAAATTGGTATCGCGCATTATATTCGAAACACAGCATTTATTGCATAATTAATTAGGCCCGTTTAATGCCTGTAATGGAATCCAGCAATTTGAGAGCTGATGTGATGTGGGTTAAAATGTGGAGTAACAAAAAAGAAAATGATTGTATCCCTTGACACCACGTGCAGGACATGATAATTGGGCAGGTTTTGAAAGCCCATTTATGTGTTGCAGATGTGAAGAGAATGAAGCTGATGTCAGGAAGATGTCAGGCATGCGTCTGCTGGTATTAAGGTAAACAACACTAATGGGCAGGAGTCCTGAAAAGCTGCTTCACAATCAAATCTCGCCTCTGAGTTTGGAGGGATCAGACTGCTTTATTTTCTCCCCCCCGTACGTCTGTAGTAGTTCAAACAAATCCATTAAGGTGTATTTACTGATTCATGTGCGGAGATGTGAGTGCTTTCTCGCCGAGACTTCAGTCCGGCATCACAATTGTGAAAAGAACAAGTAAACAAGCGTGTCAGTGTTGCCAGGTCTGCTTAGAAAAACAAGCAACCTTGTCTGACAGGCCTTAATGAGCAACACCAATGTGTGGAAAAGTGGCTAAAAGAGTAGGTGGAGATACTTCAAAACTGTTATATTTGTTTGTCAAGCTTTATTGTGTTGTACATTAGGGGCCAAGCACTTCAAGCCAAACATTTAATTTAATTGTATTGTATTGTATTGTAATTTATTTAAATAGTTAATAGTTAATGGTGGTTAGCACTGTCGCCTCACAGCAAGAAGAGATTACGGGAGATTGCGGGAGATTACTTCCTGTATTCCTGCCTAACTGCAAATCCCAGAAATCATTGCACCAACAAAACAAATAACCCAACAAAGCACCAAATATTTTAACTCAACCACTGGGTTAAATAAATAACTCAAAGTTTCATGCTAATTTACGAACTTGCATGAAAAAACTTTAATCATTTGATTCGTATATAATTATATATATAGAAAATCCAAAAGGTTATTTGCTCTTAAGGGCTCTATATTTCTTTGTATTGGCGCTGGTGCTATATAGCACCTTAATTACCCCAAAGAACCAGTGAAGAACCACTGAAGAACCTTCATGGTGCTTTAAAGGTTCTTTTCGCAGTAGAAGTGCTATATAGCACCTCAACCATTTCAAAGAACCACTGAAGAACCACTGAATAACCTTTTTTTTTTTTTTAGAGTGTTCATATATATTCAAAAGTAGTATTGCCATTAAAATTTTATTTTATCCATAATGCCAATGCCATTAACATATGACTAATCAACATTATATTACTAGCATTCATGTTGTTATTGTTACAACTTAAAAGATCACAGCTGACCTTGCTAGCTAGCTAACCCATTGCAATATTGCACATTCCACTATTGCACAGTGTTGCCATTTGGCAACACACACATTTGATCGCTTTACAAAAAACTAATTTGATAAAAACTTTTTTGAGTTGTGAATATGTCATCATAACTTACTGGAGGTGATGTTTCAGATTTTTTTTGTGGATCTGACATAAGTTTGATCCTTTGTTTTTATTGACGTTTACATTTGCATTCAGCAACTACTCACAACAAACGCCAGTCTGTCAGAAATCATGCCACAGAAAAACACTGCATGTCATGTGACTTAACCAAAGCACATCATTGGCTAAACTAAGGTCTTCTCTTTGCAACAAAAAAATTTGAATGTTGGTCTTGAAGAAACGTGGCAGGCAAATGAACATAAATATCATGTTGCCATATGGCAACACCATGTGGTAGAAGAAGATCAATAAAATAAGCTGAAAAGCATAATATGAGCCCTCTACATGAAACCCAACATAAAGTCAAATTTTGTCATTCTTTTAAGGTTATGTGTATGATTCATATGGTTAAAAAAACAGTTCAAGAACAATAATTATAGCCCAAAATACTTTCAAGTCACCTGGATAATGATAGCTTTCATGCGCATATATTTAATAAAAATATAAAATGTTTATTTTTTATTTTTTTCCAGAAGATCATTTATTTTCCCACATATGCTTCTTCTGAACTATTCCTTCAAAAAAAGCTTATCTTAGATTTTCAAAGTGCCTTCTTTGCAGAATTCATCTTTGAACCTGTACCAGTGTTTTTGCAGTTCATTATGAGAGGATGTGCATATTTATTTTTAATGAGCAGTCTGTATTGTAAATATGATGTAGACCCAAATAGCTCATTTTAGCGAGTGCAATGCCAAAGAACCTCAAAAAAAAAGGGAAAAAAAAAAGGAAAAAAAAGGGAATGCTCAGAGGAACCGACGAAACGTTAAAAGACACACTTACAATGAGTATTTCATCCTGACGTGCAATTTACTGAAGCATCTTAAGAGCTGTCCTTCGACCTTGCATGCTCATGTCCTTTATTAAAGGAAGAAAGGCTTGATTGTGTTACTACATGAAACCGATTAGACGATTATTTAGCATTATCATTCACTCATGTCAGGAGGACACTTTATACAGCGACCAGACCTTCGCATTATTATTATAATGAAATATACCCACCTCATAAGTCTAGAAATAGAACTCTGATATCTGCGTCTTAAAAAGAATTTGCTGATAAACTATATTATATGACATCAAGGACATATCGGAGAGATATTGTACTATTAATGCTCCGTTTCAAGTCCAACAAATATAACGGTAACATTTTAGTTTAACCTTTGTGTGCTGCTGGGGATGTTTTCATCTACTCTGGGGTGATTTTGAGGCTTGATTTGGCCACAACTTTCTCTGTGTTTCAGCAAATGGAAGAATTTTTGGTGACACATTTCATTTTGACACATATTTTGGGAAAATGCTTTGAACACTGTCTGTGCAAATTGACAACCCTTTCATTATGTTTGGGGCTGTTTTTGCCCCATTGACTTCCATTATAATGACATTTTTTGACGACAATGCTATGACACTATATAATCATGCATTCTTTATTGTTGGTGGTTTTTCCTATTAGGAAGAAGTCAAATTAGTAATTTTTGCTGTTGATCATCAGTAGCAGTGCAAAAAAGCTTAGTTTAAATGGAGTTATAAGGAGTATAGTGTGTGTGTTTGTGCGAGTGTGAGTGTGTGAGAGATACAACCCAGGCTCATTCTGAATACGTACCCCATATACATTTCTGGAGAGTGCCAAATACGTCCTAGGAGCTACGTTTTTTTGCAGTTTTTGTTTTCCCGAATCCACCAGAGGCTGCTGTGTACGCTTTTTGAGATCTCAAATTTCTCTCACGAGTGCCAAATCCACCAGAGACCGCTGTCGACTGACTGACCCAACCGATAGTGTTTTCAAAAGCAATACAGAAAAAGAAAAGCCCTCTCGGCCGCCTGAGTTTTACCACATTTCCAGCTCTTACCATGTTCTCATCCTGTTATTTACTTGTTTATTTTATTTTTTGGCTTTTGTTTTTGTCTTACCCGCTTTCTGGAACCGTTCTTTGCCAGACTCGAACTCCGTTGTTGTGGTCAACTCCTCTCTGAGTCTCAAGTCCGCCGATGTACGTGGCGAGCCACTGGACAAGCTGGTAACAGCAGAAAAGCCGTCTATACAGAGGTAAGAGGTCAGCTGGTAAGAGCGAAAAGGAACGGCATAATACCACTCTGTAGCGTTCATTTTAAAAACTAAATGCAGCCATACGTACTTCTGGCTACAAAATTCGCGATCTTCAGAAATGTATATAGGGCTACGTTTTCAGAATGAGCCTATGTTGGAGAGATACCTTTGCACGCTTACCTTGATACATTTGAGAAAATTGAAATAAGCAGCTCATCTCTAAGAGCATAGTAAACATAGTAAGTGTATTTATGCACGCACACTATCATTTCAACATAGGCTAATTCTGAAAACGTAGCCCTAAATACGTTTCTGGAGATCGCGAATTATGTAGCCAGAGTTACATATGGCTGCATTTCATCTTTAAAACGAACAGGGCGGTATGACGCAGTTCCTTTTCTCGCTTACCAGCTGACCACTTACCTCCGTATGGACGGCTTTTCCGCTGTTACCAGTTTGTTCGGTAGTTCGACATGTACGTTGGCGGACTAGAGATGCAGAGAGGAGTTGACCGCGACAATGGGGTTCGAGTTCGGTGAAGAACGGTTCCAGAAAGCAGGTAAGACAAAAACAAAAGCTAAAAAATAAAATAAACAAGTAAACAACAGGGTGAGAATGTCAATGGAATAAAACAACCCCAAACATAATGAAAGGGTAGTCAGTTTGAATAATACACAAGGGTTAAGTAGCAATTCTCATGACTGGATTATCCAGTGGCTGACTATTATTAAGATATTGGCTGTTTATTAGTAGTCATAAAGTATATATTCTGGATTATATTACACCACTAACACTACCCATTAACTAAACCTAACTGCTACCTAAATACTATTAATAAGTAGCAAATTATGAGTTTATTGAGGCATAAGTCATAATTAATGGTTTATTAATAGCGAGAATTTAAGAACCTTAAAATAAAGTGACCAATTTAATTTATTAAGAACTAGATAGGTTAGATGGTCACACTTTATTTTAATGTACAATTCATGCTATTAACAAACCATTAACTAAGACTTTTAGCTCAATAAACTACTAATTAGCTGCTTATTAATAGTTTGTAAGGTAGTAGTTGGGTTTAGGGATGTAAAATAAGTGCTAATAAACAGTTAATAGCTTAATAATAGGCAGGTAATAAGCCAGTAGTACTGTAAATTATGTGAATTGTTACTTAAACTATAGTGTTACTAAAAAAATATCTACCACCGAAGCATATCAGTATGTAACTTTACACAAAAACGCCTGGGTGGCACAGCTTAACAGTTTGATAGACAGCATTAACAATATATGTAAACAAAAAGACCTTTTCATCCCAAGCGGCTGTTTCTACAAAGATAAGAGCAAAGCTGACAGGTCGGTGAAATGCTGAAAGCTTTGTAAACAAACAGGGATACTGAACATCATTTTCACTGGAACATCATTATGCTTTAAGGTTTATGACAAACTTATACAGAGGGACAAATTACCTTTTAAACGGGGGCTTGCTTTTGTAAACAAAATGCAAAGCAGTCTTTCTGTTTCTGAAGTTTTTACTCTGTCAGGAATACCGCTCACACTGCAAAAGAAATACTTTTCTTACTTTTTAATTTTGTCCGTTGGTTTTGTCTTAAAAATTAGTTTGCTGCTTCTTCAGACTACTTATTTAAAATGAGCTGAAACAACACTATTCTTGTCAGAAACACCTCCGGACCGTCAGATTCCTTCACCACACCCACTCGTTCACAATCACCAGCCTTCTGATCACCTGCACCTGCATTCAATCTCCGTTCACCTCCATATAAACCCAGGACTCACACTCTCTCACTAGCTATGTTTCCATCCAAAAATGCGAAATAACTTTATGCGCTAAACTGGAATATCGCATAAAAGATGTGCGAATAAAACAGCGTTTCCATCCAACGAGTCAAAGAGAACAAAATCGTCACTTCCTGATTAAATGGCGCCAAATATCAACAGTAAAAACGGAATTTGCTGAGGTAGGAGAAGCTGCGTGAATCTTTTCTTCATTTAATAAATGACTTGCGCCTCAGAAGGCAATGCTGACGCGCAGTGAATGCGTGGCGGCGTTTGAAGGCGTGACACGCGGAGCACAGACGCTCTTAACAATTCTGGAGGTCATTAATAATATAATAACACTAATACTGAAATGCTTAAGGCATTTTAGAATGACCAAAACAACATTTCAGATGTTTTACAATGTGGTCAGCCTGCTGGTTTGTCCATTTACACACATTTTTATCATCACATGATCTCTTATAACCAAATCACATGACCTTTTTTTAATGCGCACACTGGAATTTGTTCGGTAAAAGAGTTTCCATCGCAGTTTATGCGCATCTTTTCTTATCGAATAAAAAGTTTATCCTACTCAGTTATGCGCATACATTTTTAATGCGCATTTCCTAAATTTATGCGCATCTTAGTGTTTCCATCAACCGATTTTTTATGCGCATATCCAAAATGCGCATAAAAATAGGTGGATGGAAACGTACCTATTGTCAGATCTACTCGCTAGATACCGGACTCAATCCCCTTCCTCAATCCTGCCTTCATCCAAAATCGTCTTTATTCCTCAATCCTGCCTTCATCCGAAGTCATCTTATATTCCGAAGCTAAGTTTATACCTGTTTTGTTTATGTTTGTTATTTTTGGTAATGATGATGTTTGATCTGAACCTTCTTATTGTTTATTATTATTTTGAATAAATCTCCCAATTACCTTCATCTCATCTCTCTCTCTCTCTCTCTCTCTCTTCCTGGAACCGTGACAATTCTTAACAAGATTTTTTGGGGGGGTGAACTTAATTGTTTTAATGCAACATATGCTCATTCTGAAAACGTAGCCCTATATACATTTCTGGAGATCGCGAATTATGTAGCTAGAAGCACTGGTCAATCTGTGCTTTTGAAAACACTATTGGTTGGGTTTAGGGAAGGAGGAGGGTGGGTCAGTCGATCGGTCAGTCAGTCAGTCAAACAGTCAGTCAACAGCAGCCTCTGGTGGATTTACGTGAGAACAGCAGGCGCGAATGGCATTCGCAAGAGAAATTTGAGATCTCAAAAAGCGTATACCTCTGGTGGATTCGTGAAAACAAAAACTGCACAAAAATGTAGCTCCTGGGACGTATTTGGCACTCTTCAGAATGAGCCTGGGTTGGTTTTATGTTCAATCAACTTAAATTTGTAAAAACGAATAAGTTAACTTAATTCCTTCATCTTGTCTCAACACAAACCGATTGTGTGGAACCCAGCTTATTTTACAGTGCAAGTAAAAAATATGGTTTTGTTTTCATAAATAATAAGTCAAAATTAAAGTGATAGTTCACCCAAAAATGAAAATTCTTGGCTTTTTTTGGTCTGTTGAACAAAAAAGAAGATATTTTGAAGAATGTTGAAAACCTGTAACCATTGAAACAAAGACTATGGAAGTTAATGGTTATAGGTTTCCAACTTTCTTCAAAATATATTCTTTTGCGTTCAACGGACCAAAACATAAATAAAATAAAAAATTCTAACTGGTTTAGAACAAGCCAAGGGTAAGTAAATTACGACAGAATTTAAATGTTTGGGTGAACTATCCCTTTAAGTTAGTTTTCCTTAAAAAATAAGTTTGAAATAAGTTTATTGTCCTTACCCTTTAAAGGAAAATCTCACTTAGTTTAGACTTATTATTTCAGAAAATTAAGCAATATTCTTTACTTGTCAAGAAGAATTTTTCAATATTTGGACTACAAACAAGTCAAAACCTTGAAGTAAGAAAACCATTTTATTTTATTATTTTGCAGTGCATACAAAACTTCAACATAAAGTTGGTGAACTAAAGCAAAAGAACATCTTGACATATCTGGCTCCCAGCCACATCCAGCCCAGCCAAAGAGGATATTATGAAGAATGTTGAGAAACTTGTAACCATTGACTTATATAGTAGGAAAAAACAAATACTATGGAAGTCAATGGTTACAGGTTTCCAGCTTTCTTCAAAAAATTTTATTTTAAGTTCAACAGACCAAAAAAATAAAATAAATAAATCAAACTTTCAAATTTAGAACAAGTCAAGAGTAGTTGAATGATGACAGAATTTAAATGTTTGGGTGAACTATCCCTTTAAGTGAGTTTTCCTTAAAAAAAAGTTTGTTTTCGGTTTGAAATAAGTTTATTTTATTTATCCCTTACGCTTTAAAGGAAAATCTCACTTAGTTTTGACTTATTATTTCTGAAAACAAAACAATGTTTTTTTTTACTTGTCAAGAAAACACTTCTTGATTTGAGATTTTTTTTTTTGATATTTGGACTACAAACAAGTCAAAACCTTGAAGTAAGAAAAGCATTTTATATATATTTTTTGCAGTGCATACAAAACTTCAACATAAAGTTGGTGAACTAAAGCAAAAGAACATCTTGACATATCTGGCTCCCAGCCACATCCAGACCAGCCACTTCAAACTCCTCTCTGAACCCTCAGTATTAGAGTTGTCTTTGCTTTGAGATGTTTTTTTCTGCAGAAATGTTTGTGGGCTTTGCATTGTCCCCGCAAACCCCTGGCGGAGCTTTTGAAAGGACGCATGCTGGGTATAAGAGCTGACCATCCTCAAAGACCTTCACTAAGAACATGGCCGGATGCAGGATTGCTGGGAAACCTCAGGATAACAAACAGCTGTTTCTGAAAGCCCGAAAAAAAACGCTCATCCTCTAGCACAGGATTGGCTGGGAGAGCATGGGATTCGTCTGACTGTCTGTCAGGGAAAAATGAAAGCAGCTTAACTTAAAAACGTTTGACTGCACTGCCTGGAAAAGAAGTGTTGATTCCCTTTAATAATAATAGAATACGATTTTGTTTTTCGTACTGAAAAATTCACCCTGCCTTCACAGGTGGGAAAAAAACCTGTGATTTTTCCTCCACCCAAAAGGCTACATTCGGTTTGCTGCAGTTGAAAGCTGAAATGGACAATAAAGGTGGTGAAACACCAACAACTTTTATTATGTTTCATGCACAATGGGCAGATTATTGATCACTTCCGCATGATTCCTTTCACAATGTTTTCACCTCAAAACACGTTCTCACACCTCAAACTGCAATGCATTTGAATGTTTTCATCACATTTCCCTGGGCCACAAACCCAGTCTTACGTGTGCTGCACGGGGAAAACACAGGCCACTTTATTAGGTACAATTGTCCAACTGCTCATTAATGCAAATTTCTAATCAGCCAATCACATGGCAGCAACTCAAGGCATTTAGGTATGTAGATATGGTCAAGGATGATCTGCTGCAGTTCAATCCGAGCATTAGAATGAGGAAGAAAGGTGATTTAAGTGACTTTGAACGTGGCATGGTTGTTGGTGCCAGACAGGCTGGTCTGAGTATTTCAGAAACTGCTGATCTACTGGGATTTTCACATACAACCATCTCTAGGATTTACAGAGAATGGTCCAAAAGGAGAAAATATCCAGTGAGCAGCAGTTCTGTGGATGCAAATGCCTTGTTGATGCCAGAGGTCAGAGGAGAATGGGCAGACTGGTTTCAGCTGATAGAAAGGCAACAGTAACTCAAATAACCACTCGTTACAACCGAGGTATGCAGAAGAGCATCTCTGAACCACAACATGTCGAACCTTGAGGCAGATGGGCTACAGCAGCAGAAGACCACACCGGGTGTCACTCCTGTCAGCTAAGAACAGGAAACTGAGGCTACAATTCGCACAGGCTCACCAAAATTGGACAATAGAAGATTGGAAAAACGTTGCCTGGTCTGATGAGTCTCGATTTCTGCTGCAACATTCGGATAGTAGGGTCAGAATTTGGCGTCAACAACATGAAAGCATGGATCTATCATGCCTTGGTTCAGGTTGTACCAATTGAGCATCTTGTCAACGCCACAGCCTACCTGAGTATTGTTGCTTACCATGTCCATCCCTTTATGACCACAGTGTACCCATCTTCTGATGGCTATTTCCAGCAGGATAACACACCATGTCATAAAGCGCGAATCATCTCAGACTGGTTTCTTGTACATGTCAATGAGTTCACTGTACTCAAATGGCCTCCACAGATCTCAATCCAATAGAGCACCTTTGGGCTGCGGTGGAACGGGAGATTCACATCATGGATGTGCAGCCAACAAATCTGCAGCAACTGTGTGATGCTATCATGTCAATATGGACCAAAATCTCTGAGGAATATTTCCAGTATCTTGTTGAATCGATGTCACGAAGGATTAAGGCAGTTCTGACCACAAAAGGGGGTCCAACCCGGTACTAGTAAGGTGTACCTAATAAAGTGGCAGGTGAGTGTATTTTGGCTGTACCAAAAATACATTGTATCTCAGTGGGCATCTTGATGTCAAAACAACAATTTGATGTCAATTGACTACCTTGATGTGAAAAAAAAACATTGATTGGCATCAAAAAAACATTGATTACAGGACGTTACAGGTCTTGTTATTGATTTCTGACGCCAATGTTATGTCAACATTTTGATGTCATTTTGACATTAAGGTAGTTTACATGCACTGCAGGGATACAAAATCCAGTGCAAATTTGTAATTTGTAATTGTAGCTTTCAGATGAATAAAACTTTTCTTATATTATTTATAATACTTTTTTGTGTTGTTATTTTGGTGGTCAAAAGGGCATCAATGTGTAGATGTTAAATGGACGTCAAGGTTTTGACATCAAATCTATTTGCATTTTTGATTAGTTTTTTTGACTTTATGCTTAATGTCATTTTGATGTTGTTTTGACATCAAGGTGCCTTCTGAGATGGGTAAAAAAAACAAAAACAAAAAAAACAATTATGACAAAAATCATTATAATATTAAGTAAAGATCATGCTCCAAGATGTAAATATATCAAAACTCAATTTCTTAATTTAGTAATGTGCATCTCAAAATTTTCCACGGCGACTCAGTGGTTAGCACTGTCGCCTCACAGCAAGAAAGTCGCTGGTTTGAGTCTCAAGTCCCAGCTGGGCCAGTTGGCATTTCTGTGTGGAGTTTGCATGTTCTCTCCATGTTCGCGTGGGTTTCCTCCGGGTGCTCCGGTTTCCCTCACAGTCCAAAGACATGCGCTATAGGTGAATTGAATAAACTAAATTGGCCGTAGTGTATGTGTGTGGATGAGTGTGTATGAATGTTTCCCAGTACTGGGTTGCAGCTGGAAGGGTATCCGCTGCGTCAAACATATGCTGGAATAGTTGGCGGTTCATTCCGCTGTGGCGACCCCTGATGAATAAAGGGACTAAGCCGAAGGAAAATGAATGAATGAATAAATGTGATTTTCTCAATATTTAGACCATACATGAATAGATAGCTTAATTATTCAGCTTTCAGATGATGTATAAATCTAAATTTCCAAAAAAATTGTATTTTTAAAATCACATTTTTTAAATATTGTTGTGAAAAAGTAATACATTTTTTATTATTTTTGTCTGTTTTTCTTTTCATTAAACAATTGTATTTGTATTGCTTAAAGGTGATATATTAACTAAACTTCTTCTCTTGAGTGTGATATGCCTTGCACACTAATGATGCATTTTTGCAGAAGTAGATGAAGCTGTAAGAAATGCAAAAGCCATGATTGTCTAAAATTAACTTGAGCTCTGCAGCTAAACTTCCTGTTAGCAGAGATGGGTTGAAACTGAGCACAGAATATGTGCAGTTGAGAAGTCTTATGCTTTTAATGTTGTGCAGAGAATTCCAAGAAAAAGAGGACGTATGAATGGGTGTGGCCAATGGAGGACTGGAGAATGATTGACAAGTGACGAATTCTACTAAACTCCACCTGTTAATATCAGCTACGTATAAAAGCTTGAGTCAGGAAATGAAAATTGTTGCGCACCTCCTGAATGTAACTCTTGCATTGCACTGAGGATTACAGAATTCTGTGAATCGAATTATTCATTTGTATCCAATAAATTACTAATATTTTGACATTGAAGAAAACCCTCTCCTGACCTTTTTTATTGAACACACATGGAATTGATTAATTATTCCAACAATATCCAATTGTATCAAAATTCAACTTTTTGATTATTAATGCGCATTGCTAAGCACTTCATTCATTCATTCATTCATTCATTCTCTTTTCGGCTTAGTCCCTTTATTAATCTGGGGTCGCCACAGCGGAATGAACCGCCAACTTATCCAGCATATGTTTTACGCAGCGGATGCCCTTCCAGTTGCAACCCATCACTGGGAAACATCCATTCACACTCATACACTATGGACAATTTAGCCTACCCAATTCACCGTCTTTGGACTTGTGGGGGAAACCGGAGCACCCGGAGGAAACCCACATGAACACGGGGAGAACATGCCAACACAGAAACGCCAACTGACCCAGCCGATGCTCGAAGCAGCGGCCTTCTTGCTGTGAGGCGAACGTGCTACCCACTGCGTCACCATGCAGCCCCGCTAAGCACTTCACTTAGACAATAAAAGTGATCTTCTCAGTACTTGTATTTTTTTAAACCCTCATATTTAAAATTTTCTAAAAGTTGTATCTTCGCCAAATATTGCTCTATCCTAAATAAGTGTACATCTGTGGACAGTTTATGACTATAAGTGTTTTGGCCCAGGGTTACATATGGAAAACTTGGTCTTTCTTGTCTAGCAAGGATGTTTGAGATTCAGTAAGAGCCACTGAAGGTTATTTTTATTTATTTGTCTGACACTTTATTTTATTTCAAACCAGCGGATGGATGAACAGAAACACTAGCAGAAGGCTGGAGGATAGAAACTCTCATCAGTGAAAGCAGAAACATGGAGAAGCATCTCTGGCTGATATCCGTCTTCTCTCTTCAGCTGAAGAGTCACATTAAGAGATGAAATCTGCCTCCTGATGGGTCGCAGAAAGAGAAAGATGACCCAGTAATGATATCCTGACTTAAGTGTGAGCGATCGTTCAGTCTGGTCCACATGTGTGTGTGTGTGTGTGGTGAGAAAAGCCAGATTACTCCTCAATGATCTTCCAGAGCAGTATTTAGGGTGAACATTTGTCTTTATTCTCCATCTTTAATCCTGCATAGTTCACTTACATGGAGAGGATGCTTTCAGAGTGCAAACATTACCTTATTACAAACGATTTTCAAGATAACCTTTGAAATATTAAGCGTTTTTGAGGTGAGAAGCACAAAACAAGAAACAAGTGAATAATACAAGTTTTCAGTAATGTACCGTTTCATCATGATTACTTTTTCACCACTTGACTGATTCATTTGAATTGAAATTTCATCTGTTTATTCATATTCATATTCATGGAAAGTGCTTTAACTTTCACAGCTTTTTAATAAGTCCTTTTTCATTTCACTTTACATGAATTATGTGAATCACTATCACAAATCACTTTAACAAAATTTAATCACTGAGACATTTGGCATTGGTTTATATCAAAATATTTATATTATTCATCATTTTTATAAAACACTACAAGAATTTGTTATTTCTGGGCGACAGTGGCTCAGGTCGCTGGTTCGAGTCCCCGCTTTCCTTCGGGTGCTCCGGTTTCCCCCACACTCCAAAGACATGCGCTATAGGTAAATTGAATAAGCTAAATTGGCAGTAGTGTATGTGTGTGTATGTGAGAGTGTATGGGTGTTTCCCAGTACTGGGTTGCAGCTGGAAGGGCATCCGCTGCGTAAAACATATGCTTGATAAGTTGGTGGTTCGTTCCGCTGTGCAACCCCTGATGAATAAAGTGACTACGCCAAAGGAAAATGAATGAATGAATGAATTTGGTACTTTTATAGTTGTTTTAATTGTATGTATTTGTTCAAATGCATGAAATGTATACGTATACACACTGCTCCGGGTGTGTGTTCACGGTATGTGTGTGTTCACTAACTGTGTGTGTGCACTTGGATGGGTTAAATGCAGAGCACAAATTCCAAGTATGGGACACCATACTTGGCCACACTACACTTCACTTCACTTCACTTCACTTCACTTCACTTCACTTCACTTCACTTCACTTCACTTCGTATATGTTCATTCATTCATTCATTTTCTTTTCGGCTTAGTCCCGTTATTAATCTGGGGTCGCCACAGCGGAATGAACCGCCAACTTATCCAGCATATGTTTTACGCAGCGGATGCCCTTCCAGCTGCAACCCATCACTGGGAAACATCCATACATAGCCATTCACACACATACACTATGGACAATTTAGCCTACCCAATTCACCTATAGTGCATGTCTTTGGACTTGTGGGGGAAACCGGAGCGCCCAGAGGAACCCACGCGAACACGGGGAGAACATGCAAACTCCACACAGAAATGCCAACTGACCGAGCCGCGGCTCAAACCAGCGACCTTCTTGCTGTGAGGTGACAGCACTACCCACTGCGCCACCGCGCCACCCCTATCAATATGTTATTATACTTATTTAATATATATTAAAATGGAGTATTTATGCTTTTATATTATATTTTAATAAGTGTCTGCCAGAATAAGCATGTTTATTTTTTGTACATAAATGCATTAGTTATGTTTTATCATATTATTTAAACATTTTCATTAAAGTTATATGAAACATTAAAGCAGACACTTTACTGGCATTTAATTTTCTTTCTACATTAACAAAATTACTTTTCACCAAAATTGAAAACTAAATAAAACTAAAAGTTATGTAAACATTTAAAGGTGCCCCACAGAGTGCCACCTTTCAACATTCAATATGTTAAATTGCTTTTTGAGATCTACAAAATACTTAATACTACTTTATATCTCCAGAAATGATTCTATTTCTCATTTATAACCACAGGAATTACCCATAGAATGAAAAGCTCGGTTTTGACCATATTTGGAATGGTCATGAATATTAATGAGCTCTTGAACGTATTTCCTATTATATTTTTTATTCTGGAGAAAGTCTTATTTCTTTAAGTTTGGCTGGAATAAACATCCATCTATTTTCCTTTCGGCTAATCCCTTTATTAATCAGAGGTCGCCACAGCGGAATGAACCACCAACTTATCCAGCATATGTTTTAACCCATCAATGGGAAACACCCATACACTCTCATTCAAACACATACACTTAACATGAACATTTAAAACTCCACACAGAAATGCCAACTGACCCAGCCGAGGCTCGAACCAGCGACCTTCTTGCTGTGAGCCGACAGCGCTACAGCTACGTTTTACAGCTACAGCTAAATTTCACAATTTTTACTATATTTTTTCTTCAGGAGAAAGTCTTATTTCTTTTAGTTTGGCTGGAATAAACACAGTTTTGAATTTTTTCTAAAATATTTTAATGCTCAATATTATTAGCCTCTTTAAGAATTATTAAAAAAATGTTTCCGATTGTCTACTGACAAAACCACTGTTGTCCAATGACTTGCCTAATTATCCTAACTTAAGTTAAGTCTTTAAATTGCACTTTAAGGTTAATACAAGTGTCTTACTAAATAACTAGTACACCTAGAATGAAAAGCTCAGTTTTGACCATATTTCGAATGGTCATGAATATTAATGAGCTCTTGAAA
>CAIGQV010019178.1:5575148-5585402 GCA_903798115.1 Danio jaintianensis | reverse complement strand
GATCTGAACTGTTCTATTAGTATAGCTGATTAAGCATGTGGATGGATGATTACAGCCTTCTGAGCCTACTAGGAGGCGCAGAAGGCCACTACTGGCCCATATCTATCAGCTGATATCCACTGATTCCGCCCATTCAATCGAATGATAACATTCGAATCGGGTGATTAGGGTCATTAGGATGCTTTAAGACAGCTGGGACTATTTGGAATGGTGTAAACTTTGTATTTTCCCATAAACTGACAGTTTGCAAAGGGTATGAATAATTTTGGACAGGCCACTTTTTGTTCAAAGGAAAATAAAAGCTGAGATTTTATTTTTTTCCACAATGGTGCCTCTTGTACATCATATTATTATCTTTTGGGAGAAGCCTGTGCCATTTCCGGTCAAAAAACAAAAAAAAACCACTTGCTGGTTGAATAAAAGTAACTTAGTCAGAATTTTCCAGGCGTATGAATAATTTCGGGATATACATATATAAGACAATATTGAAATACAGCAGCATATGGCTGTCAAACATGAGCATTATTGTACTATATTAATTTTATATACATAGAGATCAAATGTAAAGGTAAAATGGTAAAGTACCTACTTTAATGTAATTTATGTGAAAATAGAATGTCAATATATAGGTCAAATAATGATCCTCCATCATTCAGCAAAACAGGTACCGTATATACAAATGAAACATCCTTCTTCTCATGTGTACTTAATAAAATAAATAAATGCATAAATTACTGTATTACATTTCATTAGACTTATAGAAATTATTATTATGTGAAATTAATATATAGTAAAACATTTATTTGTTTATTTATGTACTTATATAAACCCTAAATGCAACAAACGGCTTTGAAACCATTTATTAACATGAATATGGAATTTTGAAGAATGACCCTCCCCTCCATCCATAAAAGTGATAATAAATTAATTTTTAAAAACTCAGTATTTTTTCTTGTTTTAAGCATGAGGTCCATTCCTAAATTGAGAAGGAAAACAAATACAATTTGCCACTGGGAAAGAAAACTAAAGTTAATTTCCGATGCATTCTTGTGTCAGCGCCTCAGGGGCACAATGCATTATTTTATCACATTATTTTCCTTCTAATTAATTGCACTAAATAAAGCGGTTAAGCTGACAGCTCTGGTTATTAGTGGCGCTGCGCAGGCCTGTGTGAGTCTGCCTGATAAAGCACATAAAAACAGTTCTGTCCGATAGCAGATGATGCTTTATTGGTTACTGTGGCCTCAGCTGGAGAAGAGGAGGCTCAGTAAATGTGCTCATTCTTTTCGCTTTCCTCCATTATCCAGGTGTCTCGGTATTTTCTCCTCCGTGGGTATTGTTCCCTTTTGTGCAGCGTGCACTGACGCATCTTCTGCAGCAAACTGATAGCAGACCACTAACCTGAGATGGATGCAGTTCGCTCCTGCATTCATGAACGAGACGAGATGCCCTTGAGAAAGCACAGAATTTACTGAAGAAGAAACAACACAGATCTTTATGTCAGGGATGATAAGCTGAGGGGTGAAGGGTTACTCTGGTTAGTTAGGAAACATACACTGCCAGTCAAATGTTTGGGATCCAGATGATTTTTGTGTGACATTTATTACAGTTTAATTAACTTAAAAAAAGTAGTTTACAATCAAAATGTTATTTACATTGCATTTAAATTAAATGTGATTTAAAAGGTACATTACTCCTAAGTCGTTACTCCTGTTTTCATGACCCTTCAGAAATCATTGTAATATGATGATTTGCTGATTATTATCATCATCATCATCATCATCATCATCATCATTAATAATAATAATAACAGTAATAAAACAAAATAATCATTATCATATTAATTATTATTATTATGATGATTATTATTATTATTATATATATTAATAGTAGTAGTAGTAGTAGTAGTAGTAGTATCACCATCATAATCATATTATTATTAGACAGTAGTATTAGCATTTTATTACTATCATATTATTAATATTAATATTAGTACTATTAATATTATTATTATCATCATCATCATCATTATATCATTATTATTATTATTATTCGTAGTAGTATTTTATAATTAGCATATAATAATAATAATAATATAATCATTATTATATTATTATTATTATTATTATTATTATTATTAATAGTAGTAGTAGTAGTAGTATCACCATCATAATCAACAAATCATATTATTGTTAGACAGTTAGCATTTTATTATTATCATATTATTAATATTAATATTAGTACTATTAATATTATTATTATCATCATCATTAAATTATTATTATTATTATTATTTAAAGTAGTAGTATTTTATTAATATCATATAATAATAATAATAATAATAATCATCATCATTATTATTATTATATTCGAAAGAACCTTAAAATATTTATATTTTTATTCATCAAAGAGTGCAAGAAAAATAAAAGAAAATTAATCATATCATAAAAAGTTTTTTTTTTCAAAATCAATTTTCCTAACAATGTCAGAGTTTTAAAATGTATCTATAAAGCTATAACTATAACTATAAAGCTGTAATTATAAGAATCATGATGATTCAATATGAATTATAATTACATTTAATTATAATTTAATCATAAACTCAGCACATTATAATGATTTCCAAAGTATTGAGTGACACTGAATACTGGAGTAAATTCAGCTTTGATTCACAACAATAAATTACATTATAAAACATATGAAAATTAAAAACACTTATTTTGAATGCAAACTATTTTTTTCATGATATTACTATATTTATTGTATTTATGTGGGGGAAACTGGAGCACCCAGAGGAACCCACGCCAACACGGGGAGAGTATGCAAACTCCACACAGAAATGCCAACTTACCCAGCCGGGACTCGAACCGGCGACCTTCTTGCTGTGAGGCGACAGTGTCACTGAGCCACCGTGCCGCCCTGCAAGTAAACTTGTTCCCTTAAAAGGGACAAGTAGACTTTACTTAAAAAAGTGAATAAACTCTTTGTAACTTGGTATTGTTAAGTCCACTTAACTTAATATTCATAATTATGGACATGGATCATTTACTAAATAACTTTAAAGCAACAGGTTTACTCACTTTTTTAAAGTAAAGTCTAGAAATTGCTTTTTACACAACCCAGGCTCATTCTGATTACGTACCCCTATATACATTTCTGGAGAGCGCCAAATACATCCCAGGAGATACATTTTTACCGTTTTAGTTTTCGCGAATCCACTGGAGGGTCTCTCACGAGTGCCATTTGCGCCTGCAGTTCTCGCGTAAATCCACCAGAGGCCGCTGTGGACTGAAGGCTGGTTTATACTTCTGCGCCGAGTGACCGGCGTGACCCACGGTGCCTGCCTTGCTCGTAGCCGTGCATTTATACTTCTGCACGCTGTTTGTGTTGCTCTGTAATAACACTTCTGAAACGCTAGCTGGCACTCTGCAAAAAATGCTGGGTTCCACACAATTCCTTTATACTGTCCCAACACAAATTGGTTAAGCTAACTTAATTGTTTTTACAAATTTAAGTTGATTGAACATGAAACATTTAAGTTGTCCCCAAAAATCCTCAAGAATTGTGTTGATTCAGCTTGTTTTAAATATATAGTTCGAACAAGCAGCAAAAAGATATATTTTTTTATGTTCCTCTGTGTCAAGTTTCTTCGCGGGTGTTTTTTTTTTTTCTGAATGCTACCTTAATGTACAAGAAGCTGAAACTCGCTCATTCAGAGGTGGGAACCTGGGGACGTGCAACAACTTTAAAGTTGTAGTTGAAGGCTGCGCCGGACCATACGTGTGTGCTTGATGCAGAAGTATAAATCAGCCTTGACTGTCGACTGACTAAATGACTGACTGACTGACCGACCGACCGACCGACCGACTGACCCATCCTCCTCCTTCCCTAAAGCCAACCGACAGTGTTTTCAAAAGCAATCCAGAAAAAGAAAAGCCCTGATTTTTACCACGTTTTTTAGACTTTACCACATTCTCACCCTGTTATTTACTTGTTTATTTTATTTTTTGGCTTCTGTTTTTGTCTTACCTGCTTTCTGAAACTGTTCTTTGCCGGACTCGAACCCCGTCATCGCGGTCAACTCCACTTCACGTCTCAAGTCCACCGACGTATGCTGCGAGCCACTGGGAAAACTGGTAACAGCGGGAAAGCCGTCCATACAGAGGTAAGCGGTGAGCTGGTAAGCACAAAAAAGGAACAGTGTCATACCGCCCCAAAGTGTTCGTTTTAAAGACGAAATGCAGCCATACGTACCTCTGGCTACATAATTTGCGATCTCCAGAAATGTATATAGGGCTACGTTTTCAGAATGAGCCTATGTTGTTTTTACAGTGTAGTGAAGAGAAAAAATATCTTTATTCCCCCCCCCCCCCCCCCCCCCCCCCACACAAATATTTCTGATCCCAAACTTTTGACCTTTATTGTGCTTTTCTCTAATTCATTAAATCCAGTGTTTCAGGGCTCTCGATCTTCTCGGACGGCACATCTGCTAATCACCATAATGATATTTCAAAGCCTCAATCCACCACAGCCCTTCACCTGCGGCTCAACATGTGGAACAACTTTGCTAATTAAAATGCCGCCTCGAGTCAAGCCAATACACGCCACCTTACTTTAGTCCAGAGAGCGCTTCAATTATGATCATTAGCACGTTTTAGCTGGCCTTGATCCATGGCATCTTGGATTTGAATGTCTGGTCAACCGAGTAAGCTTATATGAGATGATTCCTGAGCCATTAGCCTTCGAGAGCACATTAGCATTTCAGTTACAGTAATTAGATCAAACTCCCACCTCCCTTCCTGATATGTGAGAAGAAAGGTCAAGGTCATTTTTATTTTTTTTTTCAAATGCCAATAATAGAGTGTGATCATAATCAGACACTCTTAAATAAATGCTCCTTTGGGGGATTTTCATAGCAGTGATGTAGAAAAGAGGTTCTCAGAGGGTTAATTTACAGGGATGGATGCAGTTATTTTTAAATAATTATTATTATAATAAACTAAGCATTACAGTAAGCTATGTAGAATTTAATATTTGGCTTATTTTATTGAGTTTCAATATTGTTTTTTTTAGGTTGAAACTGGGGAAAAAAAATCATTATATTCTTAATCAACATAATAATATGTTTATGGTAGAACAGTGTGAAATTAATTAATGAATTAAGTTTTTTTTTTTTATCCTTCATGATTATCCAGTAAATTTAAAACAGCACCAAAGTCTTGGGGCCTTTAATAAATTTCAGAAAGTATTTTTACAGCTTTTCTACAAAATTTCATATTTAATATTTAGACACAGTGATACAGCAAGTTACATCTTACAGATACCTAGGTTTCTATAGACCATTTTGAGGGATGTAAACAAAAACAATGGTCCCAACATATTTATTTCCTGTTTTACAGTTGTAATTTCTATAGCTTCCGAGAATCCAAAAAGAGCCACATATTGATAAATAATCTTATGATAGCTGTTTTATCATGAAGTTATGATTGAATTGCCTCTTGTTACAGTTATGAAATAGTTTGATAACAAGCAGGAAATGTTCATGGGCCGATGACATCACCACATTGAAATGGTCTATATGGACAGTGTTTTTTGTTGGAGAACACACATTGACAGCTTGTGCACACAACTACAACAGAGGCTTTATTTTTTAAAAAGGCTGAGATTGTTAAGGATTGGGTAGCAATATCTTTCTTGTTTTTTACCGAGCGATGTTTGAAAATCTTATTCGCTATGGAGTCACACTCTGGTTTGGAAATTTGTCTGTTCAATTAAAAAAATAAATTGGTTCATATTCAAAAAAACAGCCATGAAAATTATAGGAATAAAACAATATGAGGCCATACAGACTCTATATGAACAGGTGGTCATGAGAAGAGCAATAAATATTCCAAACATGATTCCAAACATCCTCTTTTCAGTGAATATCAGCTGTTACCATCAGGTAAAAGACTGAGAATGCCAATGTGTAAAACCAATAGATTGAAGCTTTCGTTTGTTCCTACCTCGATAAAACTTTTGAACTCTACCAAGAACAATGCACCTGTAGTATATTAGCACCTGACTGTGTTCTGTGTCTTATATATTTTATATTTATATATTTATATATGGTCTTATTTTGTAAACAATATATGTTCTTAATTGTTTTGTTTGTTTGATTTATTTTATTGTCTGCTTAGAGCAACGTTGTAGCACTTTTTTAAAGACAAATTTCCCCTCGGGGACAAATAAAGTTTATCCTATCCTATCCTAATTCAAGGTGCTACTATGCCATTTGCCTCCTAAAAATAAATAAATATATAAATAAATGAATCCATATGTTGTAGCACAATTTTTATGTGAATCTCAGGTTATACTATACTTTTAAACTTGTACTTATTCACATGATACAGAGCAGGACACCTATAGTCATGGGCGATTCTAGAATTTTCAGTTTAGGGATATATCATTGCGCTGTATAGTTCCTAGACATATATCAGCCAAAAAATAGCAACTTTTCATTTTCCATTGGTCGTAGTACATCATGTAACTACAAAAGAGTCACACTTTAAATAGGACAATTATCTAAACTCTTTGGTCATTTTTGAGCGATATGCTAACGGTCTAATCCGATTCAATGATCTATGCTAAGCTAAGCTAAACTAAAAGTGCTCCAGCTTGACCCAGAGATCAGCTGAATGGATTCAAAATGGTTGTAACTCAACTATTTAACTTTGGGGGAGTTGTAAAAAAAAAAAAAAGCGTATTTTTAAAAATATATAAGTTCCATTTTAAAAGGGATTGAGGTAATCACAAATTAAATGTTGACATTTTAAGAGAGGCTGGCTGGCCTAGTGCCATGGTCACCAGCTAGAATGCCCACAAGACACACTAGAGGGCTCTATACACATTACATCTGCCATTCACACAGGACTATAGGTGCTTCCCAAATCGCATACTTATGCACATTTTGTAGTATAAATAGTGTAAGTAGTGCATTCACACTGAAAACACTAAAAATAATAAGTGCACTTTAATTGCCCGGATGCTGCACTTATTCAACAGTTAAAAAGAAGTGTGGAATGTTGGACAATTCACGCACTCAACGGCCACTGCTTTGCTCACGTAGCGGAAGGGGTGGAGCTTTCGGGCACTGACATTGGATTACTGTTTTTATTTTGGATTGTGAAAGCAAAATTCTCCTACGAGAGGGATTATTTTGCCTCCCGATGGTGAATGCGATTATACTCATTTCCGCTCAGTAAAAAAAAAAACAGTGTTCCATTTGGGATGACACATACGTATACTATGCTGTTGAGTGTGTAAGTGCATAAGTACATAGTGCATAAGTGCATAGTGTATAGTGTGCCATCTGGGACGCAGCTTTTATATAGTGTGTAATAATGAACTGCAAGTGTAGTGTAATCAAAGTTCACGATCATCAGGTGTGAGGTGTAGAACATTATGGGATTTGTAGTCCTAGTGGGCAATTTAGCTGGTGACTGTGACACCTAGGGGCATCCATGCCTATAGTAAAGTGTTGTGATTCACACAGCACACAGTCTTTGGGATGTGCTGGAACAGGAGATTCACATGGACTTCATATTTTCCAGATCATGTCAATAAAGAGCAAAATCTTTGCGAAATGTATTCAAAACCACATTGAATCGGTGTCACGATAGCAGCAAAGGAAGATAAGCTTTCTAGCAAAAGTGTACCTAATAAAACGGCCATTCAGTGTATCTCCTGCACCACGTTATTTAGCATGCTCTCCTTCACACTTTTCCCCATGAATATTTCAAAATGCATCTCTCCTACAAGTGGACAACCCTCAACCCTCCTCTCTCTTTGAATGCATTTCCCACTGAGCCATGACGTCTCTCCCAACTCTGCCTTGACTCTACAGTGTCTTTATGCTTTTCTACAGAAAAATTCCAGGCCCGGGAGCCAGAGGGATATCAGCCAGCTCATTCCCATTCAGCCTGCCTTTTTCCAAGAAATGAGCAGCTGTGCTTTTTTTGCCGTCGTGTCACAGCAATGCTCCATCTATCTGGGTCAGGTGCGGTGGACGGAGACAGGAGAGAGCGAAAATAAGGAAAGCAGCAGGTAGATGCTATGATGTCTGGCTCACAAATTCCCTTGGTATCTGAAATCTTCATTTTTCCACCCTCTGGCATGCGGCCCAACTGATTTTAACCTGAATTGGCAGGTACTGCATAAATCGCATATTTGTGTCACTTTCTAATAATTCTTCACATCGCGTAAGTGCTGGAGAGACTAGCCAACTTAACTATGCTTTTGAGAAACTTAACTGCTGTCAAAATTGAGCAGCCTTTCTAATAACAAGCTACAAAAATCACTGTAACCGCTATTGCTTAAGTTAAGTGTGGTTAGAGTTTGCATAGACACTGAGGGAAAACCTAAAGAGATAGTTCACCCAAAAATAAAAATGTACATCACTATTCATTCTCAAATAGTTCCAAACCTTTGTGAGTTTTTTTTATTCTGTTCAACACAATGTAAGATGTTTTAAAGAATATTAGAAACCGGTAACCATTGGCTTCCATAGTAGGAAAATCACCAATTTAGGCTCATTATTGATACGTACCCCTACATACATTTCTGGACAGTGCGAAATACATCCCAGTTGATGCGTTTTTTGCAGTTTTTGTTTTCGAGAATCCACCAGAGGCCACTGTCTATGCTTTTTCAGATCTCAAATTTCTCTCACGAATGCCATTCGCACCTGCTCTTCTCGTGTAAATCCACCAGAGGCTACTGTCGACTGACTGCCTGAACGACAGACCGACCGTTCCCCCCACCCTCCTCCTTCCCTAAACCCAACCGATAGTGTTTTCAAAAGCACCGATTAACAAGCCCACCTTCTTCCCTAAACCCAACCGACAGTGTTTTCAAAAGCACCGACTGACCAGCGCCCACCACCTTCCGTAAACCCATCCGACAGTGTTTTCAAAAGCAATATAGAAAAAGAAAAGCCCTCACCTGATTCTTACCACGTTTTCAGATCTTACCACATGCTCACCCTGTTTTTTACTTGTTTATTTTATTTCTTGCCTTTTGTTTTTGTTTTACCTGCTTTCTGGAACCATTCTTCGTCGCACTCGAACCCCGTTGTCGCGGTCAATTCCTCTTGGCGTCTCAAGTCCGCCGACATACACGGCGAGCCACGTAGAACTGGTGTCAGCAGTGACAGCGGAAAAGCCGTCCACATGGAGGTAAGTGGTCAAAAAACAGAAGCCATCAGCGGCGTCATACCACCCCATAGCTTCCATTTTGCTTCCAAAATGCACCCATACATAGATCTGGCTACATAGATTCGCACTCTCCAGAAATGTATACAGGGGTACGTTTTTACAATGAGCCTGTGTTGAAAATCAAATACTATGGAAGTTGATGGTTACAGGTTTTCAACATTATTCTTTATTTTCATTACTATCAACTTCTATTGTATTTAATTATTATATTATATTTCATTATTTCAACTTATTTTGTGTTCAACAGAAAAACAAACAAACAAACAAACAAACAAAAAAAATGGTTTGTCACAAGTTTGATGACAGAATTTTCAATGTAGGGTGAACTATCCCTTTAAATAAGAACTTAAACAGTTTCACAGTTGACATCTTTGTCAAAATGAACAACGTATAGACTGAACATGTAAGAAAAACATGTTTTCATAAAATCATGTTTTAGTAGTTTGCAGGGAAACAATAATGATATTGTAACATTAATGGAAAACATTTCAAAACTTTTGCATTTTCAAACCCTGAAAATGTTGCTGCTGTTTAAATGAATGCACAAAAAGCAAACTCAAACTTGTGTAAAATATGTAAAAAAAAAAAAAAAAGCTTAGTGATTAGATTACCCAAATTTAGGTTGATCGAGTTTCTCTTAAAATATATATAAAAAAGCCTATATTTTACAATATTTATTATATACTTTTTATATTTTTACAATTTGTCAGCACACATTTACATTTTGTGTTAATTTTGTGCTAGATATGTACATTTTAATTTATTTGCACATTTTAATTTTAATTAATTATCAGTAAAATTATTAATGCATGGACAATAAAGGTAAAGGTTTTCTGAATAAATAAACATATATTCAATTGTACTTTTTAATTTTAATAAAAATGCTGGGTTGTTTTTGCCCAAATAGTGGGTTAAATATGGACAAACCCAACCATTGGATTAAATAGTGTAATGATAGATAGATAGATAGATAGATAGATAGATAGATAGATAGATAGAT
>CAIGQV010019178.1:5528646-5551073 GCA_903798115.1 Danio jaintianensis | reverse complement strand
CCTTACTCCACGAAAGTAAAGGAGTAAAGTAAAGAGTAAAAGTAAAGAGAAAGTAAAGAGACCAAATGGAGGAGGCTCATTCTTTATCCTCGCGCTGCAGATGGTCTGTTTAACTGTTTTCTTGCTAGTAAAGCATTCAGTTTTTGCACTTACAAAGTCCGCCATGTAAATAGCAAAGCACAATGGCGCGACGCAACTGAATCTTACAGGAAATGGGAGATGAGACTCTGATTGGTTTAATGCAGGTTATGCTCAAAACACACCCATAACTCATTAAGAAAATAAGCACAACCCTGTTAGACCATGCACCGGGCTGCAAAGCATATTTTTCCGTCCTTAAAATAGCAAAAGTGCATTCGGACACACCCTTAATACTTTTGCACCATGCGCTTTAGACTTTGCGCCTAGATTGTTAAAATAGAGCCCTTTATGTTTTTAGCTGTTTACTGTCAAGCTCCATATAAAACACAGGCTCTCTGTAAATACGCTTGTGAAACCGCAGCATGCATTTGCAGTTTCTATGTAAAATAAACACTAGGAGGCAGTATGACGGCGACAGCTTTTGTTCCTTTTCACACTAATGATATTTACATGAACATATTATCAACGTATAAAAGATTATTTTAGAGCATTTCTTTGAACAACACCAAATAATACCACAAGACAGCTTAACTGAGTCTATGATTTGTAGTCTACCTCCATATCAAAATTTTCTGGTGCAGTCAGTTTGTTCAGTAGCAAGTAAGGTGCCTAAACTATGGAATAGTCTTCCAGTCTCCCTCCGCTTGTAGTCTCTTCAGAATTCGAATTTAAAACAAAGCTTAAAAATACTTCTCTTTTCAAAGGATTTGAACTGTCCCTAAAGTATACACAATTGTCATTAATCAGTGTTTTTCTACCCTCTTAGTCTTTTTTTTTTAAAATGCCCTGTTGTCATTTATATCTACACTCCATAAAAAACGTAAAAAGTAGTGGCAGCTCATTACACAGACTTTTTACCGTAAATTAAAAACAAAAAAAGTCTTTTAATTGATGGTGCCCACATAAAAAAAAAAATTCTATTAATTTAAGGGATTTTTATATTAAAAACATATTTTCTGTGTTTTTTAAGGGTATACCAACAGTAAAAAAGTGGAAATTTTCTGTGTTTTAATAGTAAAAAAATATTGGACAGATTCTGTGTGTTTAATGGTATACCTACAATAAAAAAAGAAAAAGAAATGATCTTCCTCATTTAATGCTATTCCGACAGTATATAAATGGCAAATGGTAAGTATACACATATATGTGTATACTTACCATTTGCCATTTATATACTGTCGGAATGGATTTATACACTGTAAAAAATATCTGTTATTTACCAGTTTCCGTATTTTGTGTTTTTCGTTTATTTACAGTTGTGAATTGCATTAAGGGATGTTGATCTCTGCTCTGTTGACTTTTGATGTTGAAAACTCAACTCTACAGTTTAACAAAGTGACATTTGACATTTTAGTAGTTTGAGACAAGATATTGTTTAAGAAATAATATATAGAGAACTAAGTTTGTAAAATAACAGAAAATGTACTTGCAGCTCATTACCAGGTTTTTTGCATTGTAAAATACAACACCAACCCAGACAATATAACACTTCAAACTATTAAAAATGTCCATAAAAGTAACTTTTTAAATCTTTTTAAGGTTAAAAGTTGTTGGAAGAAAGATCAAGGTACCATAATGTGATTCAAAAGCTTAAATAAGTAAAGAAAAAAAAAGATGAATCACAAAATATGGAAAACTGTCAATTTACAGACATTTTTTTACAGAGTATATACTAAAACAAAACATTTTTTATTTGTTTTTTAGCAGAAATATTGTACAGCACTGTGGTCAACTACTGTTATTTTTATTGTGCTTTATAAATAAATTTGATTTGATTTCGGATAAACCCCATGTGGCTCCACACTTCTATTCTACTGGCTTTGAATGCTCTCAATTGGCATTATTTATTATTAATAACTGCATTGATTCATATTCAGATTCATGTGTGCACTGAAGATTCATCTGAAACATATTCACTTAACTTATGACATACATGCACAAATTTGTTCTTAATCCTTGTGTATAGTTCAAACTGACTATACCCTTTCATTATGTTAGTGGCTGTTTTTGCCCCATTGACTTCAATTATAATGACAATTTTTGATTGCCTTGACAACAAATAATCATCCATCCTTGAATGTTGGTGCTTTTCCCTGTTGCGTTTTCCCCAAAATATGTGTCAAAATAAGATTTGTCACGAAAATTCATTCCATTTGCTGAAACACTGAGAAAGCTGTGACCAAATTAAGACTCAAAATCACCCCAGAGTGAATGAAAACATTCCCAACAGCACACAAGGGTTAAACTAGTTTAATTTAACTAGTATTTCAATTGACTGGCCATGTGCATGAGTTTAGATACTTACCTAAAACCCAGCCAAACCATCTCCATATAAGGGTTTTTCGCAGCATCCTTCAAACTTTTCTTCCCTCTTCATCAAACATCTGCTTCTCTACAGGTGTGCTTTTGCTATATCCTTGAGCAATGCCAAGCGTGCCATTCTCAAATCCAGCTCAAACACAATAAACACCTTTTTACACAGACACAAACCACAGACCTCTCACTTGACAGCTGCACATACAGTACTGTAGCACATATGCATACATCTGTGTCACTATTCAAAGAAACCTTATATAAAGCAGATTTTCTAACTCTTTCACTTGTATATGATGAAATGTATTTAGGATTAGCTATATCTAATCTGTTACAAACGTGGCCCATCAGACACATAAGTATTTTTGCTTTATTCAACAGATAATACACCATCAACCTCTCCTACCCAGAAAAGACTTGATGGTCAGTGTGTAATACGATTCCAAAGGTATTTACGACACAAAGGAATGCGCTTGGAATGGACACAGAGACATGGTCAAGCTCCTATACAACTTGCTTAAGACTTATGCTTTTAATGTAAACCTTTATTCCCTCTTTGTGTGTAATCGGGTGTTTTGCAACAAGTCTCTTGCTCATGTATTAATATTCTGGTTTTAATGCCCCTGCAATCAATGTTTTAACACTACCACAACTAAACAAGATTGTAGATAGTTCATGTTTAATGTTCCTGGAGAGCTAATAGGGTGTACTGAACGATCGTTTACTTTTTATGTTAATACGTGTGCAACATATTAACAATTCAAGAAACTTTCCAGAATGCATATGCAAACCACCAATCTTCTTAACAAAGGCCCATAAAACTTCCTATGGGAAAATAGCTTTCTCATTGGTCAATTCAGCTCCTGAGGGTGGGTACAAAACCATCCTTACAAAAACTGGTGACTGAGGCCACCGTCCATACCAGAACTCCAGAAGAGAACCGACACAGACCCCAGGAGAGAGAGTGGTTTCGTTCCAGCTCAGGACAGCTTCTCTTCAGGTCCAGTGAAGAGACTTGGACCCTGGCAAAAATGGGTTAACCGCACAGCTCAGACATTCCCATCTCCGATACCTTTCTTTCTTTCTTTTCCGTCGAGAGTCTAGTTAAGTTTAGTGCACTGCGAAATCAGAAGTCAACACGACTAGTCCTTTTGTCGCCTCAAAAACTTGAAATGACAGACTCCACTTCACTCCAAGCCTCACAGGACAAAGAGCTGACCACCAACTAACCACGTGGGAACATTAGTTCAACAGAGGGAGTTCTTCACATCACAAAAGGAACGCAAGTAACACCTCCAGATTACCACTGAACTGGTGTAAATTAAATGTAACCCTAAAGAAAACATAGAAGGGTTAAATTGATTATGTTTGGTTCGCTTAGTTTGGTCTTACAAAATCCGAGGTTTTTACATCATAGCAGTCGTTCAAACTCTTATTTTTCTTTCTTTACTCTTCTCTACAACCTGTAGGAATGTGTGTTTGTGTTAGTTTCTGTTAGATTAGTCAATAAAGTTTCATTTTGTATAAAGAAAGGTGCCTGTGCATGTTTATAAATCTAATGTCTTAAACTTCGATCTTGCTACCCTGCTTAAACATAAATGGGTTTTTATTTTTGATAGCAATAACCGTAGTTGAAGTCAACTGTCCGTTCGAATGATCGCTGGACGATTCGTTTGTTCGGATTTAAAGAGTCGATTCTTTTGAAGCCCCGTTAAAATTAATCTTCAATTCACTTTGAGCTAATTCGCTACAAATCTATAGATCAATTAAAAAACAGGTGTTCCTTTTTTTCATGAATTCATAATAACATTTTAGTATGAAGTGGTGAATCATGATTTGTTCATGAAAATGGTCTTAGATTTTACACACAAATTTGTTTGTATGCATATTTAATGGTGCTTAATTGGACGGAGATAAACCCACAAATGGGATACATATAAGTACTGTGCAGTATACGGAAGGAACGTTCCACTATTCATGGGGGCCCCCGGTTTTGAAAAAAAGTAATAACGTTAAAATTGTAATGGTTATAGACAGATTTTACAACATGTGATAGAAAATGTATAAAAGAGCTATATATATATATATATATATATATATAATTAATATTGGCTTCCTGGTATTGTTCGGAGCCCCCTAGCTTGCCCGTGGTCACGTGTAAACACTCCTTAAACAACCACTCATAACACCTTAGCAAACACAGAACAAAGCACAAACAACATACCAAATCATTGCTAGAAATTTCTGTTTACTCTAACAAAGGAACGTCAGTCCAAAAAGCCCAAATTTAACCTTGCAATATTAGACTCTTTTCTTTCCTGCTCCTATAGAGAATAAATAAACTGCTCTCCGATTTCACCTGTTAAAACGCAGTATGATTTAATAAAAAAGGTGATTTCATGCATGCCTCCACTAAAGAGCCGTTTTGAAGTCTTTACAGTGGTGATCTTTCATCTGTCATGAATATTTGATTGAGTTTACAGTCAGGCCAACAACGATGGGTTTCATTTCATATTTCATTCAGGATCCTTCCCTGGATACCAATGCTCCAGAAAACTGATTATCTCTCTATATCAGGGCACAGACACCGGTTTTACGCTCATATTTTTTTGATGATGCTTCTTTATGCATCGGATCCTCCAACAAATGCTGTTGAGATTCATTTGTCTCTGAGCGAATCTGAAGAAGGTGAGATCAAATCGAACATATGTTGCTCTCTAGTTTCGCACAGGACCACCCATGCTTTTATTCCTTCAAACGCATGGGAAAGTCATGCATTTAAAGAAGTCGTGCAAAATGCAAATGAATGATTTATGATTTATTCATCTTGGTCCTGCCAAGAATATTCTCAGTTTTGTTTTGTTTTTTTCAAGGGACTTTGTATCCAGTAAACTCGATATCCTCTAGTCTAGCAGAACAAAAATATATTCAGCTTGTGTTATTTTATGCTCAGTCTCTCTGAAATTCGTGATAATTATTACTTTTGGGTGAATGTAAATGATGAACACAGAATTTGAGCTAATATTCTGTGTTTTTTTGTACAACCAGGGCTTGACATTAACTCTTGATCACCAGCCACTGTGGCTAGTAGTTTTCCAATGTTACTAGCCACTCGCCATTTTCACTAGCCACGATTTTGTTGTTGGGAAAATATATTTTATATGCATAAATTTGACTTTGGCATGCTAAAAATGACTAATTTTTCAATTTTGTGTTATGTCCACATGCCTCCTCGTTAATTTTACTTTTTTAATTTTTATTTCACATGACGTTTTAGGGCTCCACAAATTTTAAATAATGTGTCAAAACAAGCTAAATATAGCTGTATACATTCACTTTTTATTCAACAAAAATATTCTTAAGAAAAAAATTGACATTTAAAAAAATTATTCTCATTTATCTAAAACTATACACAGTAGTTTGTCCAGGCTAAAGGTCCCAGATCATCAGGTAACTATAGATAAATGAAGAGTTATCTCCTATTAAAGCAATGATATTGTAAAGGGTGATAGTTAAACCATATTAACAAAAATAACTGCAAGCAAAAGAAAGCAGGTGAAAAACATTCTGTGTGCGATAGTAAAAGGATGATCACGTGCACACGGTTAACGTTAGGCGCAGTAATAATCTGTTCAAAAAATGGTAAAAGCGAAAGCGGTAACAGCTGCTGCATACAAAAAATCTGGAGATCTTGAAAGCAGCAGGACTGTAAGTGCACGAGCATCGTTTTTTTCCAATCTATTTCAAAGAGAAACGATCGCACCAGTTGCGTTTCCAGGCACGGTTGTTTTGCACAAGGAAACGGGAGCTTAAGCACTCGTGCACATGACTTCAGCTGTGCCTCGCTCACAACATCAGTGAGTGAGGATCGCTTGTGTCTCACACCACCATGCACCTGATCATCATCTCATTCGGTATTTGCCTGCTTTCTTTTGCTCGTGTGAGGAGTTATCAGTCGTGCTGCTTCTCAATTCTAAGAGCACATCTGCATGCATATTGACAAACGGTCTTAAATTAAAATTCTAATGTTAAGGGATGAGGCAGCTCTGGCAATTTAAAAATTATTTTCAACCAGCCAAAGTGGCTAGTGGGGGTGTCTGTCTAACCCGCCACAGCTGAAATCTACCCGCATTTGGCGGGTTGGCGGGTGTTAATGTCAAGCCCTGTGTATAACCGTTCCCTGTGCATAATTAAAATTATTATAATTGTTTTCCAATCAGAGGCAGGTTTATCTGAAAGCCGTTTCCTTCACTATTAAAGCCTCGAATTGCTGTTTTCCATCCAATTTTATTTTTATATAACGTAATGCATTTCCAAATGAAACTGGATATTCATTGTGAAATTACTTGTTAAACTTGACAAGCAATAATTTGATTGACATCAAATTTCTTGTAAACCAGACCCGTCCTTTCGAAGCTAAATATAGGGAAATGGCTGGTGTAAACATCAATTTCACCAGATTTCATATCTCTCAGTATTTTCATAAGCTGAGATGTGTGCCAGCGGGAGGACTATGATACATCTTACCCAGCAGTCCTTCCCTTCAGGAAAGCATTTCAGTCAACATCTGACACTTTCTGGCTATAAAGGGACTTAAACAGATTAAAGCTTTTTTTTTTTTTTTTTTTTGGCGGCTTCTCTGCAAATGCTGCTTAATTGTAATCAATGACTTTAAACAGGGTTATAGTAGCTCTGGGAATTGAAATACGCTGCTTAAGGTATGAGAATATAAAGAGAGTGATGAAGATAGGGAGGCCAATTTGCAGTGTTTCCGACTTGCAGCAGTGAATTTTATGTAAAGTATAAAGCCCCTCAGACATCTGCGGCTCCTGGTCATGGTGACACGCTTGCAGAAAAGCTGAGCCTGTGTGTTGCTGCTTCTTTCTATTCAAAAGTCAAGAGCCTTGACTTTTTCACTCGCATCGTGACAAACTTTAACTGTGCAACTCAGCGAGAGAGAGATAACTCCTGCTGCGTTTCCAACTGAAACTTACACAAACCTTACAAGAAATAATGGAAGAATGAAAGTTTGCTTTCTACATTTTAAAAGAGTCCTCTTATGCTTTTTAAAAATACATATATATATATAAATAAAATGAGTCCTTGGCAGTGTCCCCTCATGAATGTTTCTGTGAAGACCTTATAGATTAATTATTATGCCAAGTTCTTGGGACCCCCTGCTCTGCATAGTTTGCATGTCTCCGTTTAGATAACAGAGCTTTCTCCTAATGAGCTGATGCATCTGAAATGGGTCTGTCAATTAAGAAAGACATGCTTTTGAGAACTGACAAATATGTTTTTTGTTTTCACAAATCCACTAGAGCAACGGTTCTCAAACTTTTTTTTTACCAAGTACCACCTCAGAAAAAAATGTCTCTCCAAGTACCACCATAATGACCAGTATAAAATACAGTAGCATTGTAGGCCTAATTAAGCAGCTACAGCTCTGCACAGTTCAAAAACGAGGTAGATTAATTTCTAATAAGATTATTTATTATTATCAACCACTTAATAGATTATAAATGGTTTGAACATTAACACTGTACTGTGCTTACAGGTATAAAATCAATGTTTAAATTAAAATGTGCTTTTAAAAGTTATTTAAAATGGCACTGTTCTTAAGTAAAAAGAAAGCTGCTATACTTAAATGTAAAGTATTAACATATAGTAGCCTATTCATCAAAGCCTGGAAATGTTGCTCGGACCTCATAATATAGGCTTTATGTCATCATATTAATATATAAACCATTTTTTTTTAATTATTAGTCAGTGATTCCTCCGTGTACCACTTGAAGGAAGCCCACAGTTTGAGAACCACTGCACTAGAGGGCGCCATGACAATCTCAAATACATTACGCAGAGGGTCTTATGAAGCAAATCAATGTGTTTTTGTAACAAAAATATTCTAATTTTGCACCACTGAGCAACAAAAATCTGCTCTAAAGTCAATGGTGCAGGGTTGTTATTATTTAAAGAGAACATTACTTACGCGCCTATGCGGGTCCAAAACATGCATACACATTGCTTACAAACAGAGATGCACAAATATCTTTACATATGAAAAAAAAGATTATTTTCTACATAAATATAAAAACCAGTGCATGCTGAAGGTCCATGCACTGGGGCGGTTTGCTACCGAGTGTGACGCGGCTGGGATGAGAATCAGCACCTCCAAGTCCGAGGCCATGGTGCTCCACCGGAAAAAGGTGGTTTGCCATCTCCAGGTTGGAGGTAAGTCCTTACCCCAGGTGGAGGAGTTCAAGTATCTTGGGGTTTTGTTCACGAGTGAGGGAAGGATGGAACGTGAGATTGACAGGCGGATTGGTGCAGCGGCAGCAGTAATGCGGTCGATGTACCGGTCCGTTGTGGTGAAGAAAGAGCTGAGCCGAAAGGCAAAGCTCTCGATTTACCGGTCTATCTACGTTCCTACTCTCACCTATGGTCATGAGCTTTGGGTCATGACCGAAAGGACAAGATCTCGGATACAAGCGACCGAAATGAGTTTCCTTCGCAGGGTGGCAGGGCGCACCCTTATAGATAGGGTGAGGAGCTCTGTCACCCGGGAGGAGCTCGGAGTAGAGCCGCTGCTCCTCCACATCGAGAGAAGTCAGCTGAGGTGGCTCGGGCATCTGTTTCGGATGCCTCCTGGACGCCTACCTAGGGAGGTGTTCCAGGCATGTCCCACCGGGAGGAGGCCTCGGGGAAGACCCAGGACACGCTGGAGGGACTATGTCTCTCGGCTGGCCTGGGAACGCCTCGGGATCCCCCCGGAGGAGCTGGAGGAAGTGTCTGGGGAGAGGGAAGTCTGGGGTTCTCTCCTAAGACTGCTGCCCCCGCGACCCGGCCCCGGAAAAGCGGATGAAAATGAATGAATGAATGAATGAATGAATTAAATATAAAAACCACTACCCCCTTCCATGCCTTCTTCACCTCAGGGAGGACTTTGCAATGTGGCTCTGTTGTAGTCAGTTTATTCATGACAATTGCACTTGCATTAAAACATGAGTAACACTTTACAACAAGGTTTTATTAGTTAATGTTAGTTAATCCATTTACTAACAGGAACAAACAATGAATACAAATTTTTGTTCATGTTAGTTAATATTAGTTAATGAAAATACATTGAAATTGTTCATTGTTAGTTCTTGTTAACTCACGGTGCATTCACTAATGTTAACTAGCATTGCATGTTAATAATGCATTAGTAAATGATTAATAACTGCTGTACAAGTATTGTTCATAATTAGTTCATGTTAGTAAATACATTACCTAATGAAACCTTATCGTAAAGTGTGACCAAAACACATTTTTAAGCAATACTCCTAAATGGAATGGAAACATGGCTTCTGTTGCCCTTCTATAAGCTGGCCATCCTCCACTGACCTCTGGTATAAACAAGGCACTCTTGCCCACATCATTTTTCAATTATTCATGGTAAACCTGAGGTGGTTCTGCATGAAAATACCAGTTATTAAAAGACCAGCAATAACCATGTCAATAAACTAAATCTGTAGTTTTTTCCCCCTATTATTATCTCCCAGGCAGAAAACAGTGAGTCTAATCACTAATAGCACATGATTTGAGGTATGCTAGACCAATTCCTGATCATGTTTAGGCATGTGACTCAATAAAATCAGTTAATTGGCATACTGTAGATTAATTAGTCATGCACGGACACAAAGTTTGAAACACTGCATGTATTGAGTGGACTGTCATGTAACCTTTTTCCGGCTTTTCCACTTTCTCTGTGCTTCTCTCTCGCTCTCCTCAGCCTGTTTATACATTTCTCTCACACATGCCTGTCAGATCAATCCATCCATCCACATCCCTACACTCACAGCCTTCCATGAGAATGCACATTAAAAGGTGACAGGCAAAGTTACCCCTCCTGACATGTGTCACATCTGTTTCTGCCCCCTCCTGCTGACTAAAGTCACTTTCTGTTGAAGAATTCATTGGAGGACGTACAGGAGGCTGTGTTTGTCAGGCCGCAGTCTAGGCTGTTTATTGCATTTTTCGTAGCTTATTCAGTTGCATACGAGAAATACTTTTCAGACATTTTTAAAAACTTAAAAAAAGCTCTAATAATAGGAGTTATTCAACCCAAGCTCATTCTGATTATGTACCCCTATATACATTGCTGGAGAGCGCCAAATACGTCCCAGGAGCTAAGTTTTTTGCAGTTTTCCGTCAGAGCCTGCTGTGTACGCTTTTTGAGATCTCAAATTTCTCTCACGAGTGCCATTCGCACCTGCTCTTCTCGCGTAAATCCACCAGAGGTCACTGTCGACTGACTGACCGACTGACCCACCCTCCTCCTTCCCTAAACCCAACCAATAGTGTTTTCAAAAGCACCGATTGACCAGCGCCCACCCACTTCTCTAAACCCAACCGCAGTGTTTTCAAAAACAATGCAGAAAAAGAAAAGCCCTCGTAGCAGCCTGATTTTTACCATGTTTTCAGATTTTACCACATTCTCACCCTGTTTTAGTGTTCTTGTGCAACATTCACCACCAAAATTCAATTCCAAGTCTGCAAAAACAGAGGACAAAAATCGACAACACAGGCTCATTGTGGATATGCACCCCTGTCAGTATGTAAAATAGTTAAGTCTCCTTGTGTGTATAAAATACATTAAGTTTATAGAGAGTCCTCATAAACCAAAAAAACTAACATATGTGTTGGTGTGAGTACGTTTTGGTGGTTACGAGGACACAAATTTGGCAGGGTTATGACCTAGGTATTACAATGTTGAGGTGGTGTTGAGGACATGCCCTGTGTCTTCATAATTCAAAATACTTAGAAATCCAACACAGGCTCATTGTGGAAATGTACCCTGTCTACATTTCTGAAGAGCGTGAATTATGTAGCCAGTATGATTTGCTCATCTTTCAGTAGGGGGTATGTTTAGGGATGGTGGTTGGATGAACGCCTTTTTTATTTTATGTTTTAATACAAATTAAAATCATATAAATTCATATGAATTGGCCACTTTTCTGACAATCTGTAAAATAGTCATGTTTGGTTTTTATTCAGTTTTTTAATACTGTACATTTTACAGCAATTTATTGCAAATTGTTGCAAATTGGCCACTGTTATGACAGTATGTAAAATAGTTAAGTTTCCTTGTGAGATCGGGCTGTATAAAATACATTATGTGTATGGAGAGTCATCATAAACCACCAAAACTAACGTGTGTTGGTGTGTGTACATGCTTTGGTGGTTCATGAGGACACAAATTGGCAGGGGTATGACTTAGGTATTACAATGTTGAGGTGGTTTATGAGGACATGCCCTGTGTCTTCATAATTCAAAATGCTTAAAAATCCAACACAGGCTCATTGTGTATACGTACCCCTGTCTACATTTGTGGAGAGCGCAAATTATGTAGCCAGGGGTATGTCTGGCTGCATTTAGTCTTTAAAACGAATGCTATGGGGCGGTATGACGCCGTCGATGGCTTCTGTTTCTTTTAGCGCGACCAGCTGACCATTAAGCTCCATACAGACATATTTTCTGGTGTTACCAGTTTGCCCAGTGCCTCGCCGCATACGTCGGTGGACTTGGGACACGGAGCGGAGTTGACCGCGATGACGGGGTTGGACTCCGACGAAGAACGGTTCCAGAAACCAGGTAAAACAAAAGCAAAAAAATTAAATTAAAAAAAAAAAAACAGGCTGAAAATGTGGTGAAATCACACGGCCTGATGGTTTTTCTTTTTCTAGATTGCTTTTGAAAACATTATCGGTTGGGTTTAAGAAAGGTGGTGGGTGGGTCAGTTGGTCAGTCAGTCAGTCGGTCGACAGCAAGCTGGCCTGGTCTGCTGAAGTATATATTGCACCCTCTGGTGGATTTACGTGTGAAGAGGACACGCGAGAGAAATTTGAGATAATCAAAAAGTGTACACAGTGGCCTCTGGTGGATTTGCAAAAACTGCAAGCAGACATACCTCCGGTTACGTATTTCTCTTTCCCCAGAAATGTAGACCTGGGTACGTATCCACAATGAGCCTGGGTTGAAAATCGCGAATGAATTGAATGCACACTTGAATGCAACACTTCTTCAAAGTCCCAGAAGTCATTGCGGCTAAATAAAGGATTTTATATTCATATTTATTATTACAGTTCAGAGATAAACCTTGTTTATGTTTGGAGTTTTCCTAAATGAGAAAACATTCACAGAAGTAAACATTCACATTTTTTAATAAAGGCATAAACACATGGAAAGGTGTTTATTTGCTGAAATTTATATTAAAATCTGTTTTATTTGTATTGCGCAAAGTGTCATTGTAAGGCTTTTGTACAGAAGCGTAGAGCTGCCACCCAGGTAAAAAAAAATCTGAGCTTTATCACGTTTGTACAATATACTTTTCACGTTCTTACAATATAATATCACGTTCTTACAATATACTTTTCACATTCTTACAATATAATATCACGTTCTTACAATATAATATCACGTTTGTACAATATAATTATCACGTTCTTACAATATAATATCACGTTTGTACAATATACTTTTCACGTTATTACGTCCGTTATTAGTTCCAAGGGGCTTCAGTTTGTCATAGGAGTCGACGTGCCACATGAAATTTGGTCCAGGATTAACATACATCCGTCGGATTAGACGATTTTTGCGAATGCAATTCAGGTGGTGTAGTTTGTATCCATGGAGCCTCCCGTGTCCCTCGAGCTGATCAATAAGAAATGCAGCCACTTCCATCGGATCAGACTCATTCTTCCTCCGGTACAGCCCCATGTGTTTTAGGTTCCTTCTCAGTGTCCGCATGCTGATAACAACATTGTCCAAGCTGATCAGTAGCTGCAAAATTTCCCTATGTCTCAATCCAAGCATAAAATAGAACTTAATTAATTCTGTAAAACGAGACATTTTCTCACGCTCTGATCGCACCAGGTAAACGTAGCCTAAACAATAAAGTTTTCACGTAATAACGTGAAAAGTATATTGTACAAACGTGATATTATATTGTAAGAACGTGAAAAGTATATTGTACAAACGTGATATTATATTGTAAGAACGTGAAAAGTATATTGTACAAACGTGATAATTATATTGTACAAACGTGATAATTATATTGTACAAACGTGATATTATATTGTACAAACGTGATAATTATATTGTACAAACATGATGTTATATTGTAAAAACGTGATAATTATATTGTACAAACGTGATAAAGCTCAGATTTTTTTTTACCTGGGTGGCAGCTCTACGCTTCCGTACTTTTGTACATACATATATACACATACAGTTGAAGTCAGAATTATTAGCCCCCCTGTATATTTTCTCCCCAATTTTCTGTTTAACGGAAAGAAGATTTTTTGAACACATTTCTAAACATAAGAGTTTTAATAATTTCTAATAACTGATTTCTTTTATCTTTGCCATGATGACAGTACATAATATTTTACTAGATATTTCTCAAGATACTAGAATTTAGCTTAAAGTGACATTTAAAGGCTGAACTAGGTTAATTAGGCAAGTTATAGTAATTAGGCAAGTAATTGTATAACGATGGTTTGTTCTGTAGACAATCGAAAAAAAATATTGCTTAAGGGGGCTAATAATATTGACCTTAAAATGTTTTTTAAAAATTATATTATATTATAGGAAATACTATGAAAAATTCCTTGCTCTGTTAAATATAATTTGGGAAATATTTGAAAAAGAAAGAAAATTCACAAGAAGGCTAATAATTTAAACTTCAACTGTACATATGAATACATATACATATATACAGTAGCCTATATATACTGAAAAACATCAATAACAACAATAAATCAGTGTATGAATGTTGTAATACTCAAATTATTTTTGGCTAAAAGGCATGAAGGTCATGTGACCAACAGGAAGAATGCAGAATCTCATTTCTCACAGGATGCGCTTTGTGTTCTTTCAGTCTTCCGAGAAAAAAAAAAAGTTGACCTAACACAGCAGACTGGGACATCTGACCAATCAGAGCAGAGCAGGCTTTCAGAAAGGCGGGGTTTAGAGAGACCAGATCTTTAAACGAACTATTTCAGACATTGTGAAAAAAGAGCTGATACTGCAATGTACAGTATATTATGAGCAAATTAAAATTATTTAGACCACATATGGATACAGACCTATTGTAGGACACCTACCAAATGGCACAATACGCACACTTTAATGATAGAAACGAAATGACATTTATAGCCAGGCAGAACTTCTTGTGCTTATCTATCTGCATGGGTATTTAGTTTGTGTTTATATTTCAGCCTGTGGTCACTTATTTTGTGGCACAAGTAATTATTTCCTAACAGACCTCATCTCATTATCTGATTTCCATTCCATCTCTTTCAATATCGTGTACACGGGTCTCTAAAATAATTCAATATTTTATTGATTTCTTCACGCCACCTGGCAGGAAGTGCCATGCGTGAGCTCTCGGATGTTTTGGCAGCTGACGTTTGAAGAGCAACGTTGAGATCTTTTATTTCTCTTGCATTGGTTTGTCCGCTTTCATGCCCTCATCGATCTGTTGACCTATACCCATAATCCGACTCATTCTGGGAAACAGATTTTAAATTGTATGCTTTGCTATTAAAACAGATCACACGAAGCCCCATCCCATGTGAATTACACACATACAATACAGTCACTCTAAAAGCACTGAGAGATTTTTAAAAGCCAGTGCTGGTGAATTTGCGCCGTTTGTTGGCACAGTGAGCGGTATAGCATAATGTTAGCAATTTCCTCTAGAAGCACAACCGTCATGTGATGTCTATAATTTCAGCTCAGATAATAGGAGATGTACGGTTTCTGAATGTTTCAGAAAGCAACAATGTACAGAGGTCATCAAAGCGGCGCTTACATGAGGACAGGAGAGACATTCCTCCATTCACAACTCATATATATTCTGTAAATAGCACTGTCAACAAGTGCATCGATTTTTGCCGTCTTTCAAAATTCAAATAGATAACAGTTTTGTTTCTATAACGACAAAATTATGACTTGAGAGACACAAAGAGGAAGAGCGCCGGAGAGGCATCTTCAAATAGCAGACCAAACATAACCTCAGTGTGCACGCACAAGCAATTACTGATGCTCAACAAAAGGACAATGAAGGAAGTTTACTGTAAAAACATACACATTCAACACATTTGTAAACATTTATATAATAGTTTCTCAACAGTGACATCACATGCCTTCTCTTCATTCTCTGGCCACTTTTAGGGTGCTTTCAAATCTCAACTCAACTCAACTCAATTTATTTACAGCGGGGAAAATAAGTATTGAACACGTCACTATTTTTCTCAGAAAACATATTTCTAAAGGTGCTGTTGACTTGAAACTTTCACCAGATGTTGGTAACAACCAAAGAAATCCATATATGCAAAGAAAACAAATCTAATTAGTTTACAAATTAGGTTATGCGTAATAAAATGAAATGACACGGAAAAAGTATTGAACACATGAAGAAAGGGAGGTGTAGAAAGGCAGTGAACGCCCAGACAGCAGCTGAAATCTCTCAGTAGTTCTTCAGCAACCCTCTGCCCTTCATCATTCTAAATGAATATTAGCTGCCTTAGTCCAACATCTACATAATTAGGATGTTGAAGATGAAACCAGGGTGGACATTTCAGCAAGACAATGATCCAAAACACAGCCAAGGAAACTCTCAAATGCTTTCAGAGAAAGACAATCAAGCTGTAGAATGGCCCAGCCAATCACCTGACTTGAATCCAATATAAAATACGAATTAAAGATCAGATTTGATAGACGAGACCCACAGAACCATCAAGATTTTTACACACTGTTGAAGTCTGTGAAAAAACTCACATCTGAGCAATTCATGTGACTTCATTCTCCATATGAGAGGCGTCTTTAAGCTGCCATCACCAAAAAAGCCTTTTATATAAAGTATTAAATACATTTCAGTAGTTCAGGACTTTCTCCATGTGTCATTCCATTCTTATCACACAGAGCTAATTTTTCAGATTTGTTTATGTTTATATTGTTTGGGTTTTTATCAAAATCTGGTTCAATTCCATGTCAACAGCTCCTTTAGAAATATTATTCCCAGGAAAAAACATGATGTGTTCAATACTTATTTTCGCCGCTGTATGAATTTTCAACACCACATGTGGAACCAAAGTGCTGTGCAGAAAAAAGAACCAATAGCAAAGAAAAGACATTTTCAAAGGCAACAGAAATTAAATAAGTGTTTAACACACTCTGGAATAGATCTAGGCCCAATCCCAATTCTATTTTATACCCCTTCCCCTCTGCCTACCCCTTCGCCTTCCCCTTGGCCCTTGAAAGAAAGTGTTAAGGGGTAGGGGTGGAAATATGCCCCTAAGAATTGGGACACCACTACTATACATGCACATGTCGTCACTAGCGCAGGTTGACATCACATAACGGTTGTGCTTCTAGAGGAAATTGCTAACATTATGCTATACCGATCCCATTTTTAATTCATTCATAAAATCATATAGAAGTTGAGTGTAAAGCACTGTGTGAGCGTTGACGCTAATCTTCTGTATAAATGAACTGGTAACGTCATTACCAAGACCATTGATTGCCTAGTAAAACAAAAAGTGCACATCATCAAAAGGCAGTGCAGTCTCACATACAAACCTCCAGGTATTGCAAGAAGCACAAAACTGTTCTGTGTATTTACATCGTGCTCATATTCATGGATGTAACCACAAAATAACAACATTAATATTATACCAGACGTGCTGTAAAAAGCTATTTCACTGCCACTAGACTTCTGACAGACTGGGCTATTTTTTCAAAGTCATTGGGTACGGTTATCAGAATTTATAATATTAATTCATTCATTTTCTTTTCGGCTTAGTCCCTTTATTAATTAGGGGTCACCACAGCGGAATGAACCGCCAACTTATCCAGCATATGTTTTACGCAGCGGATGCCCTTTCAGCCACAACCCATTACTGGGAAACACCCATACACTCTCATTCACACACATACACTAAGGATGATTTAGCTTACCCAATTGACCCATACCACATGTCTTTGGACTGTGGGGGAAACCGGAGCACCCGGAGGAAACCCACGCGAACACGGGGACAACATTCAAACTCCACACAGAAATGCCAACTCACCCAGCAGAGGCTCGAACCAGCAACCTTCTTGCTGTGAGGCGACAGTGCTACCCACTGCACCACCGTGCCACCGAATTTAGTAGCGGTTAATAAGAGACTATCCTTAGCGAAATTCAGCGGGTTTTTTTTCATAACATTTCTTAAAAGATAACACATTAACGTCATTATGAATGTAATAAATCAGCCTCTTTGTAGTAATAATCCTGCACATTTTTTTCACATTTGTGGGTCTCACACTTGTTTCACCAAATTTTGTATCTGAAAATGAACAAACAACAAAAATTTGCAGCTTTATGTAATTTTGTGACCAACAACGTAAACATGGATCCCTGCATAATGGATGTGTTTACTTAAGTTTGTATTGTTTCATGTACATAGTTTTTTTTCTGTGTTTTTATAGGTAATTCAAGGCATTGTTTTTTTTTTTAAACCTGCACTTCACAGGAAACCATGTTTATATTGTATTTCATAATGCATAAAGGGTGGCGCAGTGGGCAGCGCTGTTGCCTCACAGCAAGAAGGTCACTGCTTCGAGCCTTGGCTGGGTCAGTTGGCATTTCTGTGTGGAGTTTGCATGTTCTCCCCGTGTTCGCGTGGGTTTCCTCCGGGTGCTCCGGTTTCCCCAAGTCCAAAGAAATGCGCTATAGGTGAATTGGGTAAGCTAAAAAAACAAAACAAAAAAAGTGTTGTGTGATTGGAAGAACATTTGTAATTGTTTTTTTTCTGACTGATATTGTGTTTTGATTTGCGATTTAATTTTGTGATCGAGCTTGAGCTCCGTATTCTCAAAAGTGTACAACTCACACACTTTAAACTAAAAAGTCTTTAACAGTATATAAATATATATTTATTGACTGTCTGTATAAACATGCATTGAAATTGCAGAATTTCATGATCAGCTAATCGCAATGTTACAGGATTTACTGTGAGTTTTCAAAATCACGATAATCAATCATGGTTTTAATGATAAAGAAAATTTGAAATGGTAATACTAATCATGGGCAATACAGTGGCTCAGTGGTTAGCACTGTCGCCTCACAGCAAGAAGGTTGCTGGTTCGAGTCCCGGCTGGGTCAGTTGGCATTTCTATGCGGAGTTTGACAATAATGTTTGATGTTCTCGCCGTGTTGGCTTGGGTTTCCTCCGGGTACTCCGTTTTCCCCCATAGTCCAAAGACATGCGGTATAGGTGAATTGAATAAACTAAATTGTTCGTAGTGTATGTGTGTGAATGAGAGTGTATGGGTGTTTCCCAGTGATGGGTTGCAGCTGGAAGGGCATCTGCTGCGTAAAACGTATGCTGGATAAGTTGGCGGTTCACTCCGCTGAGGCATCCCCAGATTAATAAAGGGACTAAGCCGAAAAGAAAATGAATGAACGAATGAAATTGGCTGTAGTGTATGTGTGTAAATTTGAGAGTGTATGGGTGTTTCCCAGTGCTGGGTTGCAGCTGGTAGGGCATCCGCTGTGTTAAACATATGCTGGATAAGTTGGTGGTTTATTCTGCTGTGGCGATCTCTAATGAATAAAGGGACTAAGCCGAAGGAAAATGAATGAATGAATGAATGAATGAATGAATGAATGAATGAATGAATGAATACTAACCATCGGAAAATTTTGCTTAGTTTAATTTGAAACCTGTAATCATGACAGCACTAGCAACTTTATTATAAAAATACCAGCCAGTTACATGGCAGGAAGTCAACACACTTATACGCAATCAAAGTGATCTGCTAAAGGTCACATTTTAAGCATCAGAATTGAGGACTAAGGTGATTTATTTCTGACATGGTGACTTGCTGGTCTAAGTATTACAGAAACTGCTGAACTACTGGGATTTTCATGCACAAATCTCTTGGGGTTACAGAAAAAGTTCCTAAAAGTGGTCACACCGGATGCCGCTACTGTCAGTTAAAAACAAAAAAAATGAAGTTACAATATAGACAGGCTCACCATAATTGGACAATTGAATTCTGGAGAAAGGGTGCGTGGTCTTGATCAGTCTGTATTTCTGATTTATTATATGCTCAACTTTCTATTAGGCTACTGACTGGAGTCTTTATCTCATGAAAGGACAATTTTTTAATTAATAACTTTAAATGAATTTATTTCAGTACAGAAAAATTCAATTGTGACCCTGTACCACAGAAGCAAACATACAGCGGAGAAAATAAGTATTGAACACGTCATGTTTTTTCCTGGGAATAATATTTCTAAAGGAGCTGTGGACATGGAGTTGAACCAGATTTTGGTAAAAACCCAAACAATACAAACATAAAAATAATAATAAATAAAAGAAATCTGAAAAAAAAAAAACCAGAGTGTACAACAGTGTGTAAAAATCTTGATGGTTCTGTGGGTCTCGTCTATCAAATCTGATCTTTAATTTGTATTTTATATTGGATTCAAGTCAGGTGATTGGCTGGGCCATTCTACAGCTTAATTTTCTTTCTCTGAAAGCATTTGAGAGTTTCCTCGGCTGTGTTTTGGATCATTGTCTTGCTGAAATGTCCACCCTGGTTTCATCTTCATCATCCTGATAATGTAGATGTTGGACTAAAGCAGTTAATATTCATTTACACTGAGGAAGGGCAGAGGGTTACTGAAGAACTACTGAGAGATTTCAGCTGCTGTCTGGGCGTTCACTGCCTTTCTACACCTCTCTTTCTTCATGTGTTCAATACTTTTTCCCTGCGTCATTTTATTTTATTACGCATAACCTAATTTGTAAACTAATTAGATTTGTTTTCTTTGCATATATGGATTTCTTTGGTTGTTACCAACATCCGGGGAAAATTTCAAGTCAATGGCATCTTTAGAAATATGTTTTCTGAGAAAAATGGTGACGTGTTCAATACTTATTTTCCCCACTGTAAGTGTCAATTTTATGAAAATTTAGATTTATATGTTATCTAAAAAGTTGAATAAATAAGCTTTCTATTAATGTATATTTTGTTAAGACAGGACAATATTTAGCAGAGACACAACTCTTTGAAATCTGTAATCTGAGAATTCAGAAAACAATATATACATACTGAGAAAATTGCGATAAAGCTTAGCAATGCAAATTACCAATCAAGAATAGATTTTTGATATATTTACAGTAGGAAAATTATAAAATATCTTTATGGAAAATTATCTACTTAATATTCTAATTATATTTGGCGTAAAAGACAAAATTGTCTTATACTCATTTTTATTTTTATACTCATTACTTATTTTTTTATATATTTTTTTATTGTCAAAAATATACCCGCTCAACTTAAAACTAATTTTGTGGTTCAGTATCACAAATAATGGAAATAAACAATTAGAGAATGCATTTTTAAGCGGTTTTATTTTGAGCAGACATTTAAGAACAGACATCTTGCCCCTATTTCTCCACCTTGATTTATTTTGCAGCCATAAATAGCAAATTTTACCCTTCTCCACAACAAGACGTAATAGCAGAATTTTCATTCCTTATTCATGCCTGTGCTTTACTTCTAAAACGAAACACTGGGGAGAAAAACGCTTTCATTCTCACAAAAAACGTCACTGGGGACCTTATATAAGTGTTGTCCTACAGAGAAAAGGAAAGGGAGGAAAAAAAAAGTGTGAAAAATCTTAGGATGTGTGTACATTTGAGCATACTTGAGCCCTGTTCAAAGCAAATGCAATTGTCATCCTGGAAGAAACATACTTTTAAATAAGGACAAGGACAAAATTTACATTCTAAAAATCACATTAGAAACTTTATCAAGGTTTACCAAGGCTCCTAATCTTTTTGTTTTTCCTGAGCATCTACATTACCTGAAAGTTCTTCACACTCATGCTTTATTCACAGTTAGTTTGCTAACATTCACAATGCAACCCAAAAGATTTTATGCTCAAGTCTGGTCAAAACACTCCTTAAAAGCTGTTTTGAGTGGTCAAAAATGGTCAAAAATCATAAACTGACCCACATGAATAAAACAACCTACCTCGGCATGCTAATCAGAAATGTCTTTTAACTGTATTCCAGTTTCTCAAACAGCAGAGCCAAGGTCATGGGACTGAATACATGAACTGCTATAGTGAGTTTCTTGAATGCATTGCAAGCATTTTCCAAAATATATACCAAAAAAATACATAAAAATAAATAAATAAATGCAAATAGCAAGGCTAGGAAACCTGATGTCCTTTTAAAGTAATCCCGGCTTATGTGTTTACAGAATATTTCTTCAAATGTCTAATTATAATGGTGAAATGAAACTCACAGCAAGTCAATATATAAAACTACTCTGAATATAAACTGCAAACAAACAACAAGCACAGAATTTCACTTTAAATGAAATTTGGCAACATAATTAAAAGAAAAGAAAATAAGGGAATACATATACTTCTCAAGCACAAAAGCTAGTTTTTCCTCAATTGTTCTGCTCAATTTCTCAGAATTTAAAATCTCATATCTAATTTGTACATAAAAGCAGACTCCCATTCTTTTGAATGAATTATGAATGTTTCAATAAATTTGTGCAATTATGTACATGTAAAGTTTCCACTTTTTCCCTACATTATCAATAGTTTAAGTCATGTTGATCACAATACAGAAAGAACAATAGAACGAAAGAATGATAGATAGAACAAAGGTATGATTGAACGACAGATAGATAGAACAATAGATAGAACGAAAGAACAGTAGAATAATAGATAGAACGACAGTAAGAATAAAAGAAGGACTGAATCTTAGAATGATATATAGAACAATAAATAAAATGAACGATAGAATGAACGGACCCACAGACAGACAGACAGACAGACAGATAGATAGATAGATAGATGGATAGAATGATAGATAGATAGATAGATAGATAGATAGATAGATAGATAGATAGAT
>CAIGQV010019178.1:5497130-5526540 GCA_903798115.1 Danio jaintianensis | reverse complement strand
TGTTTTATCATTCAATCATTCTTTTGTTCTAGTTCCATTGTTCTTTTTCCTTATAATTCAATTGTTATGTTGTTCTATAGTTCAATTGTTTTTTGTTTTATCATTCAATCGTTCTTTTATTCTATTATTAAATTGCTCTTTTGTTTTATTGTTCAATCGTTCTTTTTTCTATTGTTCAATCATTCCTTTTTCTATTGTTCAATCATTCTTTTGCTCTATTCTTCCATTGTTCTTTTGTTCTATCATTCAATTTCCTGTTGTTTCTGTTTCCTGTTGCTCTCTAGCCGAGTGTAGCTGTAGCTTAGCTCGCCTGCTCTGCTTAGCTTGCCTGCTCTGCTAAGTTTAGTTTTTATTTTAAATTTGATTACTAGTCGTCGCGATCAAACTCCGTCAATCATATTAAATACTAACTCCATAAATATAAAAGACTACCACCATGAGCTCACTGTGTTAGCATCGCAGCTAACATATTTCAACAGTCCAGCTGTACGTACTCTTTAGCTCATCTTTGGCCTGTTTCTCTGTCCTATATAACTGTTATAACAATCCCATATCAAGACTATAAAACTCTGTTGATCAAATTAATTACTAGCTCTTTAATTTTAAATCTCTTCCACGGTCACAGCGTAGCAGCTCACGTGTAAACATCCCACAGTTGTACTTATTACTCAGACTCTTGCTTGCTTTTCTTGCTTTCATTTCCAGTTTGTTTGCTGACTCGCGTCTGTTTTCTCTTACGTGCGTCTTAGTTTATTTATTTACTCGCGCTTAACTGCACTGTTTATATTGTACGTGCGTATTTCATTCAGATTTTTGCTCGCGCTTGTCGCTTTTTTTTTTTCACTTTCTAGTTTGCTAACTCGCGCCTGTTCTGTCTCATGTGCGTCATCCAGTTTATTTACATATTCCGCCTAATTACACCCTTTATATTACATAGTAAATCGTTTTGTGCAGGTTCTCTGCTCTCTCTCTCTCTCTCTCTCTCTCTCTCTCTTCATTGCCTATTTCTCATTTCATACACACTCTTCAGTTCCCTTTAACTCAATATACTGCTGTGGTAAGTCAGAATTTACTTCAACTCAAGGTGAGTAAAAAATGGCTTCTCCTGTTCTTGTCACATGCAATTCCTGCCACATGATTAGTGTATCTCTCTCTGTCAGCAAGGAGGGCTTTACATGTGATAAATGTAGGGAAATAGTCAGGCTGACAGAGAAGATCTTAGAATTAGAGACACACATCCAAACTTTAATTGAGGATAGTAAGAGTGCTAGGTCTCTAGATAAGGATTTGGATGTGACTAGCCTAGCATGCCATTCACATTGTTCGGCCCCGGTTGTTGCGTCTTCGCAGAAAGATGGCTGGGTCACTGTGAGAGAATCTAGAGGTGGGAGAAAACACCGTATGTCCATTCCAACATCAAACAGGTTTAGCCCCCTCAGTGATACCCCCACTGAGAAACCTGATGAAAGTGCCCTAGTAATTGGCGACTCCATAGTAGGGAATGTGCAAATAGAGACACCAGCCACCATAGTCAAATGTCTGCCGGGAGCCAAAGCGCCTGACATTATGTCAAATTTAAAAGTGCTGGCTAAATCTAAACGTAAGTTCAGTAAGATCGTTATCCACGTCGGTGCTAATGATGTTCGGCTACGTCAGTCGGAGATCATTAAAAGTAATGTTAAAGAGGTGTGTGATTTTGCAAAGACGATGTCAGACACTGTAATATGCTCTGGTCCCCTGCCCTCTTATCGTGGTGACGAGTTTCACAGCCGACTCTCATCACTCAATGGCTGGATGTCAAAGTGGTGCACACTGAATAACATAGGTTTTGTAGACAATTGGCCAAGTTTTTGGGGTAGACCTGACCTGTTGAAGAGAGATGGTCTTCATCCCACCCGGGCTGGGGCTGCTCTCCTCTCTAGTAATCTGGCATATAGTCTTAGTGTTGGCAGGGAGCAGACAGATTGGCTTAACCAACCGTCTGCTAGCCTCCACAGTTTACCTAACTCAGATAATCTGCAGCACATAGAGCCACCTAGATATAAGAACATAGAGACTGTGTCTGTTCCCCGAACCTCTAAATATAAAAAACTCCCAAACCCATTCAAAGGTAACAATCTAATTGATGTTCATCAAATAAAAAATAAAAAGGTAATCAAAAGATAAAACTCAGATTATTGAACATTAGATCACTGTCCTCTAAAACTCTTTTTGTTAATGATTTGATAACTGATCTAAAGCTAGATGCACTATGTCTAACAGAAACCTGGCTAAAACCAGATGATTACATGACCCTAAACGAGTCTTCGCCTGAAGGATATCATTATAAACACGAGCAGCATCTTAAAGGCAAAGGTGGAGGTGTTGGCATTATATACAGTAATATTTTTAGTGTTACTCAGCGATCTGACTTCAAATATTATTCATTTGAAGTAATAGTGTTGTATATCTCAGTGTGCAATTTAAACAATACATTTCAATCTAAATTTATATTGGCAACTGTATATAGGCCTCCAGGGCACCATACCAACTTCACAAAAGAATTTGCTGATTTCTTATCCGAAAATGTTCTGGCCACAGATACAATTTTAATTGTTGGTGATTTTAATATTCATATAGATAATGAAAAAGATGCTTTAAGTCTGGCCTTCTTAGACATACTAGCCTCTGTTGGAGTGAAACAGCATGTCTCAGGGCCTACTCATCGGCATAATCATACCTTAGACCTAATATCACATGGTATTGATATTGATAATGTTGAAGTCGTGCAGCAGAGTGATGACATTTCAGATCACTATTTAATCTCTTGTTTATTGTGCATTGATAGGTCTACAAAACCAGCTTCTATTTATAAATATGGTAGAACGATCACCGCTAGCACTTAAGATCACTTTGTCAGTAACCTACCTGATCTTTCTAATTTCCATAGCATTCCAGGCAGCCTAGAAGAGCTTGTCACTGCAACTGAAACTATTGAATCTGTCCTTTCTAGCACGCTAGACATAGTTGCTCCGTTACACTTAAAAAAGATTAGGGAAAAAAATCTGACGCCATGGCACAATGAGCACACACGTGCCTTAAAGAAAGCAGTCCGGAAAATGAAACGTAGATGGAAGAAATCAAAACTAGAGGTTTTTCGTCTGGCCTGGAAAGAAAGTATACTTAACTTTTGAAGTCTGCCATATCTGCTTATTTTTCAACTTTAATAGAAGAAAATAAACACAACCCTAGGGTCCTGTTTAACACAGTAGCCAATCTAACTAAAAATAAAGCATCAACATGCATTTCTCAACACCGCAGTAATGACTTTATGAATTTTTTCACATGCAAGATTGATGATATCAGAGATAAAATAAGCACCATCAATCTGCCTCCTACAGCATCGTCCCAATTAGAGCACTGTAGACCGTTAATGGATGAACTTCAAACTTTTTCAGCAGTTGGTGAGGAAGAACTGTCTAAACTGATAAATTCGTCCAAATCAACAACGTCTATGCTAGATCCTATACCGACCAAATTTTTAAAACAATTGTTTTCAGAAGTTTATGAACCTGTTCTTAACGTTTTGAATTCATCCCTACTTTTAGGATATGTTACTAGAACTTTTAAACTAGCTGTCATTAAGCCTCTTATTAAAAAACCACAGCTTGATCCCAAAGAACTAGTAAATTATAGACCCATTTCAAACCTGCCTTTTCTATCAAAGATACTAGAAAAAGTCGTATCTGCTCAACTATGTTCCTTCCTACAAAGAAACAATATTTATGAAAAATTTCAATCTGGATTTAGAGCATTTCATAGCACAGAAACAGCACTCTTAAGAGTTACCAATGACCTCCTTCTGTCGTCCGATCGTGGTTGCATTTCTCTCTTAGTGTCATTGGACCTCAGTGCTGCATTTGATACAATCGATCATAATATTCTCCTTGATAGGCTTGAAAATTATGTTGGTATTACAGGAACTGCATTGGCCTGGCTCAGGTCTTACCTATCTGAACGTCATCAATTTGTATCAGTTAATGAAGAAGCATCATACAGATCAAAAGTACACTGTGGGGTACCACAAGGCTCAGTTCTTGGTCCCTTACTTTTCGCACTATATATGCTACCGCTAGGCGATATCATTAAAAAACATGGAGTTAGCTTCCACTGTTATGCTGACGATACACAACTTTATATCTCCTCTCAACCTGATAATTTGTATGAATTTACGAAATTAACAGACTGTATAGCTGACATAAAAAAATGGATGACTAATAACTTTTTATTACTAAATTCAGATAAAACTGAGGTCTTGCTTATTGGACCCAAAAACCTCACACGCTAAAACCTAGAACACTGTCTAACCCTTGATGGATTCTTAGTTCAGTCACCATCTTCAGTCAAAAATTTGGGGGTGATTTTTGATAGCAACCTGTCGTTTGAAGGCCAGATTTCAAGCATCTGTAAAACTGCATTTTTTTTATCTTAAAAATATTGCCAAACTTCGACATATGCTATCAATGCTTATTCATGCTTTCATGACCTCTCGGTTAGACTATTGTAACGCGTTACTAGGTGGTTGCCCTATTGGTCTAATTAACAAACTTCAGCTAGTTCAAAATGCAGCTGCTAGAGTGCTTTCTAGAACAAAGAAATATGATCATATTACTCCAGTTCTTTCATCATTGCATTGGCTCCCTATTAAATATCGTATAAATTGTACAATTTTATTGACTACCTACAAAGCCCTAAACGGCTTAGCTCCCCAGTATTTGAGGGAGCTCCTGGTGTACTATAGCCCCTCACGTCCACTACGCTCAATTAATTCTGGACAATTGATTATTCCCAGAATATCAAAATCAACTGTAGGCAGTAGATCTTTCTCATATCTGGCACCTAAACTCTGGAACAGCATTTCTAGCACAGTTCGGGAAGCAGACACACTCTGTCAGTTTAAAACTAGATTAAAGACACATCTCTTTGCATTAGCATACACATAAAACACAAATGCTTTTGAAATACAAATCCTCTAAAGGATTGTTAGTCTGCATTATTTAGGGCAACCTGAGCCGGGAACACTTCCCAAAAGATATTATAATTTGAACGGCATCTGCGCTTATGTTAGTCTTTTTTATTATTCCCAAGGTTTCCATAATCCTGAACCAGGCCGTATTCTGAGCAGCTGCTGTGGTGGTCATGGAGGAGCGGAGAGCATGAGACTGATTCCTGTAAGACCCCAGTCACAGATGAGTCTTCGCATTGATCCTGAAGGGCCAGCCTATACACCAGTCAGTGACCTCTCCCACCTGCAGCTTCTTCACGATGGACGTCCAACGTTCTCCAGCCTCTGGTGCCTAGACTGCAGCTCTGCACAAGACGTTTGGCCATAGGAGAAATGGTTGTGCCCAACTGAGCCTGATTTATCTCCAGGTTTTTTTTTCCTTCACTTTTGCCAATTGGTGAAGTTTGTTCCTTGCCGCTGTCGCCACTGGCTTGCTTGGTTCGGGACTTGTGGAGTTGTGGACTTGAGGAGCTGCGCATCGATGGATTTGGTCTTCAGTGTTATCGTTCAATTTTTCTTTTGTTCTATTTTTCAATTGTTCTTTTTTCTATTGTTAAATCGTTCTTTTGTTCTATTGTTAAATCCTTTTTTGTTTTATCGTTCTACTGTTCTATCGTTCACTCATTCTTTTGTTCTATCATTCAATTGTTCTTTTGTTCAATCATTTCTAAATTATCAATTCTAAATCATAGTTCATAAACTAAATTGGCCGTATTGTGTGAGTGTCTGTGAATGTGAGAGTGTATGTGTGTTTCCCAGTCATGGGTTGCGGCTAGAAGGGCACTCATGTGTAAAACATATGCCGGAATAGTTTGCAGTTCATTCTGCTGTGGCGACCCCTGATAAATAAGGGACTAAGCCGAAGGAAAATCTGTCTTTCTACTGTCATATCGTTTAATTTATTATTCTAAATTTCTAATCTTGGCGGCGTGGTGGCACAGTGGGTAGCGCTGTTGCCTCACAGCAAGAAGGTCGCTGGTTCGAGCATCGGCTGGGTCAGTTGGCATTTCTGTGTGGAGTTTGCGTGTTCTCCCCGTGTTGGTGTGGGTTTCCTCCGGGTGCTCCGGTTTCCCCCACAAGTCCAAAGACATGCGCTATAGGTGAATTTGGTAAGCAAAATTGTCCATAGTGTATAGGAGTGAATTGGAGTGTATGGGTGTTTCCCAGTGATGGGTTGCAGCTGGAAGGGCATCCGCTACGTAAAACATATGCTGGATAAGTTGGCGGTTCATTCCGCTGTGGCGACCCCAGATTAATAAAGGTACTAAGCTGAAAAGAAAATGAATGAAGTACCTCATTTGAATTTAAATGTTTAATATTTCAACTCCTAAAGATGTTAGGTCGTACACTCGCTCACTCGTATTTTTTACTAATAAACCTATTTAATACTGTGTAAATGCACCAAAGCATATAATCTATATTCGCCTTGAAGTGGATAAAAACATACATTTTTAAAGGTTGTGTACTCATTTATGCTGTGCACTGTACATGCATTCTGTTTTCCCCTTACCCTATGAACAGAAGACAGTCACTCATCCATATGGAGAAACAAAATGGCTTTTGTGAATTACAGCAGATGTGGCACCAGGACCCGCAGGTCCCCGGTGGCTGACTTCAAAACTGCCGGATTGAAATTCACGCTGAGTAGTAATTAACCGCTGTCGTGTTTGCTTTTTCAAACACACAACAAACTCAAAATCTTACACCTATTAAGGTGCATGTAGATCGCTGGTGCTTTGAGCATAGTGACAACAAATAGCACAATTATTAAATCAATTGGCACACAACAACATGCATAACAGCTGGAGCACAGCATTATGCACCGACAATGAAATCTATGAACATGAGCTCTCCAGGTCGCCATGCTGTGCGGCTGAGGAGGAGGAATAGAGCGAAACTCTTCTGTTTGTGTTGATGGATCGAGGCATAGGTAAACCTCCAACAGAGAATATACTAGAGGCAGAACACATACGTGAGGCAGATGACAATTGTTGCATTTCTATTTATGACCTTCCAGCATTCACAGCTGCTCCTGTGCAAGACCAAAGACTTCCCGACCTTTTTGGTACCTACAATTCAGTATGCAGGCTTCCTATTTAAAGCAAAGTTGAGCAAATAATGAAAACTGTGACATCATTTACAATACTCATTCTCAAACCTGAATGCTGTTTAAATGGCTCTTATGCATAACATATATGCATTATTCTACAGTGAGTACATGTAACTACATTGAGAGACAAATATTTCTGGTATTGAACAATATTGGGGATTTGAAATTAATATTTAAAAAAAAAAACTTCTTAGGAACCAGAATCTAATAATAATAGAATCTTTAATGTTATAGTTACAGCAGACTTTGAAAAAAAAAAAAAAAAGAAACATAGAATCTGGCACTCAAATAGTTATATCCTATTTTATTACAGAAGAAAACAATATGGAATTCATTCATTCATTCATTTTCCTTCGGTTTAGTCCCTTATTTATCAGGGGTCACCACAGCGGAATGAACCGCCAACTTTTCCGGCATATGTATTACGCAGCTGATGCCCTTCCAGCTGCAACCCAGTACTGGGAAACACCCATACACTCACATTCACTACGGCCAATTTAGTTCATCCAACTCACCTATAGTCCATGTGTTTGGACTGTGGGGGAAACCGGAGCACCCGGAGGAAACCCACACCAACACGGGAGAACACGCAAACTCTACACAGAAACGCCAACTGGCCCAGCCGGGACTCGAACCAGCGACCTTCTTGCTGTGAGGCGACAGTGCTAACCACTGCTCCACCGTGCCACCCAAATATAGATTTAGTTTAAGATTTTTTTTTATTCCTCAGGTATTCTTGTTTAAAACCCAAATATATATCAGCTGTATGTTAAGAGACCCAAATTTGTCTTTTTAACCACTGAAAATGTGTACAAATTACTCAAGGAGCCATTGAAAATCTCCGCAAAATAACCATAGAGGGTCTTAATTCAGATGCCAAATGAAGGATTCATTGAGAACCAAAATGTAAAAGGCTATTCAGATATCTTTAATATTTCTTGAATTAAGGTCAAGCAAACTTGAGGGGAAAAAAGTAAAAGAAAAGAAAATCCCATATTTTCCCCCTATTATTTTTTAAACTGCTCCAATTGGTGGACAATGCAAAATAAATTACTTAAGAAAACACATTTCAGGGGCGACACCGTGGCTCAGTGGTTAGCACTGTCGCCTCACAGCAAGAAGGTCACTGGTTGGAGCCCCGGCTGGATCAATTGCCATTTCTGTGTGAGTTTGCATGTTCTCCCCGTGTTGGTGTGGGTTTCCTCCGGGTGCTCCAGTTTCATGCGCTATAGGTGAATTGAATTAACTAAATTGGCCATAGTGTGTGTGTGTGTGTGTGAATGAGTGTGTATGGATGTTTCCCAGTACTGGGTTGCAGCTGGAAGGGCATCCGCTGTGTAAAATATATGCTGGATAAGTTGGCGGTTCATTCCACTGTGGCAACCCCTGATGAATAAAGGGACTAAGCCGAAGGAAAATGAATGAATGAAACACATTTCACTAATAGACCTCCCAATATCTGTGTAAAAATAAAGTAATGATGCTACCATCATTTCAACTTCATTTTTATTCCCCTGTAAATTGCATCCAAATCCATGATGGAAATTGTAATTTTAACCCATTTTTAAAAATATAGTATTACTTAGTAAATATCCATCCATGACATTATGTTTTAACTTTTATTACTATATGTTTGCCTTTCAGAATCAGAATCAGAATCGGTTTTATTGGCAAGTGTGCTTACACACACAAGGAATTTGTTTTGGCTACAGAAGCTTCCAGTGTACATAAAGTGACAAGTGACAACACAAAATAAATATGAGAAAAATATGACAAACATTAAACAGATGCAGTTATTCAAAAACCTCTGGATGTTGAATTGTTTGTACAGATTTGTTATAAATATGCAAGCTATAAGGTGCTGTGTACAAATGCTTATGGAGTTCACAAAAAAAAAAAAGTAATGGATTTTCCTATAGGTGCACTTTAAAATACATTTGAGATGTTTAAAACACAAAAGACATACTGAGTACTGTTAGCATGATCTTTCAAAATCTTGTGCCTGAAGCAATTCGGTTACGTAATAATTGTAGCTGATTGATGGATTATTATTATTTTATTATTATATAAAAAAATATATCATAATAAATTATTATTATAACTTTTTTATTATAATTCTTTCTTCAGTTCTTGTTTGTGTACTTGATGTGAAGTGTTGGTGTTGATTGTGTTTAGTGTGTCATTGTTGTTATGTGAAACACCACCATGTCCGAATGAATTGCCACAAGGGGATTAATAAAGCTTCAAACTAAACTAAACTAAATAATACTAAACTAAACTAACTAGAAATACAGATTTCTTGCTCAAAAAAAAAAAAATCTTCAAAAGAGCACCATTTATTTCCAACAAAAATCTTGTTGAAAAATAAAATATTCTCCCTTCTGCCATCTTGCCAATATTGGTTCTCCAAAATATCCTTTTGTGCTTCACAAAAATAATGAAATTATAGCATGACGTTTCTGAACAACACAATGGTAAGTAAATAATGAGAGTTTTTGGGTATATTATCCCTTTCAATTTTAGAAATTAATCTCTCTCTCTCTTTGTGGTTTACTGCCCACACAACATAGCACCACAAATCTCTCGCTCGCTTAATTTTTTTGGCCTATTTTAAGTCTTGTGACTTTCCCTGTGAGTCTCGGGTGACAGACACTTTATCAGCTAAACGTGGTGTGCGAGTCATTGGGACACTCTGACAACCTGTCAGTTTACACCCCTGACAGTGGTACATATGTGCTTGTGAGAAATGCCTTTGGCACATAACATAACCAGACACTGTGTTACTGTCTTTCTAACACAATGCTGCATGAATTCATTGAACTTTTGTTATGTGCGCAGTAAAAATTTACTGCTAGAGTTAACGAGAAAACCTGTCGATGTGAAGCAAACTTAAGCACTTTTGATATTGCCACAAGCAGCATATTGTAGCTAGATTCGTTTTCCTACAGATTCCTACAGAACAAGCCCTTTACTTATAGCACAGGAGTCGGTTCTTCATACCACGCTTAAAAGAGTCAGATTAAAATATTGGGCAGAACAGTGGCTCAGTGGTTAGCACTGTCGCCTTACAGCAAGAAGGTCACTGGTTCGAGCCCCGGCTGGGTCAGTTGGCATTTCTGTGTAGAGTTTGCATGTTCGCCCCGTGTTGGTGTGGGTTTCCTCTGAGTGCTCTGGTTTACCCCACAGTCCAAAGACATGCGCTATAGGTGAATTGGATTAACTAAATTGGCCGTAGTGTATGAGTGTGAATGTGAGTGTATGAGTGTTTCCCAGTACTGCGTTGCGGCAGGAAGGGCATCTGCTGTGTAAAACATATGCTGGAATAGTTGGGGGTTCATTCCGCTGTGCCGACCCCTGATTAATAAAGGGACTAAGCCGAAAAGAAAATGAATGAATGAATAATATTCAGTTTCTAGCACAGACCTATTGTTTCACTTCATAAGACCTCAATGTAATAATAATTATTGTGTTTTGCCTAAACGTTCTTTTCTTTACCTTATAACTGCTGGTACAAGTTGACTAGCATTTTACGAATCACCATGAACCACAATATTAGCTAAACGTTTTTTTTTTAATGGCCTGAGTATTGTAAATAAACAGCGCATTTTAATGCACTTTTCATTATGCAAAGGAATTTCCACAAAACAAAGCTCAGTAACAGCTGACAATTTGTCAGTAAAAACAAAAATAAGAAAGTAAATACTATATACTATTCAATCTGAGATACTGGACATAAGAAAAGCGTCAGAGAAAGACTGAGATGGTCCTAATCAGACTATAATCTTGTTTTGTGAGCCGTGCCAGCCAGATATAATATAAAATTGTGAGAAATGAGGGAGCGGATAGTAAATATCTGTCGGATTAGCCCAGATTGTTTCTGACACGAGGCTTGATGAATGCAGAGCCAATGTTCAGGACTATTTGATTAAAAATAAATAAAGCGCATAATAAAAAATTACAGTATAATCAAAAATCCATATTATGGCTTAAAAAAATGCCCATGAAAATAAACTCCTCGGGAGGAGGTAAGTTGGCCCTCCATAGAAAGTCTGTTTCTGACACTGTTTTAAGCAGCCAGCTGCTCTCTTCTGGCAAAAGTCCACAAACAATTGACTGTTTCTCATGCCTGCTTATGTGAGAAAATGGTTAATCACTATTGGAGAAAAGTTGAGGCTATTAATTAGATAGGGGTTAAAAAGACAGTACTATTTATGCTAACTGCTAAACAGCTATAAAACAAATATTAAACGCTATTCAAAAGCTTAGACCTGGTAAAATGTAATCATTTTTATGCTTTTGAAAGAAGACGTTGTTATAGAGGTGAAGTGTTTATGCCTTTATTTGACCGAAAATACAGTAAAAAAACAATTAGTAAAATAGAGTTAATACAGTAAAAAAAAAAACTGAATATAACTGACGCAATACTGAAATTTCAGCATCATTGCTCCAATCTTTGTGTCATGATCTTCCTGAAAACCTTCTGACATTTCTAGTTTTTAATCACTGATGAATTAAATCATTTTTATGAAGACTGTGAATCCTTTTTTCAGGATTCTTTGATTTAAAGTAAAGAAACAAAACCGCATTTATTTGAAATATACTCTGAAATTAACTTTGCACAATAATCTTGCTGTGTTCGCATGTCAGCAAAATAAAAGAATGAATAAAAATCCATTTTTAAAGGAGAAATGTGGATTGACTCCTTTTTCCTGGCCTATAACATGCTCATTTGTTGGATGAGACACTGGACATTAGAAATGTAACCTATAGCTCGGGTCAGACAGAATCTGCGGAGATTTTTGCCATTTCTGCACAGAATTTTGTAAAAAAACAAACAAAAAGAAACAATGCGGATATATGCAGAATGATTTTTGGAGTATCGTAACTAAAAACTTAATATATAAAATAAAAAAAATAATACCTTTTTAACTTTTATTTAATGTTTACAATGCAAACCCAATTAGATCCACTTACTTGGTAAACAAAGCAAGTCTCTCATCTAATATTTCTACTAAAAGACATAAAATATGACTTTACAAACTGTATTGTAAATAAATCCTACAAACATTTTCATATTAGTCTATAATATTACTGAAATTAAAAACTGAATAAATATAAATGTACACACATTTACACAAGTCAATAATAGACTCAATGATGGGCTAAAAATCTATAGCTGAATAAAACCCAGATCTGAGCTAAACAAGCAAAATCTACTGCATAATATTATTGTCAAATATCAATGCTATTGATTTGTTTGTTTATAAAAGCCTTCATGTGCTATAGGAAATGTCCTACTACTCACTTGTGAGGCTGTGATTAGGAGCTCATTTTATTTAAGTGTTTTGTTGGCAAAAAGATTGTAGCATCCCATTGGTTTACAACCATATCAAAATTCCCTATGCAAAATAGTAATCCTGGAATTTAGACCAATATATGTTAATTTAACTGCATATAAAACAAAATATGCATCAAATGAGTGCTCGTATAAATATGCACTAAGTTAATAAGGCTATAGGAGATGAAGCTGATGAAGAATTATTCTCCCCACCATGTTTAAATTGTATGCCGGGACATTCTACCAGAAACGTACATTTTCACTGTGACAGGGCTTGACTTAAGCTTGTCGTCCTCAAACAAATCATACAAAAACGAGCATTAAATCATACAATTCAATGATAGAACGCATGCTTGATTACTGTCAGCTTCTTCTCCATCAAATGATGTCACTTCTGAGTCATAGCCTTAAAGGTGTATTGCACGCATTTTATGTTAAATTTAATGCAAATGTGACAGGACTGACAGAAATATGGGGACAATTGTAAATTTATTTGTATTATATATTTGTAGTATTTATTTGTAAAATTTATGTATAATTTAGTGTTTTCAATCAATTGATGTGAATGATAACAACATAAACGTGCTATTTCTGAAGTATTTCTTTTCTAAATAACAGTTTTTAGCCTAACAAAACTATTAAAGCTGTAGGTTCAATTGGGCTGAGGACAAGAACAATGACAGGGTTTGTACATTTGTAAAGTGTTTTTTAATAAGGGCAAAAATCTGAGAACCAAATGAATGACATATTCCTTTACAGAACAACTCACAGAAATCAACCATCATTCATTTTAGAAATTTTTGGGATGAAATACTTTTTATTCACTGTATTTATGTTTTTATTTCAGATAATGTCAGATAATGTACGTTTCTGGTAGAATATCCCTGCCCCATCCAACTTTAAAATTCAGGTACCAAAACTATCAAAGAGATTATCTGTAGTAAATACAACTTCAGACGTGGAAGTTCATATTCATGGAACCAGGAATATCATATTCATGATCATTTTGACATGGGAAGACAACATAACAGTTTAAACACTGTAAAAAGCACCTGTGCTTACCTGTCTGGAGAATTACTGCCATGTGGCCCTAGCAAGATGGCCGCCAGTTGAAGGAACTTCTTCCACAAACTTTAAAGGCACAGTAACCTGACAAGACTATACATTTTCAGGGTAGTGATGGGAGAAACTAAGCTTTTCAATCTTCAAAACAATTGAACCAATTGCTTCGCATAATTATTCACTGTTTTGAAAACAAAACAAAAAACACCAAGTTGGACATGTTCCTGGATTAACATCTATGTTGATCCTGGAACAACATTCCAAGCAGCCAATCAGCATTAAGGGATACGATTACAGTTTATGTTAGGTTTAGGCTTACGGTTAGGTATATGCACTTCATGATTGTTATCCAACTATTATTCCCCTCTGATTTTGGGAATAATTTATTGTTATGGTTGGGTTTAGGAGTATGGATTACATTTTCAAACAAAAATGATGTTCCAGGATCAAAATGGATGTTAATCCAGGATCGCATCGTACTTGGCAAAATCATGACGTGTCTAGGGACACCTGGTGGTCAAAACCGTGCAACATATTGTGAACTTTAAATTCATTCATTCATTCATTTTCTTTTCGGCTTAGTCCCTTTATTAACCTGGGGTCGCCACAGCGGAATGAACCGCCAACTTATCCAGCATATGTTTTACGCAGCGGATGCCCTTCCAGCTGCAACCCATCACTGGGAAACATCCATACACACTCATACACACACATACACTACGGACAATTTTAGCCTACCCAATTCACCTATAGCGCATGTCTTTGGACTTGTGGGGGAAACCGGAGCACCCGGAGGAAACCCACGCAAACACGGGCAGAACATGCAAACTCCACACAGAACCGTCAACTGACCCAGCTGAGGCTCGAACCAGCGACCTTCTTGCTGTGAGGCGAACGTGCTACCCACTGCGCCACCGTGCAGCCTGAACTTTAAATTATAAAGTATAACTAATAAATGCACTTAGCCTAACATCTAACATCATTAAATTATTTTAGAAATGTTCAACACTATCAGCTCTAATACACAGTAAACTACTGGAAAGAGGAAATATTGACTCCTTAAAGGGATTTACTTTTTTATTTGTAAACTTGCTTAATCTTTTCATTAGTTTTTTTTCTTTTTCAGAGGATATGTTTGTTTTTAATTAATTTAATTTAATGAACTATTTTCATTTATTTTATTTTGAGTGAATAGTGGGAAAATAAGAAAACCTTTATTATTTATGTCTTGTTAATTACCAATAATAATAAAAATAACAATGCCTTTTCAAGTCTTAAATATTGTTTGTTCCGTGATGGGCTCTGTTAAACAGGTCAACAAGATATTATACATTTTTATTAACTATTATTCCTTTTAATTTTACCAATTTCTGAGATGTCTACAAACTCGTAAAACTGATCCGAGATCAGATAAAAACTATGAAACCTGTTCAGTGATTCGCCACTGGAGGGCGACAGTATTACACAGATCGCCCCCCAGTGGAGAAACATTGAATTTTTTTAAATGTTGAGTAACATTCATTCATTAATTCAGTGCCTTATTTATCAGGGGTCGCCACAGTGGAATGAACCGCCAACAATTCCAGCATATGTTTTACGCAGCGGATGCCCTTCCAGCTGCAACCCAGTACTGGGAAACACCCATACACTCTCACATTCACACACACACACTCATACACTACGGCCAATTTTGTTTTACCCAATAGCGCATGTCTTTGGACTGTGGGGGAAACCGGAGCACCTGGAGGAAACCCATGGCAACACGGGGAGAACATGCACACTCCACACAGAAATGACAACTGACCCAGCTGGGACTCAACCAGAGACCTTCTTGCTGTGAGGCGACAGTGCTAACCACTGAGCCATCGCCGCCTACGTTGAGCAACAGGAATGACATAACAAAGCCCTGTTTACCGAAATCATGTGATCTTGCCAATTTGCTCCAAAACCACTGATTCGAAATAAAAAATTCATAAAGGTTTCGAAGTTTCATGAAGCAGCCATGTTTCGAAAGCAGCCATCACTATTTCCAAAATTTTTACTAGATGAACTGGCTAGCTTAAACGTACATCCACTGAGGAGGACATGTTTAAGTATACCAGCCCAAAAGGCAACAAAGACCAGGATTACTGCAAAGCTTTGGCCTCTAAAAAGCAGGTTTGTTACATATAAACAGATTGTGTTTATGATTAAGATGTCTAATTTAGTTAGCCATATGACAGAGTTGGAATTGACAACATAAACACATTATTCACTCAGAATGGCGTAGCATAAGACACACCTCGACATCTGCTGGAGTGCTGCACGTTGATATATTAGATCTACAGGATTTAAAATTAAAGTTGAATATTTTTCCAGTATTTTTCTCTGCAGTCCACTTGTCATGTTTGCCAGTGGTTCTTGCAATAAAACAGTATTTTTTAGTCTTTAATGAATATTTGACCAGTGCTGGGTTGTGACTGGAAGGGCATCCATCGCATAAAACATATGCTAGAGTAATTGGCGGTATATTCCGCTGTGGCGATCTCTGATAAATTAGGAACTAAGTTGAACGATAGTGAGTGAGTGAATGTTGTACACAGCCTTTACCAAATCCATAATAGAATTAACTAAGGTATTACTACAAATAACCCCAAGAAAACTGTGTTTTTTGTTGTAAAACCATGATAACCACAAATTAACCATGTTTTTTTAAACACTAACCATAATGACACTGAGGAGAGAATAAACTGTTGAATAAAGTGGGTAGTTTTTGTCTTATGTGCACACAAATAGATTCTCGTAGCTAGATACTATTCAGATTGAAGCACTGAATAGGCATATGGTGGGTTTTGAGGATTTTTTTTGTATTATTTATTGAGGATGTTTTTTGGTATTTATCAAAAGGGTTAATGTTGATTTACCTGTAATGTTGATTTAATGTTGATATACCTGTAGTTACATTTTTTTATGTCATATCCTGTGCTGTGTCTTAGGGGCTTGAACGTCATGAAGCCGACTTAGTAAGTCATATTTTTGACTGTATAAGTCATATTTTTTACTTAAGCTTGTGATAGTTTTGTCTTTTTTATCCAGCCCAATCTCACGAGAAACATAGCTATTTTACCTATTCAGAAGTGTCTAATATGTACACATTCATAAAATTACATTTGTATGAAAATGTATGATTTTTAAAAGGAGGCATTTCTCCAAAACCCACCCCTAACCCTACGCCTCATTGGGGGATGAGCAAATCATACTAAAATGTCAAAAATTAGATTAATACGAATTAGCCACTAAATAAAAAAAATTATGAGTTTCCATGAGGTTGCATGGTTTTATCTCATAATGATTTTTAAAATCATAACTTTTTATTTTAAGCCATAATTTTAGGATACTTGTATTATTATTATCTTTGAATGATGACTAAAGTATCAAAATTTTGAATTTTTATACCTGCATCTTCAATAGACAGTCCTATGCAAAACTTGCAAGGTTTCACATATATGAAATAATGCAGATTTTATTAAAATCAACAAATTAAATTGTATTTATTGTTCATCTTCTTTATGAATCCTACATCCTCAAATCAGAAAAGGTTGGGACAGTATGGAAAACGCAAATAAAACCCAGCAACAAGTCCAAAAGCTAGGGTCATGGAACGGAGTTGTTTCCGTGCCCTTGGCAAAGGTAACTTGCACTTCTGTGATGGCACCATTAATGCTGAAAACTGCATAGAGATTTTGGAGCACAATATGCTGCCTTCTTTTCCATGGACGCCCATGCATATTTCAACAAGACAATGCAAAACCACATTCTGCAAACATTACACAAAGTCCTGGCCGCAGAGGAAGAGGATACAGGTACTTGACTGGCCTGTCTGCAGTCTCGACCTGTCTCCAATAGAGAATGTGTGGTGCATTTTGAAGCCAAAATGTGACAACGAAGACTCCGTGCTGTTGCCCACCTTAAGACTTGTTTGCAGGAAGTATGGGACAAAATTACACCCGAAACACTTCATCACTTGGTGTCTTCAGTCCCTAAACATCTTTAAAGTGTTGGGAAAAGGAATGGAAACATAGCAAACATTACAACAGTAAAAACGTAAAAACTTTTTTTGAAATGTGTTGCAAGAACCAAATTTGGAAGAAAAAAATCTATAAAAATCACGAGAAACACCTTAAATAATGTTTGTTGTATTGTCTGCAAGTCAAAGTCAATTCAGAAATCACTACTTTCTTTTTCATTTGCGTTTTCCATACTGTCCCAACTTTTTCTGATTTGGGGTTGTAAACATTTGCACTTTACACTTCTGACATGCTGCGTTTTGAATGCTGTATAACCCTGGCCACTAAGTACACCTGCATATTCTGTCATGGAGTGTTTACATAGTATATTGGACTTTTAATTAGTCGACTGTAGTTGAAGAATGTCATAAAAGTTAGCAGCCGTGTTGGTGTCCCTGTGAGCAGGATTTAGAAATACAGATCAATATGAATCGCTCTTGAGCACTGAGAATTGCTGTTAGAAGTGGAGACAGAGTGTATGCTAATGACAGGGGTGTATTTTGCCCACGGATGTGAGAAGACCAGAGACATCATTAGGATTATTAGCTCTCCAGACGCAAAAACACAAACATTTCCCATGTGTCGTCCATAAAGACAATGTTCAAATGCTCTATTCCTCTCCTTTTTTTTTCTAATTTCACTGATACAATAATGTGAAAAGGAAAAAGAAGAAGAAAAACATTGGCAAAGTTAATTACATGGTGTCTGTGAAAAAAGTGAAAAGTAATAATTATATGCACATCCATCTGGACAGGTGCTTGGCGCAGATTTTCAGCTTATAGGAAGATTTGAAACCTGCCCACTGACAATCTGCATCTCCGAGGGACTGAAACGGTGTTTGTTCATATCAACAGGATGTTTGAGCAGGATCCTATTCTTTGTTTATTTCCATATGTCTCTCAGCTAAAGAATAACTGCTTTTTTTTTAGTCTCAGACGTGAAGACAACAGGTGAACTTTGAGGATTTGAATGCATAGAGATCTTCTTAACCTCTTTCTCTGTTTCTCTAATTCAGTTTTCCATATTGCTGCCCTCCAGTAATGCTCGTAGCGGCGCAGCTTGAGGTGTAGCAAATCTGACTTCCTGCTGGAACATGAATACATGGCTGTGTGAACTGATGGTTTTTATAATTGCATTACATGTTATATTTGTCAATACTGGAAGAAGCAAGTGGAGAATATTGAAATGCATGGCTAAAATGTGGCTTTAGAAATAATATATTATTTTATGTGGAATTATTATGTGGAACTTATGAAGTTACTGTAGTGTTATTTTCTGTATAGTGAATGGATAAATGGATAGCTCAAATTCTGGGTGAAAATGGCTTTCATTAAGTGGTTTGGTGCTATGAAGTATAAAAAAAAATGGTTTCAATTATTAATAAAAAATATGATCAATCATGATCAATAATTTGGTTATTTGTTCTGTTTTGATTTTGCAAATGAAAATATGATTAGGCGCTTCATCAACTGTTCCAATCAATGAATAAAAAATAAAAATGAAATAAAGTAAAATAAAATACATTGAAGAAGAAATAAACCTATATATTAAGATTAAATGAAGAATTCATTGTTTTGTGTTACCAGTGTGTTATTTTTGTTTTAATTAATCACACTATGATAACGCCACACAGATTTCACAAATAAAAAACCCACACAAGTCACAGTAAGCTAAGCATGCATTTAATTGAGTTAATAATAAATATTCATTCATTCATTCATTTTCTTTCGGCTTAGTCCCTTTATTAATCTGGGGTCGCCACAGCGGAATGAACCGCCAACTTATCCAGCATATGATTTACACAGCGGATGCCCTTCCAGCCGCAACCCATCACTGGAAAACACCCATACACTCCCATTCACAACGGCCAATTTAGCTTACCCAATTCACCTATAGCGCATGTCTTTGGACTGTGGGGGAAACCGGAGCACCCGGAGGAAACCCACGCAAACACGGGGAGAACATGCAAACTCCACACAGAAACGCCAACTGACCCAGCCGAGGCTCGAACCAGCGACCTTCTTGCTGTGAGGTGACAGCTTTACCCACTGCGCCACCGCACCACCCTAATAATAAATAATAATGCAATAAACCTTAAAATACAAAATAATGTTTCTGTAGATACAACCAGCAACTTGTTTAAAATCCAGCTTGTTTAAAAATCTCCTAGATTTGTAATTTTTCACTTGCAGTGCTTTGTGGGATTGTAATATTTTCATAATCAGTACTGTGTTGCGGCTGGAAGGGCATCCGCTGCGTAAAACATATGCTGGATTAGTTGGCGGTTCATTCCGCTGTGGCGACCTCTGAAATAGAGACTAAGCTGAAGGAAAATTAATGAATGAATGAGTTCATCAAATTGGAATCAAATTTTCAATTGAACATTTTTTAAATTCCCCCGCAATTTTTTAAAAAACCTGCTACTGTTATCATAGTTAAATTTAATAGTATACAAAAAACCTGCACTCATTTAATTTGAAAAAAAAAAAAAAAAAATGCGTTTGACAGTGATATTTCTGCTTTTCAAACATCATTGAAAAATCTGAAAAAGACAAGTGCTTGACTATATGACACACGTCAAAGTCTCTCAAAGACAGTTTTTGATGCGAGTCTCTAAAAATAAAAGGACTGCTGGAGCAGTTCAAGATGTTAAGACGAACATGCTTTTGAAAATGATTGCACATCTGTACACTTGAGTTTAGTCGATGGATTAAAAGCATGAAATATCTGAAGCTGACTAGTGGGTAAAGACAGTGTCCTCTTAAACTGCAAATGACCTGCTGAGGTTCCAGCAGATGAAGGAAAGGTCCATTCCCTCTGAAAGCAGCAGTCTGGATGTTAACTGGAGTGGACACTTCAGGCACTGACCAAAGACGCGTCTCGGCCCGCACTGACTGACCGTAAATGTGATTTCACAGCAGGTTTAAGCTCCACTCCAGAACAGGGACCAGTAATTTTATTATTCCTCAGACACCTTTTCTTTCTGCCATGGAAAAGGTTCATCCGTGGACTGCAAATTCTGTTTATTTGGGCTTTATGGGTTTTGTTTTGATCCAGGAATTATATAGTTATAGTTCCTATAACATTTGTCTAAAATGTATGCACTATTAACTCATAACCAAACTGCATAACATAGACTTAATATGTTTAATTTGATTGGACGATTCCTCAATTGTCGCAGTAAAATAACATAATTTATTATATATAAATTAGGGTTAGGTTTAGGTTTTTTTGCCCTTGAGTCCGAGTCCGAGTCATTTGATTTTGAGTATCTACCGATACCGAAACCCGATCCAATACTTCTATAATACATAAAAAAAGAATAAAGAAGAGTGAAGAAACAGATCCAGGATGTTCCTTATTTTTTATTTAATTCACCTTATTTTAACATTCAACAACTTTGTTAACAAACAGAGCACTTCTGTGAGGCAGCTTGAACAATCAAGTAATAAATAACAGATAAATTCTTCACTTTTGGACTTTAGTGCAACACTAAATATAAAAAAACTCTAATATAAAAACAAATAGCACCTCGACTTAAAATACCCGGCAGGCAATCCCAAGTTTACATATCTCACAGTTTGCTATGGCAATGTTGTCATCATTAACTTTATAATACCTCCAGACTGCAGACATACTCATCACGCTTTCCGCTTCAAGCTGCTTCCATGTTCTACTTTGCCGGCATTTAACCAATAGCGTCTCTGCAACAAAGTGATGTCATGCCGCACGCGTTGCTGTTTCTGTCTAACACTGTGCCACCGCATAACTATAGATGTGTTAAAAAATAATGAGAATATATGTATATATATATAGATATATATATATATATATATATATATTCGAGTCCTGATCGGGAGGTAACGTCCGATTTCAATCGAGTCTGAAACCGCGTGAACAGGCCCGATTTCTGATCACGTGATCGGATCCGGACATCCCTAATATAAATATAAATGTTAAGTACCAATTCACACTATGAACTAGTGGCTTATTATCTACCTATTATTCATATTCTGCATTATCATATTCTACAGTATATTCCTAATCCGAGTTTACAGTTATAGTTATATTTAATGTGTTATAGTTATAGGTAATGGTTTGATAATAGCCATAATTGTACCTTATAAAGCTTGGCTATATTGAAAAACAAATCTTAAGAATTTGTGCATGGCTATTGTTATTCTCTTTATGATTAATCACAACATGATAACTTGTTAAATATCAGGCTCTTAAACTCAAAACTCAATTTATTTTCTCCAAAGGGAAACAAATACACCTTGTTGTGAGCTCCAAGATTTCTAATCAATTGCATATATTTTTGTTGAACCCATCTGTTTGCATTAATTGAACTTATTTTTTTTAAGAAACAATGCTTTGTTTGTTAAAAAAATTATTGCTTAAAAGGGACTTATCATGGAAAAATCACTATTATAAGATGTTTAAACAGTTGTGGGGCAACAGTGTGTGAAGCCTTCAGCTAGCTCTCTGCAACTGTCACATGATTGCCCACTGAAGCTAAGCAGGGCTGTGCCCGGTCAGTACTTGGATGGGAGACCACATGGGAAAGCAAGGTCGCTGCCAGAAGGGGTGTTAGTGAGGCCAGCAGGGGCGTGCCCAACCTGCGATCTGTGTGGGTCCTAACACCCCAGTATAGTGAAGGGGACTCTACTCAACATTGTCTTTTGGATGAGACGTTAAATGGAGGTCCTGACTCTCTGTGGTCGTTATAAAATCCCAGAATGTCCTTCAAAAAAAAGTAGGGGTTTAACCCCGGTATTCTGGCCTATCCATCATGGCCTCCTAACCATCCCCATACCATAATTGGATTCATCACTCTGTCTCCTCTCCACCATTCAGCTGGTGTGCGGTCTGGCACAATATGGCGTCATCCATGTGGATGCAACAGCAACCAAAACGGCACAAAGTCTAAAAGGGGCCGTTTAACAGAGTTATAAAACATTATTTGTGTGGTGTTTTGAGCTGAAACTTCACATACACACTCTAGGGATATATGACACATATTTTACATACAAAGGGGTATGATAGGTCACCATTGATGTACAAACTTCATATGGATCACTCTTTATAATCTTAGAGAAATTTAAACAATATTTATTTATTCATTTTCCTTCGGCTTAGTCCTTTATTAATCAGGGGTCGCCACGGCGGAATGAACCGCCAACTCATCCAGCATATGTTGTACACAGCGGATGCATTTCCAGCTGCAACCCATCACTGGGAAACATCCATACACACTCATTCACACACATACACTACGGCCAATTTAGCTTACCCAATTCACCTATAGTGCATGTCTATTCACCTATGTCTAGTGCATTCCAAATTCAATTCAAACTGCCAGGGATGATTGTTTGCATGCTAATTTATGAATGGTCTTCTTAGTATATATTTGCATACCAAATCGTGTCTGTTTTCATTCGTGTATCTATTTAGCATCATCTGCTGAATTTACACTGCATAGTCAATGTTGTGATATTTTCCTTCAGCTTTTCATGAGAATCAACACATAGGATGCGAGTGTCACCAAATTGCATTTCATTTACACTAAACCAGCACCTAAAACCTAAATTTATCTAACATGCGAACTGTATTCTTGAATTTCCAGCAATGCAAAATTAGCTCAAATGTTTTTGTTGAAACCTAGTTTATCAAACATGGTGGAATGCAAAACAAAGAAGATGTTTTTGGTGGAAAAAAAGGGGTAGTAAGATAGTTTTCTTGCGACATGAACGCTGAACACATCTTACACAGGTAAATAATTGAGAATGCCAGAGGCAAATCAAGGTGCACTCGGCTAGAAAATACAATATTAGCTATTCTTAAATTGTTTGTTGATTTCTACATCACAGGTTTAATCACACGCTACTCTCATATTTCATTCCCGATCTTACTGCATGAAATATTTCAGTTTTTCCTCTGATTATTTTCAACTTTTCACAGCTGTGTCCCTATTTATTGTCAAATATTTCTGAAAACATTTATGAAATGAAGTAATATGACAATCAGCATTCACTGTGAAGGTCGTTTTTGCATATTTCACCTGCTATGAGTTTAAGAACATCACGCAGGCTCTGATGAGATGATATTTCTGTTATAATATACTATGATTCAGTTTGTGGAGATATGTAAAGTCTTTGAGGGATAATTCCCATCATTTATTGGTATTTGTAATGCAAATTGTATTGCAGCCACCTGAAAAAAAGCTATTAAATGCAAAAATTATAGTAAAATTTTCGTATGAATATAACTGTGATGCTGATCAATAATGGACCACCCGCTTCGAATGTTATCAGTCGATTGAATGGGCGTTATCAGTGGTCTATCAGTTGATAGATATGGGCCAGTAGGGGCCTTCTGCGCCTACTGGTAGGCTCAGAAGGCTGTTATCAACCATGCACATGGTTAATCAGCTATATGAGATATCAAATATCTGCTCTTCTCGCGTAAATCCAGCAGAGGTCGCTCTGATTAACCCGGCCTCCTCCTTCCCTAAACCCAACCGTCATTATTTTTTCAAAAGCACAGATTAACCCGCCCTCCTCCTTCCCTAAACCCAACCGTCAGTTTTTAAAAAAGCAATAAAAAACAAATAATTTACTTGTTTGGCTTTTGTCTTACCTGCTTTATGAAACCGTTCTTCGCCAGACTCGTACCCTGTCATCGCTGTCAACTCTGCTCCACATCACAAGTCTGCCAACGTACACGGTGAGCCACTGGAGAAACTGATGACAGCTCAAAATCCATTCATATGGAGGCGTGTATACCGGCACGTTCGTTTTAAAGACAAAATGCAGAATGAGCCTATGCTGATTATTTATTAAATTATATTATTTCCCATTAATTGTATTTTATTAACGTCTACCCCTACCCCAACCCTAAACCCAACCGTCACAGTAATGTAAAAACAGATCTGGATCTGAACTCTTCTCTATTAGTATAGCTGATAAATTATGTGGATGGTTGATAAATTATGTGGATGCGCAGAAGGCCCCTACTAGCCCATATCTATCAGCTGAAAAACCACTGATAACGCCCATTCAATCGACTGATAACATTCGAATTCGCTGAATGGACCGTTATTTGATTCATATTTTTACTTAAAAAAGGGATTAAAATTAAATAAAATGCATATATAAAATGACATATTCATTCATTCATTTTCTTTTCGGCTTAGTCCCTTTATTAATCCGGGGTCGCCACAGCGGAATGAACTGCCAACTTATCCAGCATATGTTTTACACAGCGGATGCCCTTCCAGCTGCAACTTATCACTGGGAAACATCCATACACACTCATTCACACGCATACACTACGGACAATTTAGCTTATCCAAATTCACCTATAGCACATGTTTTTGGACTTGTGGGGGAAACCGGAGCACCCGGAGGAAACCCACGCCAACACGGGGAGAACATGCAAACTCCACACAGAAACGCCAACTGACCCAGCCGAGGCTCGAACCAGTGACTTTCTTGCTGTGAGGCGAACGTGCTACCCACTGCGCCACCGTGCAGCCATGACTTATATTCATTCATTCATTCATTCATTCATTTTCTTTTCGGCTTAGTCCCTTTATTAATCTGGGGTCGCCATAGCGGGATGAACCGCCAACTTATCCAGCATATGTTTTACGCAGCGGATGCCCTTCCAGCCGCAACCCATCTCTGGGAAACATCCATACACACCCATTCACACACAAACACTATGGACAATTTTAGCTTACTCAATTCACCTATACCGCATGTCTTTGGACTTGTGGGGGAAACCGGAGCACCCGGAGGAAACCCACGCGAACACGGGGAGAACATGCAAACTCCACACAGAAATGCCAACTGACCCAGCCGAGGCTCGAACCAGCGACCTTCTTGCTGTGAGGCGAACGTGCTACCCACTGCGCCACCGCGTCGCCATGACTTATATTAAATTATGTAAATTAAAATGTTAATCATTTAAATATTTTTTTCATTTAATTTATTATTTATTTAATAATTATAATTTTTTTTTTAATATATATACCGTATTTTCTGGACTATAGAGCGCACCTGTATATAAGCCGCATCCGCACTATTTTTTAAAAAACGAAGAAAAAAAGATATACAAGCCGCACCGGGCTATAAGCCGCAGATATTTATGTTGAAAAATTAGAAATTTACTGCATGTACAGAATGATTTTGTACTGAAACTGTACATGTATGTATGAACCTGAACAGATTCTTTCCGAACATTGCCTTTTAACACGGCAGCAACTTTGCTGATTAAAACGGAACATAAAAAATAACGGGTATTTATTCACCTTCATTTCTCCTGTGTTTAAAACCACAAGTCACTTTAATCATCTTCTTCAGTGTCGGAGTTGAACAGCCTCAGAAGCGCTTCGTCACATCTGTCTCCATCAGTCTCGATCTCCGTGTCACTGTCATCCTCCGGTGAAGTTAGCTCTGAAGGTGCACCTGTCCTCTGAAAGCTTTTCTCGACTTTTGGCATTGCATGAGCTCTTCCCGCTGCCGCCTCCAACGTCTCACCATAGATTCGTTGACGCTAAGCTTGCGTGCAGCAGCTCGGTTTCCTTCCTGGGTAGCAAGCTCGATGGCCTTCAACTTAAAACTTGCATCATGAACTTCTTCGTGTGGTTTCCATGATAAAGGGGCAAGGATTTGAATATAATTTCCAGTTAGTAATTTGTCGTGCGTGTTCTATCTGTTAAAGAAAAATTAGCGTAGTCTATTTTTCTTTGCATTGATTTTTCGTCTATCTTATTTTTTATTCTACCGGTAATTCCGGTCAGAGCGTCCCTAGCGGTGGAAGAAAAATCTACAGAATAGCCGCATCTTTGTATAAGCCGCATGGTTTAAAACCTAGGGAAAAAGTAGCGGCTTATAGTCCAGAAAATACGGTATATATATTTTTTTATTGATTTATTTATTTTTTATTTTAGATTTTTTTATTTAAAAATGTAAAAATTAAAAAAATTAACATTGTTGTTAATAACACAACAGAAGAATATTTAGAATGCTTATTGTCAATACTTAATATTATTAATAGAATACTCATTATTATTAGAAGCTTAAACCACCATTAAAATGCCTGATACATTTACAAATATGTCTATTTTGTCAGCATGTACAAGTATAATATATGTAATATATCATATATAAATATAATATATAAATCTAACAATAAAAACTAAAGATGTTTAGTGTTTGCTGCTACCTAACATGTATAATATATGGTATTAATACAGTTTAATTCATAATTCATAATAAGTGATACATAATTACATTAATTTTAAACATGTGTACAACATTACTTTTAAAAATCTTATTGCTCTTATTTTTTAGAAGCATTTTTCATTCATTCATTCTTTTATTCATTCTTTTATTCATTCATTCATTCATTCATTCATTCATTCATTCATTCATTCATTTTCCTTTGGCTTAGTCCCTTTGTTTATTAGGGGTCACCACAGCAGAATGAACCACCAACTATCGGATGTCCTTCCAGCCGCAACCCAGTACTGGGAAACATCTATACACACTCATTCACACACACACTCATACACTACGGCCAATTTTGTTTATCCAATTCACCTATAGCGCATGTGTTTGGACTGTGGGGGAAACCGGAGCACCCGGAGGAAACCCACGCCAACAAGAGCAGAACATGCAAACTCCACACAGAAATGCCAACTGACCCAGCCGGGACTCGAACCAGCAACCTTTTTGCTGTGAGGTGACATTGCTAACCAGTGAGCCACTGTGCCGCCTTGAGGTTTTTTTTTCTTCCTTATTTTATTAAAAGTTTTCAATTTTATTAAAAGTTTAAACCACCAAAAACTGTAGGTTCTGCTAGATCCCGGTTGATGATTAAAGGGATTACTCCAAAAAATGTGCTTGTACATAACCATTTATTCTTTAGAGTCGTGTAGCTTTTCTTGCAGGTTTTTCCCTAATACTGAAGAATCAGCAAGCAAGTTTCTAAACTTCTTTATTATCGCCTCTAAACCTGCACACACTGTGTATTCTGCAGTGTCAGGCCCATTTCTCTTAGATACATCATTTTCCTCACAGAAACTGCCAGGAGCCAGTGTCTATAAGCATTTGGAGCTGTTGTTATGTGAAGCTTTTTCCTGAAAATTGACCGTGTGGATTTGCCAGTAACTCTGCTACAAGTCTCAAACATTCTTTTGATGTGGGTTTCATCCCAAACATCAGCTCTCCGAGTTAATTCTGATCTTTGAAGGTGTCGCACACTTCAAAGAGAGGCAAATGAAACAGGAAGTGCAAAAGGAAGTCTTTCTTTATATGCAGAGAGAAAAAAAAAAGAAAAAAGGTAATGGAGACCGAGGGTGTCAATAACACGTAGACTCTTCTGTACTTCAGTGTCTGTCTCAAATATGGTTTTGGTGTTGGAAATATATGATGTAAATCATTTGAGTTGTTCTTTTTTAAATGTACAGTTGAAGTCAGAATTTATAGCCCTCCTGAATATATTTTCTCCAATTTCTGTTTAACGGAAGGAAGATTTTTTCAGCACATTTCTAAACATAATAGTTTTAATAACTCATTTTTAATAACTGATTTCTTTTATCTGTGCCATGATGACAGCACATAATATTTGACTAGATATTTTTTTAGAGATACTAGTATTCAGCTTAAAGTGAAATTAAATGCTTAACTAGGTTAATTAGGCAAGTTAGGATAATTAAGCAAGTCATTGTATAACAGTGGTTTGTTCTGTAGACATTCAAAAAATATATAAATATATTGCTTAAGAGCACTAATAAATATTGACCTTAAAAAAATTAAGGTTTAAAAAACTTAAAAACTGCTTTTATTCTAGCCGAATTAAAACAAATAAAACTTTCTCCAGAAGAAAAAATATTATAAGAAATACTGTGAAAAATTCCTTGCTCTGTTAAACGTCATTTGTGAAATATTTGAAATAGAAAAACTTTTTTACAGGTGGGCTAATAATTTTGACTTCAACTGTATGTTCATACATGAGCATAAACTAGTCACATGAAAAGGTTGTTGGTCTAAATGTTGGCTTTATTAGCTTGTGAAACCAACTGCCTCTGAGTCTAAACCTTATTTGAATTGAGCAAACTAAATAGCCACTTATGGCCACTGTTTAGTCAAATCACACATTAAAGTGAATATTTTTTTAAAATCATGTGAATTCAATTCAATTCATCTTTATTTCTATAGCGCTTTTACAATGTAGATTGTGTCAAAGCAGCTTAACATAGAAGTTCTAGTAAATTGAAACTGTGTCAGTCCAGTTTTCAGAGTTTAAGTTCAGTTTAGTTCAGTTCAGTGTGGTTCAAATTTCACTGCTGAAAGTCCAAACACTGAAGAGCAAATCCATCGATGCGCAGCTCCACAAGTCCCAAACCAAGCAAGTCAGTGGCGACAGTGGCGAGGAACAAACTTCACCAATTGGCGATAGTGAAGGAAAAAAAACCTTGAGAGAAACCAGGCTCAGTTGGGCACGACCATTTCTCCTCTGGCCAAACTTGTTGTGCAGAGCTGCAGTCTAGGCCCCGGAGGCTGGAGAAATGACATTTCTATAGACTTGTTATAGATCCCAGACACCAATATTTTAATGGATTATTAAAGATAAATCACTGTCTGACCATTTGAGATTAGGTATGGACGTACATTTATGTGGATATCACAAAAAAAAGTACTTCAGCTTACATTTTAAGGCAATATCTAGGTAAAAACTAACGCAACAGGGCAAAAAAACCCCCCACAACTTTTGTCCTTTTTTAGACTAATGATATTTAC
>CAIGQV010019178.1:5459630-5494630 GCA_903798115.1 Danio jaintianensis | reverse complement strand
ATTTAGAGCCAATCACCTTCAGAGCCAATCACATTCATATCTGTGGAGCACATGATCACAATGGGCAACCAGTAATGGGCACTAATGAGATCACAAACGTTCCAGGTTACGCGCATTCACTGCGCATACACCTCGCGCAGCAAAGGGGCGTGGCCACAGACGCGTTAGTAGAGAAAGGAAAATGCCATCCAAACGCTGCTATTTCCATGGATCTGTTTCACTATTTGGCCTTCCAAGGTACGTGACACAAAGAGAGAAGTGGTTAAAATTCATTTTTAATTATGTTCCAGAATATTATTTAAAAAATATAGCTCTCTGTGCAAAGCATTTTACTAAGGACAGCTTCCACAATTGGTCATGCATAGTTTATAGCGTTCACTGTAGGCTATGTTGTAGTAAGGACGTAAACAAGGATATAAACAACGAGAAATGCGGTTTGTCACTAGCAATTATTATTAGCAATTTAGCTCATGCCTGCCAACATTTGTGCCCGAATTTCCAGAGAACGGGGTGTGTGGAGAGTTTGGTTTGGTGTGGTGGTCTCTGAGTAACAAAGTTGAGAACTTTGGTGGATGGGCTGCGGGTGTATGTGATGTTAATAACTGTACCATGTTTTCGGCCAGCAGCGATCAGATGCTATACCAAAATTGATGACCTGGCGTGGGGATGAAATTATGGAAGTTTTCCGGGAGAAATAACAAGATGGGAGGGTGGCAGGAGATAGGTGTGAAATACGAGAGACTCTCGGAAAAAACGGGAGTTTGGCAGGTATGATTTAGCTACAAACATATGTATCCGTTTTACCCCTGTAAACATCCACAATCTTCACCAGCGACCGCAATGTATCGGTATGCGTCAGCATTCCGTGAGTTTTACATTTGAAATAATGGAGTATATTATGTACAGACATCCCAAGTCTCCCTGAGGCACCGCCACCGCCCCCTCCCCTACTTGTTTTACTAGATGTAAAACAAGAAAAAATGGATGTACAACACTGCGGTCAAGCCAGCAGCACTTCAGAAAAACAGTCAAGACGGCAGCAATGCATTGTTGAGCATGCGTACTATTACGGTAATTTCGTGAACCGTTTTACTCAGAATAAAGAAAATATCACATCATATCATTTATTCCTTTTTCTGCAACGTATGTTTCAATATTTATTTATTTACAAAAGTGCGTTGTTTTCAGAATAGGTTTGTCCGTGCTTTCATTATATTTTCATTTATTTATTCAGCATAAACATACTCTTTATAAATACCTGAAGTGCGTTTTCATTTGTCCTAGCTTACTACAGTACAATGTCATTACGATTGCATTTTTATGACGTGGTTAAACCTCAGAAAGTGAACGAAAACCAAAGTAGACCGTTTTACCTGCTATCTATTAGAAACTGAGACTTTACAGCCATCTTATAATGTATCATTTCCTATATACACTACTATGAGATGCTGAAATGAAATGCTGATGTCTTGACCACATTCCTCCTCTTACCAACGAACAAAAGAAAAAAACATACCATTAAGAAACATCTTGCAAGAGTCGCGTTTGCATCGGTTCAGCTGTGTCCTCTTCATTTTCTGTGTCTGACTTAGGCTCAAACTGATACGGCTTCACTGACATTATTTACAGTCTGACAGACAGCATGCAAGAGAGGCATGACATTTCCTAGTGACGTGAAGCCGATCCTCCAATCACAACACATTAGGTTAGCTGACTAATCAGAGCCCTTTGAGGGCGGGCCTTATAGGAGGAACCAGGAAATATGATGGTCGTTTCCATGTTAGCTCAGTAGCTGTATAAAATGAAGGTAAGATATGTGAACAAATAATGTGATTTTTTACAAGTGAATCACGAACACACATTGTTTTGCACCCCATAAACACAATTAAACCTTAAAAAACCCCACTGTGGACCACCCCTTTAAGAACATGCTCAACAGTGCTCAAATGTTGTGGAAAATGTTTTTTCAACTGGTACCGAAGTCGATACTTTTGACAACCCTAATTTACATGCAACTGAAATACACAAATGTTGGTCACACTTTATTTTAAGGTACACTTTTTGCTATTAACAAACAATTAAGTAAGACTTTTAACTCAATAAAGTACTAATTTGCTGCTTATTAATAGTTGGTAATGTAGCAGTTGGGTTTAGGTAGGATTATAGATATATAATAAGATCATCATTTATAAGTACTAATACGCAGCCACTATTTTACCGGTAATAAGTTAGTACCTAATTTGTACCTAAACTAAAGTGTTACCAAAATCTTATCATGGTTTATTTTATTCAAGTATACATTATTAAGATTCAATCTAAGTTTTCAAAATTAGTATGTGAAATTTACAACATAGGCTCATTCTGAAAACGTAGCCCTATATACGTTTCTGGAGATTGCAAATTATGCAGCCAGAAGTACGTATGGCTGTATTTAATTTTTAACACGAACGCTACGGGGCGGTATGATGCCGTTCCTTTTCGCGATTACCAGCTGACCGCTTACCTCCGTGTGGACGGCTTTTCTGCTACCTGTTACCAGTTTGTCTAGTTATGTACGTTGATGGACTTGAGACGCAGAGTTGACCACGACGACGGGGTTCGAGTCCGGCAAAGAACGGTTCCAGAAAGCAAGTAAGACGAAAACAGAATCCAAAAAATAAAATAAACAAGTAAATAACAGGGTGAGAACGTGGGAAGTGGGTGGGCGCTGGTCAATTGGTGCTGTTGAAAACACTATTGGTTGGTTTTAGGGAAGGAGGAGGGTGGGTCAGTCGATCGGTCAGTCAGTCATTCCGGTGGATTTACATGTGAACAGCAGGTGCGAATGGCACTCGCGAGAGAAATTTGAGATCTCAAAAAGCGTACACAGCGGCCTCTGGTGGATTTGCGAAAACAAAAACTGCAAAAAAACGTAGCTCCTGGGATGTATTTGGCGGTCTCCAGAAATGTATACAGAGGTACGTTTTCAGAATGAGCCTGGGTTGTAAATTTAAGCTCAAAATTGCTCATGGATCATTTATTAAAGTAGTTAACATTTGAAGTGGCCAAAAATTCTTTTCAAAACTGTTGTTGAATAGTTTTAGGACAGTTTTGATAAAATGTTTTGATCTACTTCAAATGATGACTACTGTATATCATGTAAATGCCAATATTTGTGTGGAAACATAAACACTGTTTTTGTGTGTGTATCTTAAAACGCAAATGAGCTGTTGCTCCCTGGCCCTTTCCAGAAGAAGGCAGAGACTTTACAGCTAGTTCCTTGGTTACTCAACCAACAAATAAAACATCTACATACATTTTAATGTCTTGTCAGTTTAAACTCCTGAAATACATTTTTTTTTCCAAGCACACAAAATACACATACAGAAATTTGGCTGTCAGACGATGTGTCACATGAATATTAAATTCAGCTCCTTTTGCATCAAATGTCAACACACACACACACACACACACGCACACGTAAACAGTTCAGGAAGTAACTGCATGTGTATCTGTATATTAGACCTGTCAAACCGCATCTCTTGGATATGAAGACAATGCACTACTAACACAATTCAGCTCTTGAATGCGAGGAATTATTTAAATGAAAGATATTTTGATGGATGGTCAGAACTACAATGGAGGCATTTGAGGAAGTTCAGAAACACTAGCTGAGTCTCCCCTGTGCTAATGCACATTTTAAAGTATGGCATGAGAAACTAGTAATAGAAATACCTCATTTCGAATAAAAACGTCTTAATTCGCAATGCTGCTTGATGTGCTTTTAGACTTGCAAAACAGGATTCATGTGAATAATGGAAGATGGAAACACATTTGCTGAATAAACTCTGATGTAGCGAACATTACACCTATGTAACCAATCAGCTGTCTCCTTTATGCTTGCCTTGTTTACTGTTGGTTACTAGGTTACCAATACTACAATCAGCAGCTCTAACAACTTTTTTACATTTTTAAAATTCAAGTTTACTTGTATAGCGCTTTTAACACTAATAATTGTTCCAAAGCAGCTTCACAAAAGGTGCACATCATTACATTACAGTCAAAATCATAAAAGTTAAGGAGTTTCTGTAAAGGGTTGGCAGTATATAAACGTAGTTAAAGGTCCCATGTAATTAAAATACAGTTTTTTAGATGTTAGTATCAGTATGGTTAGTTTTTAGGATATCTATAAGCTAGTGTGCTCCAAAATAGTGACAAAATTTGCGTTTAGAAGATATAAAACTGATATAAACATGTAAACCTGTATGCAGAAGCAGTCATAAGAAAAGCTCTACCAGAAGACATCGAAAGTGGAGTGAAAATTGGCGGCAGGAACATCAACAATCTTAGATATGCCGACAACACCACCCTACTGGCCGAAAGCAGAGAAGATCTGGAGCGACTCATCCTGAAAGTGAGAAGGTGGGGTTGTGCCTGAACATCAAGAAAACGAAGGTGATGGCGACCTCAGAGAATGGAAGATGCAGCATAAAGATCCACAATGAAGAAATCGAGACAGTACAGGACTTTATATTCCTTGGTTCCAAGATTGACCGAAATGGGGACATGACACCTGAAATCAAGAGACGGTTAACTCTTGGATGGAATGCAATGTTGAGCATGAATGACATCTGGAAAAGTAAGGATATCAGAACTGCAACTAAAGCAAGGCTAGTCAATGCAACCTATGGCTGCGAGACCTGGACGATCAAGACCGACAGACAGAGGAAAGATTGACGCCTTCGAGTTGCTGGAGGTGACTGTTGCGCATCCCCTTGACAGCGAGAATCACCAACAAAGAAGTCCTGGGGTGCATCAAGCCAAAGACCTCGCTGGAAGCCAAGATTACCAAACAGAAATTATCCTATTTTGGCCATGTCATACGTAGCAATTCACTCGAGAAGGCAGTCATGCTGGGAATGGTCAGTGGAAGTAGGAGGAAAGGCTGCCCAATAACTCGTTGGCTTGATACTGTCAAATCTGATACCAACATGAGCATGCGCAAATTCATAGAAGTTGTGATTAATAGAAGTGTGTGGAGGGGAATGATCCATAGAATGACCGAAAATCGACCTTGATTGAACGGATAATTGATTGATTGAAACATGTAAAGCTTGTAGTCTGTCACTTCTGCCTAAATGGATGGTTTTATTCACATCACCTAATACTTCTGTTTCTCATCAAATCCTGATCAATCAAATGCTCTCTAGCATCTGACATGCCCCGTCCCCTTATAGACACTTCTCATTTGCTTTTCACTTGACGCGATTGAGCTCAACCACTCTCACTGGCAGAGCTGTGATAAAAAAAATAGAAAGCTATTGGATGTTTTTTTTAAGGGGAGGAGCTACACTATGTTCTACCCTCTCTTCATGTTTTGGTTGAGATTCAGTGTTGCCAGATTGGGCGATTTTGAATTTGATTTTGGGGGTAAAAAATGGCATAGGTGGGTGGACAAAATGAAACGTAAATTTTATATGCAACTTATTTAACAAAACATAACTGTGTGCTCCTACTCCATACAGTTAGTAATGACCAGTTCATAGTGCAAACCACGTGAGGAGGTGAAGGAAAGTTGTATCACAATCTGACTCCACGGACAAATCCAACTCCCCTTCGCGTGCACACGCATCATGCAGCGCCTGCAATTAAACTCACAGCGGTTTATCATGACACTTTTAGCGATCGTTTTTTCTTGCAATTGACAGCAAGAACAAACATAGACACATTGTCTGATTGACAAACAGCACCTTATAATGTTCAAAATAATGTAAAATGCCAAATAGGAAGAATTTATACCCCATTTCGAAAGTAAAACCTACTCTAATAGGTAGTGTACACAACATTAAGTGCAGCGTGTGGGTGAGAGGGGGCAGTGTTTGATGTGATCCGGTTATGTTGTGGTTCTGTGACTGCTGGTGTTGTTAAAGTAAAAGTTAAGTAACTAGGTTAATTTAAATTTAAATCAATTAAAATTAAATAAAATATTAATCTAATATTTTGTGCGTTTGGGCGGGTTGTGGACAGCTTTTGGGTTGGAAAAAGTCTGCTATATCTGGCAACACTGTTGAGATTACGTCAAACATCGAATAAAAATGCGCATTACAAAGCACTTCGCGGGACCTTTAACCTGCAGTTATACAGATATAACTTCCTTTGGACTGATTTTGTGCTGATTATCGCAGATTTGTCTCATGTACAACATCAACATTATGCACTAAAGGAAGTTGAAAATGCATGTAAAATTTAAAGAGTACACAAAAATGATGTATTCCCATTTCTGTTCATGTTCCCATTTAATTTTTTCATCTGTCCTTGTAGTATTTCTCCTATCCTGTCAGTCATCTGTTTAATTGGTCAGTATCAATTAGCACCAGTGGCATCCCAACTCGGATGAAACAAATTTTAACAACTTAATAATTATTTTTTTGTTTACACTGACAGCAATTACACTGAAGGGTTGCCAAGTCATTATCTGCACTCCCGCTGGTAGTGTCCGCATCATATTACTTTCCATTAGCATAAAGTCGAGCTTTTTCGACTGTGTTGCATCACCGCCGGTTTTTGTCGCAGGCCTGGAAATCACCAGCTCTAATTGAAAGGAAATGATGTTTGGTTGCTTTTCATTTAGCATGCCGGAGAATCTGGCTTCATGTTATGACCGTGACAGTCGGTGATCACCACGCATTTTCCCTCAATAGGAAAGAACAACCTAAGCATTTTGATTATGACATTTTCTGTGTTCCGTTAGAAAAAACAACAACAACAACAACAACAACAACAACAACAACAACAACAACAACTGTGTTTTGCATCACATGAAGCTTTTAGAGTTCATTTGAATAAAACGGACATGCAGAAGATGTAACTTGAATACACAGAACACATTTAGACATTTGGATGTGTGACTTTTTATTATTATCGAAGATGCAGTTTATTTATTTACATGTTCGCAGAGCCTGTGAATTACAGAATATAATGTTGGCAGTTTTTTTGCACAGACACATTTTCACTTCACATCACCTATGTACTATATAACTGCAGGTTAACTATGTTTATATATAGAATAACTTTAACTGTTAAAAGCTATTAGATACTAGTTAATTAAAGTTATTAGTAAATAATAAAGTTATGGTAACTAATAACCTATATATATATATATACACACATAATATTTTCTTTAGGATGCTTTAATAATATATTTGTGCATATACATTAGATTAGTCAGAACCAAAGCCAAAACTGGAACTTATCTAACAAAAACAGCAATAATTAAGATCACAGTCGAAACACCCAAATTAATATGTTGGGTAAAAATATTAAATAAAATTTTAATTAGGTAAATTCAAGAGAAACATTAAAAAAATTCACATTTTAATTGAGATTTTGTATTTTGCTTCTTTTTTTTTTGCAATAACTTATTTTAATTTAAATGTACCATCTTTCTATTCCTGAATATGTTCAGTGACCAAACCCTTGTTTTAATAGATATAACAATTTAATAAATCTGTTTTGTTTAAATGCACCACAATATATAGCTATATTCACTGAGAAATTGATAAAAATATTTATTTTCAAAAGAGGTTGTGCTATATTAATATATTTCATTGTTTTTAGTCATTTATTAATGCATTTTAAAATGGTTTTCATACAGACAAGAATATTCTCAAAAGGATTCATGTTCATAGAGATCTGTGTAAATGACTAAATAGCTGTAATATGCATTTCAGGCCAGTAGTTGGCACTGCCTCAAAGTTAACTTGAAAATGTTTATGTGTATTGTAATTATAGCTTTATTTAAATTATTTAAAAAACTAGTTTTAGTTAAAAACAACCCAACCCTATGAGTAAACGATGACATAATTAAAATTTTGGGGTGAACCTTCCCTTTAATCCAAATCCCTTATAAATATTTCAGTCTGGCATGTCTGGTTTCTGTCTGCAATCAAATGCAAATTGACTTAAAATGATGGCAGCTCCTCATATTTGCTTCTACGTGTGATAATATCTCAAGCTCCCCGACACTCATCTGAACACTTAATGAGCACTGATTTAGCATAATGTTTTTTAACATCTTTCCATCGATCGACTGTCATTATGTGCTAAACCATGACCTAGTTACCTGAAAAGTAGGCCATTCCTCAGTTTTTTTAAACCGCGCAGACTACTAGTTTTTAGTGTTGTAAAAAGATTAATCACGATTGCATCCAAAATTAAAGCTTGTATTTACATATGTGTAGCTATTTACACTTGGCATATTTATTTTGTGTACACACACACACGCACGCACGCACGCACACACACAAATATTTATATATGAAATATATATGTAAATATTTTGGTTTTGTATTATTTTGTGTTTTATATATGTTTTATTTATATATACACAATATTTATACACACACATTATGTAAATACATTTTGGATGCTATTGATCATTTGACAGCACTACTAGTTTTATTTTAAAATAAATTATTTTAAATATAAAAATTTGTTCTCACAGTCGAAAAAAAGAAGAAGGAATTTTTGTCATAAACATGCACAAATAGTGTAGCTTTCAGACTGACAGTGAGATTTTCAGGAAACGTTTCTCAGGGCGTGCTCACACTAGGTACAGTTGCCTTTAACAGTGCCGAAGCGCGATTGTCCTCCCTCCCCTCTCCCCCTCGGCCTGTACTCACACACTGCCGTTTGCATTCCAAACCTAAGCACGCTTACGTCATCAATGATGCGACTGTTCAGTTTAACAGGAAGAGAAGCGCTCTCGCTCAGCACAGTGGACATTGCTTTAGTTATATCGTTTTAGTCTTTTTGGGATACAATGATACACAGTCAAATATTTTGCCGAACAGATCCACCACTTTTGACGCTTATAAATTATCATAAAAGTCCTCGTGCTGCACGTTTGCAGGTTTGCAGATGACGTGCAGCGAGGGGTTTGTGCCTTTAATAAACTATGACAGTTCATGTTCATTGAAAGGTAAGAATGATTAATAAATCCATATGAAACTTTAAAAGTGATTTTGCGTCTTCAGTTTCGGGCTCAGGCGTGTTTTGCACTCACACTACAAGCGTACCGCGCCAAAGCCCAACGGAACCGCGCTCTGGCACACCTCATCCAACCGGGCCAGGGCCGGCCAACTGAACCGCGCCTGAGCCCGATTCAGAGCACTCACACTTGTCAAACAAACCTGGGCACGGTTCGGAAAGCATAGTGTGAGTGCACCCTCAGTTTGTTTACATGACATGAGTGACGTCATCCACCACTGTAAACAATGAGAAAAAGTGTAACTTTATGAAAATCTAAATCTATATAGTGGAGGTTCAAAAGTTAGGAGTATTTTTTTTATGTTTTTGAAAAATGCTCACCAAATCTGCATTAATAATCTGCACAATAAAAAAATTATAACCAATAAAATTCTGCATTTTTACTTACAGTAACTTTTCTTTATCTGAAAAAGCTATACCATTAATATGCCAAACTTTGTCACATGATCCTTCTAAAGCTATTCTAATATGTTGAATTTGATGTTCAAATATCCTCCGGGTGCTCAGGTTTCTCCCACATTCCAAAGAAAGGTAAGGGTGAATTGAATAAGCTAAATTGGCCGTAGTGTATGTGTGTGAATGAGTGTGTATGGATGTTTCCCAGTGTTGGGTTGCAGCTGGAAGGGCATCCGCTGTGTAAAACATATGCTGGATAAGTTGGCGGTTCATTCCGCTGTGGCAACCCCTGATTAATAAAGGGACTAAGCCGAAAAGAAAATGAATGAATGAATGAATGATGTTCAAATATCCTCAGCTATTATTGGTGTTCAATTATTATTAATAGTTTTTACTAAGCATTTCACAGCATTAATATTTCTCTGAAAATATTATTTCACATAAAAACTATTTACTAATTTGTAATCGTACAGCAGGCGGCGCGGTGGCACAGTGGGTAGCGCTGTCACCTCACAGCAAGAAGGTCGCTGGTTCGAGCCTCAGCTGGGTCAGTTGGCATTTCTGTGTGGAGTTAGCATGTTCTCCCCGTGTTGGCGTGGGTTTCCTCCGGGTGCTCCGGTTTCCCCCACACTCCAAAGACATGCACTATGGGTGAGTTGGGTAAGCTAAATTGTCCTTAGTGTATGTGTGTGAATGAGAGTGTATGGGTGTTTCCCAGTGATGGGTTGCGGCTGGAAGGGCATCCGCTGCGTAAAACATATGCTGGATAAGTTGGCGGTTCATTCCGCTGTGGCGACCCCAGATTAATAAAGAGACTAAGCCGAAAAGAAAACGAATGAATGAATGATTTGAAATTAGGCGGCACGGTGGCTCAGTGGTTAGCACGAGTTCTGGCTGAGAATGTATGGGTGTTTTCCAGTACTGGCTTGCGGCTAGAAGGGCATCCGCTGTGTAAAACATACGGTGGAATAGCTGGCGGATCATTCTGCAGTGGCCACCTCTGAAATAGGGACTAAGGAGAAGGAAAATGAATGAATGAATGAATGAATTGAAATTAAATAAGTGTCTTACTGTCACTTATGATTAATTTAATATGATTTTGCCATATTAAATAATAATAATAAAATAATTAAAGTACACCAAACTTTCTAATTGAATTAATGGATTTTACAAAAAAATAAGAAGCAGCAAAAACTTTGATAATAACAGGAAATGTTTTTTGTTGACCAAATTACCATATATATATATAATTACTATAGTATTTATTTATTTATTTATTTTCATTTGAGACAATACATACATAAAAGTGTTGTTTATGTTGTTTAAGAGACTTAAGAGGCTATTCTCCCCCTCTATTTTCCTAGCCAGTCATCCCAAACTCCAACACCTTTTTTGAATGCACAAATGTCTGATTCTGAAAATACACAAACCCTTCACTCCTGGGCCGGTTTAACTAGCACAAACGGTTCAGTGGGCAAGACTTCAGGAGTTTTGAGTTTTGTGATCGCCTCTGCCTTGCCTTCGCTCGACTTTAACAGCTGTAGCAGCATCTTTTAAACACACAGTGGGGATTTAGATCAAAGTCCATGTTATCGCTGTCAAGCAGAGTCGTGCGCTATGTGTCCGGCTTTGAGTTTTACTCCTCCGCGGTCACTCAAACGTGGCACTTTGACTGTGGCTGCCCGGGAAGAGCGCCGATATTCCCGCTATCTGTGAGAGACGGAGACCTTCAGCTCAGCACCACCCGAAGAGCTGTTTAAAGACATAAAAATCCTCAGATTCTTCTTGGCTGCATGCAGAAATTTCAGAGCTGGTCTTTGAACTGCTTTCTTTCTTTTTTTTTACTCTGTCGTCGTGTTTGCATCTGGGACTGACGAGAAGCGCAATTTGCCAGGAATTTCAAATAACTATGTCTTAATGAAAGCATGCTAACGAGATGTAAATGAGCTGGCTAATTATCAACAGTTTTTCCCATTTCGATTCTGTAAGTGCAGTTGATTGAATTTCTTCCTAACCTGAAGAAAAAACTGATTACCTGATTTTAGAATTAAAGTAATAAACTAAATTTTTATTTGCTTTGGCTGTAGTGTGTTTGGAATAAAGATGAACATTGGAGGAATATGTAGATACGCTATGAAAATAAACAGCATTCACTGAAAAAAATGCAGGGTTTAATGCAAGCTAACTCAATCATTTTTACAAATTTAAAGGGCACCTATGATGAAAATCCTCTTTTGTAAGCTGTTTGGACAGAACTGTGTGTAGATACAGTGTGTCCACAGTCATACTGGAGTGATAGAAACACAATATGTTCTTTTTTTTATTTTCTGACGTTAAAATAGGATCCAAATCTCTTCCATTTTGAGGCCGACCTCAACTTGACGTAGGAGTGCAGTTTCCCCGCCCACTGAATTGATTGACAGCCGCGTATTAACATGTCTCCGTAGTAACGCGTGTAATCATATCCACAAAACAAGACGTGCGCAAAGCAACCGGGATTAAACGATCTCTTCAGCTATTTCTGTTCAGCAGCACCTCAAGAATGAGTTTCACAAGTTTAAAACGTTTCTAAAACAGTGCATGTTTGTAATAAAGACAGTAAAATCGCTTCGTAATTCTTCACCACAGCCGCATAGTGTCAGTACAATTATAAAAGAAGACTCTTCAATCCCAGTTCATGGACTTAATCAGGTTTATTTTGTACATTAACATAAAGGATTTCCATACAGCAGTGGATATTAACATGTATCCTGTCACATTTGCCATGCAAAAACAGTGCAAAGCTAAACGAGTGAGTGAGCGAGCAAGCGAGCGAAGCGAACTTTATAAAGACAGGAGTTTATGAACTCACAGAGCTAGGTGCACCTCAGAATGGATCTAGTGGACTCAGGCACGGCTCCAAACGAATCGACGCTGTTTTTCAGTCTTCCTAAAGCACATAAAACACAGCTAATCTCTCAATAAAATCCATGTTAGCAATTTAGCAACGAAGCTAGAATCACCGGGCAGACAGAAGCCCAGCTTATGACGCAAATCCGTGTCTACGGTGAAGTGATTTTCATGCGCGAATGAACCGGATTTGACGTTTGAAATGTTCACGGATCTATTTACGCGCAATTTATTTGCGCGGTCCATGTCTTGTGTGAACACAGCATTTTGAAGAGAAACAGATACGTATTCTTTACATTTTTAAACCAGTGGCAGCTAAACCATTGTATTTTGACTAGTCTTTCAGAATACCGAAAAAAGGTCTAGAATGGTTATATAATGTACTTGTGGAAAAAACAAGCTAAAACAACCAATAAATAAATTGATTAATTGAGTAAATGTTGGTTGTTTAATAGATTAATTGATTATTTTGTTGATTGATTAATTGATTAATATATTGATCGATTGATTGATTGATTGATTGATTTATTGATTGATTGAATGTTGGTTGGTTGATTGATTGATTTATTGGTTTAGCGAATGAGGATTGATTAATTGCTTAATTGATCAATTTTTTAATTGATTTACTGTTGGTTGTTTAATTGATTAATTGATTAATTTGTTGATTGATTGATTGATTGATTGATTGATTGGTTGAGTGAATGTTGGTTGGTGGATTGATTGGTTTAGTGAATGTCAATTGATTAATTGCTTAATTGTTTAATTGATTACTTTGTTGATTATTTGATTGATTGATTGAATGTTGGTTGTTTAATTGATTTATTGATTAATTTGTTGATTGATTGATTAATTGATTGATTGATTGATTGATTGATTGATTGATTGATTGATTGATTGGTTGAGTGAATGATACAACCAATACTTTGTTGGTTGGCTAGTTGATTGATTGATTGAATGTTGTTTGGTTGATTGATTTATTGGTTTAGTGAATGTTGATTGATTAATTGATTATTTTGTTGATTGATTGATTGATTGATTGATTGATTGCAGTTCGTATAATATAACTTCATATAATTTTAAATGTAAATGTGTTTTTTTGTAAACAGAGTTTTTCCGCCTTTAAAAAAAAAGGAAATTGATAAAATCTTGTCCACACATGCACGGTAAAAAAATAAAAATAAACGTTGTCTTCATAAAAACACAAAACCCTCTATGAAGTGTTGTCAATAGCATGCCAAAGCAACAGGTGGCAATAAACTCCTAACCGTAAAGTCATGTCAGCCAATCAGAAGTCTGAAAAATGTTTTTACACAATAGAAATGATGGCGTGGAGACTACATGACAACACAGACCCCGCCATTTTTGAAAATCTTCTCCCTGACAAGAGTTTTCAAAAACGTTTCAGTTCAGTGACCCGATATTGCCACAATCAAAAAGCATATAAAAAGCTGCGGTCTTGAAAATATCCACGCGGTTCATGTGAACAAGGCCTTAATCTGTTCAAGTGGTCTTTTTTCCAATAAGCAGGGCCAGAGCAAGCTCAATTAGCACTCTAGGCCAACGACAATCATGCTGCCCTCACGAAAGTGGAGGTGGGGGGTGTCATGGACGAAAGTGAAGAGCGGGGGGTGGGGATGTGTCACAGACGCCGCCCTGACTACTCTGCCGCCCTTCTTGTTATAATATAAAAATGGTGTGTGATGAGATAATTGACTGCTGTGATTGACAACTGCTCATAGTGAAGCAATCACTATAAACTTTTTTAGGAATCTCATTTATGTAATATATATTAAATATATTACTACACCCTTGATGTCTCTTGCTAGTAACTGAAAAAAAACACTGACAGAGTGCAGTGAAAATATCCAAGCGAGATATGTGGCATTTCACAAAGAAGTCAAGAATCTGAAGAATCTTCTAAGACGTTAATTGCCTGTAAAGAGAGAAAAAAAAAAGCCATCAAGCACAACATGCAAATGCGGTCAGAGGAGATAGGTAACTCTTATATGAAACACTCCAACAAACCTCAAAAAAACGTGTACATTCTGTCTTTCCAAGGAGACTTTATCTTCATAGCGAGATACTTTGTTTATAACATTCATCAGATTCATCACGGCAGTAGCCGTACATTATAAACGATCAAGGTTAAACTAGCCTGGCTTTTAAAATCATCCTTGAAAGATTAAATGCGCCATTACTTGTCATCTGGAACAGTTTGAAAGAGCTAGCTAAGTGGAGCAGCCTGTGATATACTGACGAAACATTTGGGTAGCGTGCTTTGAGACTTCGCTACCGAGGGACTGTAGCACAATGAAAAACGAAATAAGGTGCGCAATTATATACTTTCTGAACTAAAAGACTGCACTGACTAGAGGAAAACAACAACAGCGCTGGCATATTGTTGTTCTCGCTTTAGCTCTGTTGAGTTTTATTTGATCTGAGTGAAGTATAAACGGCTCTCAGCTGTTCTGATTATAGAGATGTTGAAGAATCAGTCTGTGACATGTCTCGCATTGCCTATCAAAAAACACTGGAGGGGGCTCACTTCTTTGACAGCTCAGTGCGGATATTGAAAGTAAATAAAGATCCTGAGTCAGATGCTCAAAAACGGCAAGGACATTCAGGAAGAAAGTGAATAACGGTAAATTTTATTCTCAATCTCTTATTCTGCCAGCTAAATGTTTGTTAGATCTCATGTGTCCAGTTGGCTCAGATGTCTTTTTTGCTTTTTTATGTGAACATACTGTATATTACTGTATCTATCTATCCGCAAACTTTTACAGTTAGAGTTAGTTAGGTAAATTAGAGTTCATTTATTAGAGTCCTTTATTTATCAGGGGTCGCCACAGCGGAATGAACCACCAACTATTCCGGCATATGTTGTGTCCTTTTTTTCCTGTATTATTTATTTTGTACACAAATAGTTCTAGGAGTATTTTTAGTAATAGGTACATTTTAAAATTTGCTGACGATTCTGTAATTGTTAGTTTGTTAAGTGAGGAAGACTTCATGCACGGTACTGTAGTAGATTATTTTTCCAGCTGGTGTCAGGAGGCTTTCTTACAATTGAATGTTCTTAAGACTAAAGAGATGACTATTGATTTGAATTCTAAGAGAAAACTGATTAAGGGTAAGCAAACAAGTATTAATGGAGTGGGTGTTGAGAGTGTTGATCAGTATTTGGGAACTGTTTTAGATAATAAATTGTCCTTTTCTGTTAATACTAATATTTTGTGTAAGAAGGGGCAGCAAAGATTGTACTGCTTACAGAAATTAAGATCTTTTAATATAGATAAATCGCTCATGTGCATGTTTTACAGTTCATACATTCAGTCACTGTTATTTTTCTCTTTGCTTTGTTGGTTCAATTCTCTAAGTGTGAAAAATAAGAGTTGTTTGGAGAAAATTGTGAACTTAGGAGGATAAATAACAGGGAGAAAACAGATGGCTATGGATCAGTTATACCATAGACAAGTTTTGAGTAAAGCTCAGAGTATTCTGTCAGATGATTCCCATTCTATGCACCACAAGTTTTATCTTCTCCCTTCTGGTATTCGATACAGAACTCCTATTAGTAAAATTCAATTCAATTCAATTCATCTTTATTTCTATAGCGCTTTTACAATGTAGATTGTGTCAAAGCAGCTTCACATAGAAGATTATAGTGAATTGGAATGGTGTCCGTTCAGTTTTTAGAGTTTAAGTTCAGTTCAGTGTGGTTTAATTTTCACTGCTGAGAGTCCAAACACTGAAGAGCAAATCCATCGATGCGCAGCTCTACAGGTCCCGAACCATGCAAGCCAGTGGCGACAGCGGCGAGGAACGAACTTCACCAATTTGCGAAAGTGAAGGAAAAAAAAAAAACCTCGAGAGAAACCAGGCTCAGTAGGGCACGACCATTTCTCCTATGGCCAAGCGTCTTGTGCAGAGCTGCAGTCTAGGCGCCGGAGGCTGGTGAACGCTGGACGACAGAGAAGACTCGTCTTTCACTGGGGTCCCACTGGAATCAGTCCTTTTCTCTCCACTCCTCCATGACCACCACAGCAGCTCCTCAGGATACGGCCTGGTCTTGGATTATGGAAACCTTGGGGTCATCTCTTCACAGGTCTTGGTTTGCATTAGTGGAACTGCATAGTCTCTGGGGGCCTCGGGATGAGTATCCCCAGGTGGAAATAGAGAATAAAGAGAATAATTAGCGTAGCTGCTGTTCATAGTGTATATAAACGAGATGCAAAAACCTGCGTGGAGCAGATTCATGCATCATACCGTTATGCAATGCATTAAGTGTATGCTTTACTAAAAAGATAGGTCTTTAATCTAGTTTTGAACTGAGAGAGTGTGTCTGAGCCTCGAACATTATCAGGAAGGCTATTCCAGAGTTTAGGAGCCATAAATGAAAAGGCTCGACCACCTTTACTCGACTTTGCTATTCTAGGTACTACCAGCAGCCCTGAGTTTTGAGATCTTAAAGAGCGGGTTGGATTGTAGCGAGACAGAAGGTCGTTTAGATAAACAGGTGCTAGATTATTTAAAGCTTTATAGGTAAGAAGCAATATTTTATAATCAATACGGAACTTAACAGGCAGCCAGTGTAAGGAAGATAAAATTGGGGTGATATGATCATATCTAGTTTCAACTAGTTATTCTGCATCTGAGATGGATAGCATACTTCGTAACTTAGCGATATTTCTCAGATGAAAGAAGGCGGTTTTTGTGACATGGAAGATATGATTTTCAAAGGTTAAATTGCTGTCTAGTATAACACCCAGATCTTTTACAGTAGAGCTAAAGCTAACTTTGTGTCCCTCTAATTGCAGGTCGAGTTGTGAGATCTGCTGCGTACAGGATTTAGGCCCAATAAGTAATAATTCTGTTTTGTCTGAATTTAAGAGAAGGAAATTGTTGGTCATCCAGTCTTTAACATCTTTAATACATTCAGTTAGCTTAGACAGTTCAGACGTCTCATCAGGTTTTGTTGAAATATATAATTGAGTATCATCTGCATAGCAGTGAAAGTAAAACAAATCGGTTCAAACTTTCATTCATCCCCTCAGCTGTAAAGTTTTTAAATTTAGGGTAGATTTGTATTGCACAATGCGTTTTTGTGTATTATGTGTGACATGCTTGTATGCTGCAACCAAATTGCCTTCGGGAAATGAATAAAGACTGACTCACTGACTGACATGTTTTACACAGCGGATGCCCTTCCAGCTGCAACCCAGTAAAGGGAAACACCTATACACTCTCACACTCACTCACATACACTATGGCCAATTTAGTTAATCCAATTCATCTATAGCGCATGTCTTTAGACTGTGGGGGAAATCGGAGCACCCAGAGGAAACCCACGCCAACACGGGGAGAACATGCAAACTCCACACAGAAGTGCCAACTGACCCAGCCAGGGCTCGAACCAGCGACCTTCTTGCTGTGAGGTGACAGTGCTAACCACTGAGCAACCATGCCCCCCTTATACTTATAAAGTATAATCTTATTCCATACCCCTAATCCTACCCAACACCTAAAGCCAACTACTACCTTACTAACTATTAATAAGCAGTGGTGGAAAGAGTACTGAAAATGTATACTCAAGTAAAAGTACCATTACTTGCCCCAAAATGTAGTGCAAGTAGAGTAAAAGCATCTGTTGTAAATATTACTCAAAGTATGAGTAAAAAGTAACCATTTTAAAAGTACTCAAGAGTAGTGAGTAGTGAGTATTATGCTGTAAAAAGCTGATCCATTTACAAGCAATTTGTGTGTGTGTGTGTGTGTAAACATAACATTCTGTAGCATTTAGTTATTGTTTAAGACTATTTACTGATTTCAGTTATTATACAGTAAACATACGCCATCCTCTCATCAGTGACATGCAGTCTAAACAGTCTCTGGATCACTGCGTGTAAAGATTTTGGACATTTTCTTGGACACTTTTAATGCTTCCAATCGGTTGGCTGCATTAATAAAGCGCGCAGGGCTTGAGGTAGTTCAGTATGATGCGATTAACTGTCTATGTGTGATTTGATTGAACAGGAATCACAAGACAAGAACCCCATAGACAAGAAAAAATAAAGTAGTGACTGCAGGTTGAAGGAAAGTAATGGAGTAAAAGTACCAATACAGCACTAAAAATGTACTCAAGGGAAAGTAAAAGTACACATTTTTAAAACTACTCAGTAAATTACTACTTAGTAGAAACACTACTCAATTACAGTAATTTGAGTATTTGTAATTAGTTACTTTACATCACTGTTAATAAGCAGCAAATTAGGGGTTTACTGAGCTAAAATCTTAGTTAATTAGAATTGTACCTTCAAATAAAGTGTGGCCCAGATTTCTATATGGCAATGATTGGATATCTGATCAATATCCCCACTGGTATCTCTAGGCACCAAACCAATGATAAAAAAGAGATTTACAAAGTCACCAAGTTATTTTGATGCCCAAATAATTGCGTCTTTGCATGAATGTATAGTTCTGCTGTGGAGTTCTGCATGCATTGCAGAATAATTCATCATCACAGACAAGGTTATCTCTAAAAATATCCCCCATATCGGTTCTTTTTGAACCTCGGGGCATCTCAATATAATAAAACCAATGAATTATGTCCTGCCTTCATTGTATCTAGTACATTACAGTAGATGAGCGGACTCTGTTTGTCTTGTAATGTAATCTCTGCAGCTCCTCATTGACCATTGAGAATCTTTCACTGTGAAGAAGGGAGCCAAAGATTTCTCTCTAAATTCTGTTACTTACAGCTCAGAATAGCATTCAGTACTATTCAATTTTACTGTAGAGTGCATGTCCGTGGTCAGTGAAAATAGCCCAAAGGTAACTCTTTAAGGTGCTAGAAGGAATATATTATTAGAATGCTGTCTAAAAATGCTGTTGCCGGTGATTTAGACCTGCATCCCCTAAAGAGTTTCAGTTAAGCAATATCACAGCAAGAGTGATTTCCTTTTGAACATCACTGTGTAACATTACTTTTTAATATTAGACATCTCTCTGGAATACTTTATGCTGACTGGTCAACCACAGCATATAGAACATGATGCCACATGCAAGAACGCTCAAACAAAACATAGTTGCAGTTCAATCCAGGAGTTTGAAATGTGTATCTTTGCAGATCTTTTGTGATGGAAAATTTTTTGACAGCTTTTTTTACACATTTTAGAAGCTCTGTTAGAGTTCTCTACTGATAAAACAATAACATATGCATCTAAATATATGTAAAAATAACATAATCATATGTACACATAAGAAGGACATTCAAATTGGAATTGTTTTGGATATTCAGATCCATTTTTTAAAATCAATTATTCATTCATTCATTCATTTTCCTTCGGCTTAGTCCCTTATTTATCAGGGCTTGCCACAGCGGAATGAACCGCCAACTATTCCAGCATATGTTTTATGCAGCGGATGCCCTTCCAGCTGCAACCCAGTACTGGGAAACACCCATACACTCTCACATTCACACACACACTCATACACTACGGCCAATTTAATTCTCCAATGCACTTATAGCGCATATCTTTGGACTGTGGTGGAAACCGGAGCACCCGGAGGAAACCCACGCCAACACGGGTAGAACATGCAAACACAGAAATACCAACTGGCCCACCCGGCACTCAAACTAGCGACCTTCTTGCTGTGAGGCGACAGTGCTAACAACTGAGCCACCGTGCCGCCCTTTAAATCAATTCATTCTTTTTTCTTTTTTTTTGATTTTAGGTATAACCTAACCCGTCTATGTTGATCCTGGAACATCATTCCCTAACACTAACCCATACCTAATCCCAACTCCTAAACCTAACCCTAACCGTACATTTTTCACAAAATTAAAGGGGATTAATAGTTGAATAACAATTATGTAGAAGCAAATAACAAAGCACATAACTGTAAGCCTAAACTCAACATAAACTGTAAACTTAGCTCTTAAATCTGATTGGCTGATTTGAATGTTGTTCCAGGATCAACATACTGTAGATGTCCTACTTGGTAAAATCACACTAACATCCGCATCCACTGTGTAAAACATATGCTGGAATAGTTGGCGGTTCATTCCTCTGTGGTGACCCCTGATAAATAAGGGACTAAGCTGAAGGAAAATGAATGAATGAATACTAAAATTAAAATCTAGATCTACAGTAATTTTCTAAGCCACATGTTTTGTCAGATGTAATCACAACACAATTCAATCAATGAATCAATCAATCAGTCAATGAATCAAAAGTCCATAATGGTGTTATAAATGAATTTCACTGAGATTTAAATAAATAAATAAATAAATAAATGAATAAATTAGAAACAACAAAGCAGGCTGAAAAACCACAACAAAACATACTAGAGTTATTTATAGTAAATACTATAGTGTTTTTGAACCATACTATAGTAAAGCAATTGAATTAATCCATAGTGGTCATTCAGTAGTTGCTATGGTAATACAGAAATATTAATACAAACACACTACGCAATACTGTACTAAGTTTTCCACAACAATTTATATTACAACTTAATATACTTAGTAAAAAACTAAAGTATACTACAATATTTATTACAGTTTATCAGTTCACTATAGTTAATACTACAGTATGCTGTGGCATTCATTAACAACGTGTTAAAAAAACTACAGTATAAACATAATAAATGTAAAAATATAATATATTATTTAATATAAAGTACTTTAGTAGTGGGCAGGCTTTTGTACAAAGACTATTTATTTTCATTAGTCCTTTTTGGACTTTCTGTTCTTTAATTTGGCGGCACGGTGGCTCAGTGGTTAGCACTGTCGCCTCACAGCAAGAAGGTCGCTGGTTCGATCCGGGCTGGGCCAGTTGGCATTTCTGTTTGGAGTTTGCATGTTCATCCCATGTTGCTGTGGGTTTTCTCTGAGTGCTCCGGTTTCCAGTCTAAAGACATGCGTTATAGGTGAATTGAGTAAACAAAATTGGCCGTAGTGTATGAGTGCATGTGTGAATGTGAGAGTGTATGGGTGTTTCCCAGTACTGGGTTGTGGCTGGAAGGGCATACGCTGCGTAAAACATATGCCGGAATAGTTGGTGGTTCATTCCGCTGTGGCAACCTCTGAAATAGAGATGAGCCGATAAAAAATGAATGAAGGAATGAATGAATGAATGAATGAATGAATGAATGAATGTTCTTCAATTGTGAAATTTTTCAAGAGATCTCATTACCTCTTTAAGTTGTTCTGATTCTGGTCTTGAATCATAACACATGATGTAGCCTTAATAGAAGCAGGTCAAAATGTACAGCCAGTACAGAGAGCCGTGCTGCTAAAGCTCACCAGTGACAGCTATAAAAGTAATAGCTTTCTTTGTTTACATGATCACTGCTCTGTTTACTTAAAATTATTTCCAGCATAATTCCCTTGTCAGCTAATACCAAACAAAGAGTCGCTTTCTGTGATATATGAAAACTGTCATGAAGGCTGAAAGTAATGCGCAGCGTTTGTTTCGAGAAGCCGCTCATCGATGCTCATCATTCAATCGCTGAATACTAATAGAAGAGGCAGGACAAACCCATGATGGCTTTCCTAGAAGATTAAAGCCATGTCTCTTCAGAAAGTGGGCCACAGGCTCTCCAAAAAAGAGCATTATCGATCTCAGGAGTTGAGCTCGGCTGGTTCCTGCGTTCGGCTGGAGACTCGGCTCTTCTGTCGCCTTGATGCTTGTGCAAAAAAAAAAGAAAGCGACATTTAGTATTCAGCATCCACAGTGTTTGCCTGAAAGAGCAGGCAGCGAAGAGATGTGCCGGAATGGGATTGGATTATTTCAGAAGCATTTTTTTTTTTTATGGCACAGAAATTGAATTTGCCTTGCCCAAGAGCTCATGAGACATTAGATGCGGGCAGTCATCAGCTGAATATTATTATGCGTTTAGAACAGAGATGGCTAATGGGAAGCTGGTGGCTGCCAAAGGAAGAAAACGCACATAGCCAATTATCTCATTAAACTGGCCTGCTTATTAAGGATGCACATTACACCTGCATTACACCTGATCACCTCTGTGCATCCTGGATCTGGGAGATTCTCCAAAGCGTCTTGTTTGTGAGAAGCAGAGATGTATAGTAACAAAGTAGAACTACTTCACTACTGTACTTAAGTACTAAATGGCTGTATCTGTACTCTACTGGAGTATTGTTTTTTCTCCTACTTCCACTTTTACTTCAGTACATATTTTCGATGAGTTTGATACCTTTACTCCGATAGATTTTTTTATGTTACTCGTTACAATTATAAAAATGTTACGAATCATTCCAAACCCACATTATCACTGCCAGAGCAGCAGATGATATTTAAACTGTCACAGGTTTGAATAAGCTGGCTCGTCATCATTGAGTGAATCAGACGATCAAAGAAGACAGCGCTCTCTGCCTGCATTGAGAGCACTTTCGTTTGTTTTCGACATGGAAAACCCAGAAATTCCACCTTCAACTCCTTCACTTTCAACTGTTCGTGGCGATAAAGACGAAGACCACCCGTGGCCCTATTTAGAGTCCATGTTTGCATTTGTCGGAGTGACAGACAATTCATATAGAATGAAGTGCATACTCTGCCTCCCGAAAGATTACGAAATAATGGCCTTTTAAAAATTCATCGTTGAATTTGAAGAAACATATGAAGGTAAGTTAAAAATAATATAATACACAAAACACAGCAGTTTGAGCTATCCGTAAGCGCTAGATAAGTGAACTAACGTTAGCTACCCGTGGTTCATAACATGCTGTGATGTTCACTTAACGTTAACTAGCTGGCCATCATAAAAGGCTGTCACGCTGAATGGTGTTATATTATAATGTTATTAATATTATATATATATATATATAATAAACCGTAAACCATGTTTCTTTTTGTTCTGCTTAATCACGTGCCTCAAAAAAGATATTTAAAATAAACAAAACAATATGTCTTTTGACTGCTTTCTTTAATAACTACATAACACAATACTTGTACTTTTACTTTCAGTATTTGAGTAGTACATTTTTAAATGAACTACTTGCAATACTTAAGTACAAAGAATGTTGAATACTTTCGTACTTCCACTTAAGTATGGTGCTTAAAGAGCACTTAAACTTCTACTCAAGTCACTTTTTTGATAGAGCACTTGTACTTTTATTCAAGTCTGGGTCTCTAGTACTTTATACATCTGAGAAGGATGTCTTGTTCCAGATGGATTTTATTTTTACTGTAATATAACATGCTCTGTTATGTTCAATGACATATAGATGAAATATAAGGTCTGCTAGGTGAATGAGAGCAGGTCTGAGCTTAAGGATGTAGAGCAAGGGGTCAGGATTTGGACCGTTCACTGGGCTTTGTGAATGCTGGTGGGTGATGGAAATCCATAATGCAGTTGTATGAAGAAAACAACGTACAAAAAGCAGCATACTTCTACTTTAATGAATGTGAAAATGAAAGAAAAGGAAAGAAAGTCTTTTAGAAAAACAGCATGTAGGACTGAAGGGCTATTCAAAAGTTTAGGGTCAAAGGTTTAATTCATCAAATGTTTGTGTAAAAAATCTGATTATATTAAATGTTTATTTCAAATAAATCTGGATGTTCTGATGGAGTTTAAAGTTGTAAAGTTTTAATTTAAATCCTAAAATGTATTAGTTAGCAATTTTGGAAAAATATTAATTACATATTAGCACAATGATTTAGATTATGTGCTTATTATGGCTCACTCTGGAAACTGGATTAGTACAGAAAATGTAGCTTTCCATCACAAGAATAAATAACATTAAAATAATAATGCAGTGACGCAGTGGGTAGCACTGTTGCCTCACAGCAAGAAAGTCACTGGTTCGAGTCAAGTTGCTGGTCCGGTTTCCCCCACAGTCCAAAGACATGCACTATAGGTGAATTGGGTAAGCAAAATTGGCCGTAGTGTATGTGTGTGAATGGGAGTGTATGGGTGTTTCCCAGTGATGGGTTGTAGCTGAAAGGGCATCCGCTGCATAAAACATGCTGGATAAGTTGGCGGTTCATTCCGCTGTGCTGACCCCAGAATAATAAAGGGACTAAGCCGAAAAGAAAATGAATGAATGTATTAATAAAAATATTAATAAATAAATAAATAAATAAATAAATACATAAATAAGTTATTAATTAATTAATTAAAAAACATATATATATTTTTTTCATAAATTAAATACATTTGTTTTTATTTACAAAGTTTAATAAAATGCTAAATAAATTCAAACTGAAATGTACAAACTAACAATTTGGTTTTCAAAAAATGATTTAAATAATATATTTTATTATTAATATTTGAACCTCACTTTCTTTTTGTTATGCCTTTTTGTTTGCCTTCTTATTATTAATTAATATCAATATTGTGTGGTTATGTTCAATTTACTTTTATTTCAGTTACATTGACGTTTGAGTTTTAGTGATTTTTGTTAAACTTATTTCAGTTGGTAGTCAATTTTCCTTTAATAAATATTTCAGTAGCATGACTGTATATTTTGACAATATTTTTTGACAATATAATTTTGATTATCTGTAGCTTGTGATTCAAGGTTTTTTATGCTTTCACATTGCACTATGGGACCTTGATCACTATTCTGACTTGTGATACAGAAATTTTCACTCCCAACAAAATTTCACAAAGTCACTTTTATTTACGTTTTTAGTACAATTAATTTATTGTCTGGGTTTTTCATGTAAATTAGTACAAAAACCAGATAATGAGCTTCTTCCGGTTATGCCATCAATCCATTACTTTGCAAACCTTGACATTTTGGCTATTTTATTGACCTTTTGAATAATAGCATTAACGAGGAGCTTTAAGCCAATTTGAATTCATGCATTTAGCAAACCCTTTCATCTAAAATGACTTATATTGCATTGAAAGCATTCAAACATTACTTAATCAAGTCAGAATACATGACAAGACAGGAAAATGTGTTCATTTTTGAAAATAGCCTTTGCATAATTTGTTTCGGAGGCCACTTGCTTTGATATTATCTGACGCTTTGATACGCAAACATTTTTTTTGTGTGTGACTTTATAGTGTCCGAATACTTCAGGCCACTGTGTTCAATTTACGATGTGGAACATTTATATTATATATATATCTTTAATTTCATATCCCTGGCAGCATTAGCAATGAAGCATCAAAGTGTCTTTTGATTATGGTGAAGATCAGAAAGAAAATCTAGGTCATTTATAATAACTGCAAAGCCATAGTTTTGCTTTTGGGTCTTTTTTTTTTTTTGTCTAAATGGAGCTTTAGCAGACGTTCTTCGGCTCCTGCGTGGCAGGTTAAGCAGATGCCTGCTTCCTCAGATGAAGTGTGACAGAACCTGAGCGAAAGATAGAAGCTGATTTGATCTGAGGCTCTTTATGAGACTCTTGGGGGCTGAATCTACTCTGCCAATTCCAGTAACACACCTCCCATATGACCACTATCACAGATGTGCCAGGCTCCACAGGGTATCATGGGTAATTGTAAGTGAAATAGACCAAGCTGGCTTCATGATGGAGTAGCCCTTGACTCCGCAGCATGTGAGATAGAGTTTAGAAATGGAAGTAATGAACAATTGTCTTGATTTACTTATCCAACCTGACAGGTGTGTGGGACGGGAGTCCAAAAATTGGCCGTTCGTGGCTTATTAATTAGGGAGAGAAAATGGCAGTTCTTAACTTTAACGGTTTTCAAATATGATAACTTTGTCACAGTCACAGAGCATGTCATATTTAAGTTGCAGCTTCTTTTTATGTTGCTGTTTGATAATAAAAGATCTCCAAAGTGACACACAGTCACTCCAAAAAAAAAGAGTTTTTCTCTATATCTTCACTGTTTATGAACTGTGTTCTGTCTTCGGGCCCTATCATACACCCGGCGCAATAAGGCACAAGACGTTCCTGAATGACCACCGTGACAAACGAATCCCCACATTGATCCTGTGGGCCAGCCTGACCTCCCACCGGTGCCCTACTCACACCTGCAGCTTCTCCACGATGGACGTCCAGCTTCTCCAGCCTCCGGCCTAGACTGCAGCTCCACACAGGAAGTTTGGCCAGAAGAATGCTATAATGCTAATGGTCGTGCCCAACAGAGCCTAGTTTTTCTCTAGGTTTTTTTTCTACCCTTCACTTCGTCAATTGGTGACATTTTTTTTCCTCGCCACTGGCTTGCTTGGATCGGGACTTGTGGAGCTGCGCTTCGGTGGATTTGCTCTACAGTGTTTGAACTTTCAGCAGTGAAATTTAGACCACACTGGGCTAAACTACACTGAACTTCAACTCTGAAATCTGGACTCTACTAGAACTATGTTAAGCAGCTTTGACACAATCTACATTGTAAAAAAAGCGCTATATAAATAAACTTGAATTGCATTGAATTTGCGAAAACAAAAAACTGCACAACTGCACCTCCTGGCACATATTTCGCGCTCTCCAGAAATGTATATAGGGGTACGTATTCATAATGAGCCTCGGTTGGTTTTAACATTACTAACCAGTTTAAAACAGCCTGGAAGAGTATGGTAATATTTTACAATAGATTTTACAATAGTGTTAACACTTTACATCAGTATTAGTGAACACAAAATAACATGAATTAAATGCTTTTGAAGTATAAAAGTGGAAATTGGACATTTAATAATTGGGACAATGTTCATCCTGACAGTAGTTAGTGCAAAACAGGGTCATTTGAGATTCTTTTGCATTGAGTCCAGGGGTATACTGTGATAATAACTAGCAGGATCCCTTATTTGATCTTAATTTTAGCATTTACTGAACATTTACTTAAAACCAAAAGTGGAATATATCAATATTAATCCACTCACACAAGCTAACATACACTCTTAGACATACACTGCAATTTTACAGTTAAAAAACACCCAGCAAAATACACATACATTCTTTACAGTTCACTACTGTAATATGCACTGCATTGTAGGTAACTTTTACAGTAACTTACTGCATGTTAAGAATTTGTGGTATTCTACTGTAATCAAAGTAGTCAAGTACTGCTATACTGTAGTTGAAAACAAATGAGAGAGTTAATGAAAAATAATATCAATTAACATCTTGTATCACAAAATGTATTTAAAATACATTGATGGATGAAAATTACTTTTGTAAACCATTTAAAATGGATATAAGAATAAAGCATAATAAAAATTCTGTTGTACATGATCTCGTCACTTGTTTGAAATTTATTCAGTTCAATAGTAAATACTAAAAATAAAGGTTTTGTACTGCTAGTGTAAAATGTATATAAATGTCAGTAAAAGTACTGTGAAATACTGTAAAATTAAAATGTGGTAAAGGGCTTTTTACCATAAAAAGAAGTTGTGATAAGTCAATTTTACTGTAAAATTAAATTGCGGTAGGGCCCTGCTACTGTAGAACACATTTACAGGTAAGTTACTGTAAGTTGTAGTAACTCACAGTGCTGCCAGTAAGTTACTGCAAACATTCAATAAAATGTCTAACACTGTAACTTCATTCATTCAGTCATTTTCCTTCGGCATAGTCCCTTTATTCATCAGGGGTCACCACAGAGGAAGGAACCACCAACTTATCCAAACATCAATACACACTCATTCACACACATACACTACGGCCAATTTAGTTTATTCAATTCACCTACACCGCATGTGTTTGGACTGTGGGGGAAACCGGAGCACTCGGAGGAAACCCACGCCAACACGGGGAGAACATGCAAACTCCAGACAGAAATGACCAACTGACCCAGCCGGGACTCGAACCAGCGACCTTCTTGCTGTGAGGCGACAGTGCTAACTACTGAGCCACCCTGTCGCCCTAACAGTGTAACTAACAATGATAATACTGTAAAAAATATGCAAATATTTAGTTGTAAAGCAGAATTAACCAATGCAACCTAATTGTAAATGGTCAGAAATTAATGCTGGTCTGTGCTGTACACAAACACATATGCACATCGTTACCCTTCTGACTTTAATAATTACACCAAATCACAATATCCTCTCTTTCATCACTGCGCGGGCTAAAATTCCCCATTGTACCCCACTGCTAATGGATGCATTTATCAAACCTGTCTTTCAGCATGGCAAAGGTGTCACCGAGCCTTCAAAGTCAAGGACCACTCAGAGATCGACTGTGCTCCTGAACACAATGGGAAATGTAGTTACGGGCCCATACACGGGCAAAGCCACCTACCTTTCCCAAACAGAGTCAGGCTGCAATTTGTTCAAAGTGGCAAGGGATATGGAAAAGCACTGAAGCAGTTATCTGCGCAAAACACATTTCGCCAGAACTGTCCTCTTTTTGTGTTTAATTGCCCAAAAACGATTTTTTTACCTCACGAAAAAACAAACACTTACTGGAACAGGCAAGCTTTGATAGAAATTTGTTATGAACATCTGCAAAAGTATAGCCATGTAAACACGGTGATGTTTCAGGAGTGACAGCTGCATTTGAAGGGTCTATAGGTTTTTTAGTATTGGCAATCTGTCATTTTAAGCTTGTAATAAAAATTTAGATATCAGTATAGCACTGCAGGGGCATCACGGTGGCGCAGTGGGTAGCACGATCGCCTCACAGCAAGAAGGTTGCTGGTTTGAGCAATTCTGTGTGGAGTTTGCATGCTCTCCCCATGCTCGCGTGGGTTTCCTCCAGGTGCTCCAGTTTCCCCCACAGTCCAAAGACATGAGGTATAGGTGAATTGAATGAACTAAATTGGCCGTAGTGAATGTGAGTGCATTGGTGTGTATGGATGTTTCTCAGTACTGGGTTGCAGTTGGAAGGGCATCCGCTATAAAAACATATGCTGGATAAGTTGACGGTTCAGCTGTGGTGACCCTGATGAATAATGGGACTAAGCCATAGGAAAATGAATGAATGAATGAATGAATGAATCAACTGGGCCGTTAGAAACAAAAATACCTTGTATCAAGTCATTCATAATGGTCTCAAAAAGTCTTAAATTTGACTTTGTGAAACTTGGAGAAACCCTGACAAAAAAGTTCCAACCAAATGTAGCTGCAGTGTGTACAGTATGCGGCCCCTGAGACTTGATAATGAATGTATAACAAAACATAAACAGTTTTCTTACAAGTTTGGCCATTTTAAAACAGTCACCCACTCACATAAACAACTTGCATTAGACTGTTGTCCTTAAACAAGGATTTATTGAGGAAAGAAATAAAGATAAATGAACTCACACTGGCGTTTGGTGTGAAACGCACACACATATAGCTCATGCGTTCTCTGGTGTTTGAAGGTGTCAGACACGTCGTCACATTGTAGAGCGAGAGAAGGGAAGTTTTCCCTGAAGGAATCACATCCTCTTCGCATGTCACACCAAACTGCTGTTCAACCACCTGCACTTTACACACAGAGAAAAGAATATATAATGTCTAAATAAAAACTCATTTTCTGGAACTTGAAGACACTGCTTGATGGAATACTGGTCGAACACAATTATATTTAACAGGAAAAGACTGTCAAAATACTAAAGAAAATGTTGTATTATATATGAATATATATGAGCAATATCACACGAGTAGCAGTGCGATGTGTCTGTATATTGGCACTGGTGGCCGCAGTGCCTTAGTTTCCCACCAGTGATGATATGCAGCCACATCGCACTGCTACTTGTGTGATATTGTGTTTATACAACAGTTCAACATTATACAACAGCATAATAATAATAATAATAATTCCTTACATTTATATAGCGCTTTTGTAGACACTCAAAGCACTTTAAACATTGGGGGGAATCTCCTCATCCACCACCAGTGTGCAGCATCCACTTGGATGACGCGACGGCAGCCATATTGTGCCAGACCGCACACCAGCTGATTGGTGGAGAGGAGAGTGATGAAGCCAATGATGATATGGGGGTGGTTAGGAGGCCATGATGGACAGAGGCCAGTGGGCAAATTTGGCCAGGATGCTGGGGTTAAACCCCTACTCTTTTTCGAAGGACATCCTGGGATATTAACGACCACAGAGAGTCAGGACCTCGGTTTAACATCTCATCCAAAAGACGGCGCCGACTGAGCAGTATAGAGTCCCCTTCACTACCCACACAGACCACAGGTTGAGCACCCCCTGCTGGTCTCACTAACACCACTTCCGGCAGCAACCTTGCTTTCCCATGTGGTCTCCCATCCAGGTACTGACCACATGCAGCCCTGCTTAGCTTCAGTGGGTGACCATGTGAGAGTTGCAGAGAGCTAGCTGCCGGCATAATCAAGTGTATAAAAAAGAAAATCAAACACGAAGAGTCTCAGAACCCTTTTGTAAGAGGAACTACTCTCTTCCGCCATTCCTTCACATCTGCAGCTGACGTCAGAACAGCAGAAACCGTTGCTCATTTACTAACATTACTTTAGAGCTAGTATTTGAATGATTCTCCTGCATAATATATAAAGTGATGACAAAACAGGTGATTTTGCTCACATTTTAAGATTATAAGGCAGAACGGCATGAAATGCCATCAGTCTACAGAGATATCTCCCAGTATTTCTCTGTTGCAATTGGGAGATCACAATATTACTATGGTATAAATACAGCACTACAACATACAAAAGAGAGAGATCGACCTAGAAAGTCATTTACCTGTTTAATAATGATTTGATCAGCTGTAGTTTGAAATTACGCAGTTTTTCTCTCAGGGCTTATTATGCGGTCTCTGTCGCCATCTTGTGGATGAACATCGTCAACTGTCTTTGCTCAAAGACAGGCTGATGGTCTCTCAGAAATTATAAATATTTTAAAATAGGCACTATCCTTATAAATAAACTGCATAGTTGCAATCTAAACAACTACATTCTCGACTAAAAAAGCTTCAAAAGTACATAATGTTGCCCAACAGCAGCAATATTTGTCAAACTGTAGAGTGTCCTCTGCTTGTCGCTGTATGTGGGTGGAGTAATACACAAGGGTGAAGGGTTAAGAGGCTGGACGAGTGCTGTTATTTGCAGAATATATGACACGGCTATCAGCCAATCAGATTCAAGAACCACACAGAACTGTTGTATATATATATATATATATATATATATATATATACAGTGGTGTGAAAAAGTGTGTGCCCCCTTACTCATTTCTTATTTTTTTGCTATTTTTTCACACTTTAATATTTTATATAAAATTTTTATACATAATTTATGTATAAAATGTATATATGTATATGTAATTAGTTAAAGATAGCATGCATCACACAGTTTTAAAATGATAGCTTTTATTAAGGGAAAACAAAATACAAAACTACATAGCCATGTGTGAAAAAGTGTTTGCCCCCCATTAAAACACAACATAACTTTGGTTTATTACACCAGAGTTCAATTTCTCTAGCCACACCCATGTCTGATTACTCCCACACCTGTTCACAATTAAGAAATCACTTAATTGACAGGCATATTTAATAGCTCATAACATGTATTAGCTACCTCTTCACATACGTTTTAGCATATTGGCACAGTGTTTGATCTCCATTGGCTCCCTGGTGAAGCACATGTTGGTGTCCTCAATATTACACAGAGGAATGAAGGCTCTGTCAACTGTCACTGAGTTGCTATGGTTACTACTAATGTTTAAGGGAAGCGCATTTACTCTGAACTGTGATCAAAACTATCTGGAACTACCTGTGCATTAAAGCAATCAGAAACCAGAATTTCAGATCCAGGAAAAATGTTACAAATAACTTATTTTCCAAATGAATGCTTTTCTTTAGAATCCAGAAAAAAAAGGTATCATTGTTATCACTAAATTAATAAAATATTTAGCCGTACAACTGGTTCCCTTCCCGTATGTTCTCATCATTGAAGTCAGAGGATCCTTCTTGCACAATCAACCCTTTCCTGAAGAACAGAAGTGGAGCATCAGTTTTCCAGTGCCTGCAGCAGTTGTGGATTGAACAAACACTTGTGTAGCACAGCACCAGCGAAGGGAATATTCCTGTTCCAGAGTCTGGACTGACAACAAACACAGAGCAGAGGGAAAACATCCCAGCTGAGCTCTAAAGGAGGTTTTTGGGTAATCAGAGCCAATGTAAATAAACAGAGAGAGAGGTATCAGGCATTGATAAGAACATCCAATGCCTGTAAGAAAAAACCATCATATAATAAAGGTCCCGGTATACTTCAAACAAAACTGAAAAAAGGACTGAAATGATGCCATTTCGAACAAAATCCGGCCAAAACAAAGTTCTTTTTGAGTACGTTCAAAACAGCTCACCAAAGCGAACTTTTGGGGGGAGTTCATTTTGGTCCTAAACACCTTTGAGCTGCCATTGGTTCGTGATAACTACAGAGTCGGTGGGTGTGACCTGGAACTCCGCCTTCATATCCACAGAGTTCAGAATCAGACAGGAAATAAATATCCACACAACAACACCAAGATAGCAACATGAATACACTGGAGGTTTGATTAGCAGAGCTGGTACAGATGTATCCGCACCTGTACCATTGCTTGTGGAAAGACTCGGAGGGTTTCACACACCAGTTGAAAAGTACAACCGCAACGCACCACATCTGATAAAGTTCTAAACATTGTTCCATTTGGTGTCTGTCCATGGCAATGGTGCGTCTTTCTGGAGAAAGCTGTTTGTCAGATATTTTGAAACTGTTCTTCTCTCTCAGTCGTTGTTGTGTTTAGCAGTACACTCAAGCAGACACATTTACAACCCAACCTACTGCAGCGCAGTTTCGGAGTGTTCGAAAACAGTATACTGTAACTCAGCCTTTTTCCGAACTTCTTTTTGCCCTCAAACAAAGAATGGAAAAAAAAAAAAACCTTTGTTTGAAGTATACCTAATTATGTGCCTACTTAGCTGCTTTTTATCAAACTTTGTAATAATTGTATCCAAAAAAAAAAACAAAAAGTAATTTAAGGGTAATTAATGTGTCGGTGCTCTTTGAATAAAAAAATAAAATAAATAAATAAATGTTCTCCATTTAAACCTGGGAATATGGTATCTTTAAAATTCATTCATTCATTCCCGGCTGGGTCAGTTGGCATTTCTGTGTGGATTTTGCATGAACTCCCTATATTTGCGTGGGGTTTCCTGCGGGTGCTCTGGTTTCCCCCACAGTCCAACGACATGTGCTGTAGGTGAATTGGGTAAGCTAAAATTGACCGTAGTGTATGTGTGTATGTCCTGGACCTACAGGTTGGGGTTTGAGCATTAGACTAACAACCCACCTTATAAAAACAAAATTAGATGTAACGAAACACCAATATGGTGCGGCTAAATATCAACTTCGATATAAATGGCCCTGGGAGTAAGTAAGTAATTGTGTTTTATAGTTTAATAATAGTAATTTTTGTAGATCTGTATGTACAAGAATTTGCCAACTATGTTGTCTGTAAATTCTAAAAAAAAATGCAAATGCTGGGTTGTTTCAACACAACTGGTTAGACTTGTCTGTATTTTACCAAATTTGCATTAAAGAAACCCAGTGTACATTACTGTTATCTAAATATACCTGAAATCCCAGATTTTACTTAATTGATGTATTACACACATAGACATTTTGTAATGACACTTTATACTGAATAACTGCAGGTTAGCTATATTTATATACTGTCCAACCTGTACACAACTCCTACTTTTCTAATTTTGACAGTAATGTAGTAATAACGTCCACGTTTCTGTAAAGCTGCTTTGGAACAACAATTATTGTGAACATTTCTATACAAATAAACTTAAATTGAATTGAATATTCTACTTACAATTCAGAAAAGTTAAGAAAAATACATGGAAAAGTGAAGAAAGAACATGCTTGAAAACAGCATTTTTCCCCTAGTTCCATTTGTTTTTGACCCTAATGTATAAACCACTTACTGTGCACTCAGCAGCAAGTCTTCATTTTGTTAATATATGCACTAAACACAAACGTGATTTAGTTCTACTGTGCATACAAAAAAAAAAATCTTAAATCATACAGGAGTATGTAACTGTGCCCAATCCAGTCAATAAATACACCAGCTTGACCCTGCAATTAACCTCACCATGTGTTCTGTCTTAGCATAACCACGCGTCCAGCTGTGAGGTGCATTTCACATTCATGTTTTCTCTGAAACAAATCACCCAAAGCCTTTCAATGTCAAGGCAATATGCTTCAACGGTTGCATAGGCCCTCGCCAGGCCACTTCCTCTGGGTAAGACACCATTTACGCCGCATTGAGTCTCTCGATACCGTTAAAATAATAATGAACGTCCATTCTGCCAAACAGCAATAATTTTGTTATCACTCACTGCTGTTGCTTAAAGAGGACATAGCATATCTTTTCCAGTGTTTCACTTCTACAATAAAGTCCCCGGTGCATTTACCAACCCAGAAAAGGTGAAAAAGAAGAGCTTTATTTTGTTAAGACTTTCTCTGTAAGCATGAAAAACTACTAAACAAGTCACTTCATATTTACAAATGTCCCTTCTGAATGTGTTTCTTAACATTAGCATATAATAAATATTATGATTAATTCATTCATTCATTTTATTTTCGGCTTAGTCCCTTTATTAATCTGGGGTCGCCACAGTGGGATGAACCGCCAACTTATCCAGCATATGTTTTACGCAGCGGATGCCCTTCCAGCTGCAACCCATCACTGGGAAAATTATGATTAATAAACGTGGCTAAAGAAACTTACTATTGTCTGTATGACCAGAGCTTTTTTTATTAAATTTCTCTCAGCGTAATTTATAAACACACATTAATT
>CAIGQV010019178.1:5435771-5457848 GCA_903798115.1 Danio jaintianensis | reverse complement strand
TTGCATTTAAAGGGACACACTCTCACTCTCACACTCTTTTTGCTCACACTCAATCAAGACAAATTTGGCAAGTTATAATAAAATAATCCATAGGGTGTTTTGAGCTGAAACACCACAAACACATTCTGGGGACACCAGAGATTTAATATAATAATACGTCATATTATGTGCCCTTTAAAGAACACTGAAAAAAATATTCATTGGATTTACAAAATTTTTATGGTAAGAGGTTGCAAACAATTTATATGAGCTAAATTTAAACAAACAAATTAAATTTAGTAATGTTCAACTTAATTATTGTTTAAATTCAGGCCATATAAATTGTTTGCAACCACTTATCTTAAATTTAAAAAAAGTAAATCCAATGAACAATTTTTTTTCAGTGAACCAAGGTGATGGCACTTTTTTCTCTCAATATTTAAAAAAATATTTGGACGTTTTTCTCATGCTCACAGAATCTATGACCGGCCTCGGGCATTAGACACACTGTGTGATTGAAGGTAAGGTTTTAACCAATCGGAAATGGTCTGAGAATTTGATTTCTGCATCCAGATTTTCCCTTCAGAGAAACAGCAGCGGATGATCCAAACAACTCCTACGGCAGACCCCAAAACTGGAATATCACAACAGAACAGCCCCAGTCAAATAATCTCTATCGCCACAGCACTGGCAAAGCCATATTCTGTGGCAGGGACCGCCGCAGGGATTCAGCCAATCTAGGAGGACGAATGAAAAGGGGCAACGGTCCCTAATTACAAGAGCAGATCCATTTTTTTTAAAAGGATGTGAAACAGAACTGGCCTGCGGTTGGAGACCAAACAGCTCTGAAAAACTGAATATTAAGAAGTTGTGGCCTAGGGGTTCTCTCAATTTCAAGTCAGATTGTTGAGATCTTCTTCACTTTAAAAACTGAAGATCTTACTCTAGTTTGCAATTGATTTGGACTGCTTGTTATCACCATAAAATATTACTTATTTACAAAAACCCCATGAAGAACTGGACATTTAGTAGATGATACAGATATTGCATTAAACAATTGAAGAATATCTGTATCAACTTCCAAATATCCACAATGTAAAAAACAATTCTTTAGTTCAATCAAATGATCTTTTCTAGTAATCTCAATTTATATCAGTAAAGCTATTAAGTAAATATTTTAATTTATTCATTATATTATATTATATTATATTATATTATATTGTTTTATATTATACTAGGGTGACACAGTGGCTCAGTGGTTAGCACTGTCGCCTCACAGCAAGAAGGTCGCTGGTTCGAGTCCCGGCTGGGTCAGCTGGCATTTCTGTGTGGAGTTTGCATGTTCTCCCCTTGTTGGCGTGGGTTTCCTCCGGGTGCTCTAGTTTCTCCCACACTCCAAAGACATGCGCTATAGGTAAATTAGATTAACTAAATTGGCCGTAGTGTATGAGTGTGTGTGTGAATGTGGGTGTATGGATGTTTCACAGGACTGGGTTGCAGCTGGAAGGGTATCTGCTGTATAAAACATGTGCTGGATAAGTTGGTGGTTCATTCCGCTGCGGCGACCCCTGATGAATAAAGTTACTAAGCCGAAGGTGAATGAATGAATATTATATTATATATTATAAAAAATATTAAGGTAAACTTTATGTAACCTTAAAAAAGTGGAAGTAACATAAAAGCTTTTGTTGTGATGGCTTTTTGTTATATTATTTTTAAAGTGCAGTTCTTTTAGGGTTTTTGTAAATCATTAAGTTTTTAATAATTTATAGTTTTGTTTTGTTTGTTTTTTTTAAATAACAAATAACAAATGTTTGCATGTAAATCAAGGTTATTCAAATATAGATTTTTTTTAAAACATCTATGTGGTCAAAACATTGGTTTATTGTCTAAAAAAATGCACATTTCTGAAAACGTTACCTTTTTATTTTTTAGCACACACAAAAAAATAATAATAATTATATAATAATCACATATATAATAAAACTATTATCTAAATGACAATTGTATATTAATTAAAATAATTTAAGGTATTAAGAAGAAACCTGTTATTTGCACTCATAACTAATTTTGGGAAATGGATTTAATGGCCTCACAGTAAGAAGGTAGCTGGTTTGAATCCCGGCTGGGTCAGTTGGCATTTCTGTGTAGAGTTTGCATGTTCTCCCCGTGTTGGCGTGGGTTTCCTCCGTGTGCTCCGGTTTCCCCCACACTCCAAAGACATGCGCTATAGGTGAAATGAATAAACTAAATTGACTGTAGTGTATGTGTGTGAATGAGTGTGTATGGGTGTTTCCCAGTACTGGGTTGCAGCTGGAAGGGCATCCGCTGTGTAAAACATATGCTGGATAAGTTGGTGGTTCATTCTGCTGTGGCGACCCCTGATGTATAAAGGGACTAAGTCGAAGGAAAATGAATGAATGAATGAAATATTGAAGTTTGAGTCATAAATCTCTTTAACTTGTTTTAACTATGTATAAGTGTTATTTTTTTTTAGCATGCAGTGAATTATGAATAACAATAAACTGGAGCTGTCTGCAATTCATGAAGATTAGGAGGTTAGCAAGTCCTGAAGTATCATCTGTGGACCATAAGCTAAATCAGATAGTAAAGAGTAAAATTTCAAGTGGATATTGTAGCGCTGAACATTTTGATGCATCAGATATTGTTTCAATAATATATATTTTTAAAATGTGCTTGCTTAGGTGCATAGATCAAATATGCACTGCTAACGGTTCATGAATTGGACCATGGGGAAACAAACCTGCAACCTTTTAGCCACTACATCATGTCACACTTTCAAGCTCCTTCAACGTGTCTCTAAACCCAGGCTGGAATGTCAAAGCCAGTTATGGTACCATTTTTATTCACATACAACATTTTTGTGACTTTCAGAGGAGTCCACTTACTAGTTGAGTATGGAGAAAGAAAAAAAATCACTTTGGATAACCTCAATTTCCCTCTATAGGGCCGTTCAAACATCCCCCCTGGTGGTTTTATAAAAAAACCCCAATGACTTATACTTCAGTCACCATAAACGATTGACTGATATGGGAGAAAAGAAAAGAAAAGCTATTTGGCTCCAAGGCCCCCCATTGACCAAGGAAATATTCCAAGGCTCCCCAAAATATTTCCACTGGTATTTCTGCAGTAATGACTCATTTATTCAGGAGACATCAAACTAAAATAAATAAAATAAATCTTATGATTTCAGAAGTTTGCATCTTGATTTTTGTCTCTTGCCTTCTTCACTAAAGTAAACTTTAAGCTAGGGCTGCACAATATATCGTTTTAGCATCGATATCGTAATGTGATCATTCGCAATAGTCACATCGCAGGATATGCAATGTTCAGTTTGTATTATAATTTATCATTGTAATGCATTTTTGAGGCCTGTGACTGTATAATGATTTTAAAAGCATTCAGGCATAAAACATTGTACCATTTGTAACTTTAATAACCATTAATTTTATTGAGTTGTTTTATTATGCAATTACTGTACCTGAATACTCTTAGACTTTAGGGTTTGTTTAGAAGAAAATGATAAAACACTGTTTATTTCAATTGTATGTGTTTTTTTTATTTTTATTATTGTATTTATCTATGCTTGTAGATGGTTTATTATATTTAAATCAGGTGCACTTCTCTACAGAATCATCCCAATCAATCAGATATTCAAGTCATCTGCTAAAATTGTATTCATATCGCAATATATTCATTTATTTCATTTTCCTTCAGCTTAGTCCCTTTATTCATCAGGGGTCGCCACAGCAGAATGAACCGCCAACTTATCCAGCATATGTTTTACACAGCGGATGCCCTTCCAGCTGCAACCCAGTACTGGGGAACAACCATACACTCTCACATTCACACAAATACACTATGGCTAATATAGTTTATTCAGCTCACCTATAGCGCATGTCTTTGGACTGTGGGGGAAACCGGAGCACCCGGAGGAAACCCACGCCAACATGGGGAGAACATGCAAACTCCACACAGAAATGCCAACTGACCCAGCCAGGGCTCGAGCCAGCGACCTTCTTACTGTGAGGTGACAGTGCTAACCACTGAGCCACCGTGTCACCCCATCGCAATATATATAGCAGAATAACAAAATATCGCAATGTTAGATTTGTTAAATATCATGCAGCCCTACTTTATACCATTTTCAGTCCATACAACATGCTCCTCAGCAAAGCTACAGTAAGTCTTTTTTTCAGTAACCTTGCTTTCACTCCAAAAAAAATGACGTTTGCTGTTTGTTCAAACTACTTATTTAAAATTAGCCGAATCAACACAATTCTTGAGTTTTTTTTAGGGGACAACTTAATTGTTTCATGCTTAATCCACTTAAATTTGTAAAAACTAATAAGTTATCTTAATTCCTTAATGTTGTCCTAACACAAATCGATTGTGTGGAACTCAGTCTTTTTTTTGGTGTTGGTCCCTGTGGGACTTAAGTTGATTGTCTACTGAAGTTGTGACATTGTACAGATGTAAAATTGACCAAGGAATTATTCCAAGGCTCCCCAAAATATTTCAGCTGATATTTCTGCAGTAATGATTCATTTTTTTAGGAGACAGCAGACTAAAATAAATAGGATGGTCTCATGATTTCAGAAGTTTGCATTTAGATTTTTGTCTGTTGTCTTGCCTTCTTCACTAAAGTAAACTTTATACCAGTTCTCAGTCCACACAACATGCTCCTCAGCAAACCTAAGTCAAAACCTTTTTTTTTTTTTTTTTTTGCTTTGGTCACTGTGGGAGTTCAGCTGATTGTCCACTAAGGTTGTGACACTGTAGAGATGTAATATTCTAGAAATCACAGATCTGGAACAATAGCTTCACTTGCTGTGGCTGAAAGCATCTCCCTTGGCCTTCATCTGGACAACCTACTGGGTTTCAGTCACTTTAGAGCAGATCACAATCTTTGGCCAGTGAAAACTCCTCTTTTACCTATGTTAGTATAACTAAATATACTGTACGACTAAGCTGAAAATGTAAGAAAATTGTACACTGTACACTGTTTTTTACAAATTTAAGTGGATTGAACAAAACTTATTAAATAATTGTGTTGTTATGAGTGTAGGTTTTTCTTTCATTTTAAATTCAACAGAAACCAAAAACCTAAAAAATAAAAAAAAGCACTAGCCCAATTGAAATTGACAAATCTAAGCTTTTATAACTTATTGAAGTGGCTCAGTGGTTAGCAAGAAGGTTACTGCTTCAAGTCCTGGCTGGATCAGTTGGCATTTCTGTGCAGAGTTTGCTCCCCGTGTTCGCATGGGTTTCCTCCGGGTGCTCCGGTTCCCACAGTCCAAAGATATGTGGTACAGGGGAATTGGGTAAACAAAAAAATTTGTTGTAGTGTATGACTGTGTGTGAATGAGAGATGGGTGTTTTCCTGGGTTGTGGCTTGAAGGGCACCTGCTGCAAAAAACATATGCCAGAATAATTGGCAGTTCATTCCGCTGTGGTGACCTCTGATAAAAAAGGGATTACGCCGAATGAGAGTGAATGAGTGAGTGAATTTATTGAAGCTTCAACCTTCAAATATGTCAGACACAAATTAAAAGGATAGTTCACCCCAAAAAATTAATATTTACACACTATTTACTCACCCTCAAGTGGTTCCAAACCTTAATGAGTTTCTTTATTCTGTTGAACATAAAAGAAGATATTTTGAAGAAAGCTGAAAACCGATAACCATCGACTTTATAGTAGATAAAAAAAGAAATACAATGGAAGTCAATGGTTACAGGTTTCCAACTTAAAACAAATATTTCTTCTTCTTTGAACCAAAGAAACGATGAGTAAATGATGACAGAATTTGGGTGAACTATCCCTTTTAGCTTAAAAAGGCACCAAAACATACTATATTTTAAATAAGTAGTTTGAAAAAGCAGCAAAAGTCTTTTTTTTTTGAGTGTATTGAAAGTTAATGGATTTTTTTCTCATTGCCTTCGGTATCCATATAGGTATATTACATTTGTTTTAATACCATAATACTATGGAAGTCAATAAATACTATGGAAGTCAATAAATACTATGGAAGTCAGCGGTTACAAGTTTCCCAAATGTTTCTAAATATCTTAATATCTGAAACAATGAGTAAATGATGACAGAAATTTCATTTTGGGGTGAACTATCCCTTAAGCTTAAAAAGGCACCAAAACATACTATTATAAACTCCCATATATGTTTTAAAAAGGTAAATATTGATGTGGTTAACAGATTAAATCAGCTGTCACAATGTACTAATCCTCCCAGATCATCTGAGTGCGAGTTGTGCGTCTTTGCGCGTCCTGACGCACTTTGTTGAGCTGCGCACGGCGCCATCAGACCCGCGCAGAAAGCAAATGCACCCGCTCTGGACTGACAGGACTTTCCTCTGAGCAGAAACACAGTCGTGTCTGTTCAGCATCGAGGATTCTTTGCATAACATACGAGCAAGTTCTACAAGCGTGCACGAGAGGATTATGATTAGATGAGGGATGATTTTGAGATGCTTTTGTGAGGTACCATTGCGGGAGGCTGGAGAATCATCGGCTTGACAGTGAACAGATTTCCATGAGATTCCCACGGAGCAGCCCGCCGGTGTGATCGTGCACATGGAGAGCGCGATCCGCGGCGCGTGAACGCACACACTCGGTGATCCCGGTATTTACCGCGCTTTGGACACTTTGGGCTCCTTTCTTACCGGATATTCTTAGGAATCTTCGTCTTGCGGCTACGGTTTCGTTTAGCATTTATCCGCTTATATCTTGCATGACATATTTAGGCTGTTTCCAGCGACTGGTTCACAAATTATGTTGAACTGAGGGGATTTATTTTACACCTCATAGGTGAGTTCGCATGTATAATGTTGTTGTTGTTGTCTGCTAATAGTCTGCTAATAACTTTATGTTTAAGTTCAACAAAAAAAAAAAAACTCTTGCGTCCACCTGTTAAATATTATGTTCTGAAAATTTTGGGGAAGAATTATTTTTTTCAGTGAGCTTTATTATTATTTTTATTTAGTTATTTTTTTAAATTATTGAAATTTATGGTGATTTTTAGGATCGTTTATTAAGAAAATAAGCTGATAAAACAAGCAATGTGGAGACGCTGGAATTTTGCAATGCATGTAATTGCGTTACTAAAATATGCATTAACTTTCATGGAGTTTTTGGACAGTGCAGTATAATAAAAACAGCCTTGTTCTGCTTTATTTTAATAAACGAGTCATAACTTTTCCATTTTAGCTGCACAGTAAATCTTGATAATGTCTTGCGTCCACCTGTTAAAGTCCATGCGGATGCTGCAGAATTTGGGAGGGGAGCTTGTGTATTATCTTCAGTTCAAATTTTATTCTCATATCAGCTGGCCACTATGAGATTTGCATGTTTAAAGCATAATTATCCGTATTCCATGCAACCTGTACAGACTCTTAAGAAGATGTTTGAATATAATAATAATTGATATACATGTGTAATAATTAATGCATGCATGATTATGAAATGTGTGCACAAAACGAATAAAACTCTTCAATACGTTATAAGAAAAGATTATTAAGTTTTCTCAAAAAGTGCTAATAAATGTGTCTGTTTTCCAGTGTCCGCAGCACGGACAGTTTCCTCGGTCATCTTCATCTTTGGCTCTGTATAGGATGCAGCAGGAATGATCCCGGTCCAGCGCGTTAAAGCTCAGCCTCAGCTGTGGCACGTGAGCGCCGAAGCTCCTCCGTGGCTCTGGATGGTCCCGACCACCACCGGGCTGTGCAGGGTGGGTTCTGCTCCTCCGGTGCTCATCTCCTCTCGCCCTCCACCGGTGATCCAGGCGGTCTCGGGATGGCAGATGTCCTGCGATCCGTTCGTGCCTGTGATGCGCGCCGCCGCCGCCGACCCCGCGACCATCAGTCAGTTCAGTCTGCCCAGTGTTCAGGTAACGACTTCACGTGTTAATAAATGACAAAAACACTTGTTCTCGATTTAAATGAGCTGTTTATTGCATTTGATTAACGAATAGCCTATTTATTTACACTTGTTTTTGGTGCTTGCTCAAACTACTTATTTAAAACGAGCTGAAACATCACAATTCCTAACACAACTTAATTGTATTATGTTCAATCCACTTAAATTTGTAAAAACGATTAAGTTAACTTAATCGGTTTGTGTTGGGACAGCATGAAGGAATTTTGTAGAACCCTGAATTTGTGTATGATCAAGAAGCATTTGAATGTAAATAAATGACAAAACACCTGTTCTCGACTGAAATGAGCTGTTTATTGCATTTGATTAACGAATAACCTATTTATTTATGATCAATAAGGATCTGAATGTACACTGGGTTCTTGTTGTCCCAACACAATCAATTAAATTAAGTTAATCATTTTTACAAATTTAAGTGAATTGAACATAGAACAGTTAAGTTGTCCTAAACACCCTTAAGGATTGGGAAAGGTCTACATTCTGTACTCAGGTTTGGGGAGACAATCAAAATATGCCTTTAAAAACCCACTTACTGAATACATTTTAGTTATTTCATTTAGTTATTTGATATAATAGGCATATGCATGTTGAACATTAACTGTAAAAAATGTAATGACAAAAAGTCAAGACAACAAATATTTTTATGTTGCTTAAGTTAATCAGATCTTAACAGTTTTTTTTAAAGTTATACATATATTTTTTGTCACTTTGATTGATGTAAGTTGACATGACAAAAAAAATATTTGATTCAACTAAAAAATTTAAGGCAGCAAGATTTTTTTTTTTTTACAGTGTATCAATTATAATGGAAAACACTTCAGGTAAAGTTTTGCTGTATATGCAAACGTCTTCCACTTTCTTTTTCTGCAGTAACACATTCTAAAGAGTTATGCGATGCTCATAAACTGTTTTAATAGTGTCCATTATGTAGTTTAATTTAATGTGCCATTAATGAATGATCTTGCTTTATATCCTAATAAAAGTTATTTCTGAAGATTTTATATGAAGAAAGTCCATTGGTTCATTACTAATAGACCTTTGCTAAATACCCTGTTAAATATCAACATAATGTGTGCAATGTTTGAGTTTTGATTTATAGGCAGTAAAGAAATTGCAAAAAAACCCCAGAAAAGTGCCATTTCCCCCTCTATTTCCCATTGAAATAAGAAGTTGGGGCAAAAAATTATGGGCTCATGCTTTTTAAAAAAAATAGCCAGAATCCCTTAGTGTGCATCACACCTGTGAATAATGATAATGATATACTTCTTACTTTTCTGACATTAGGGAGAAGAGCGTTCTCATTTTAGAGCTTTCATTGGGCAAATAATATGCAGCCCTTTGGAAAAAGGGACGAGTCATACATTTTTTTTTGGTAAAGTTTTCAATGCAAATATAAATATATATATATATATATATACTGTAAACCAAGCATTTCAGTGATCTCAAAGGAATCATTCAGTGACTAAAATGTATTAACTTCTTTATTTTTTGTTGTTTGGCAAAAGGGCACAGGTCATATTCAAAAAAAATAATATGCATGTGGTGAAAAAAAGTGGGTCCCCACTTGGAAATTTTGTTGAGTATTAGTAACTTTAAACAACATAGGCTCATTCTGAAAACGTAGCTCTATATACATTGCTGGAGATCACAAATTATGTAGCCAGTAGTACGTATGGCTGCATTTCGTCTTTAAAACGAATGCTACGGGGCGGTATGACACTATTCCTTTACTCGCTTAACAACTGACCGCTTACCTCCGTATGGACGGCTTTTCCACTGTTATCAGTTTGGCCAGTAGCTCACCACGTACGTCAGTGGACTTGAGATGCAGAGCGGAATTGTCAAAAACAAAAGCCTAAAAATAAAATAAACAAGTAAATACCAGGGTGAGAATGTGGTAAAATCTGAATACGTGGTAAAAATCAGGCTGCTACGAGGGCTTTTCTTTTTCTGGATTACTTTTTAAAACACTGTCGGTTGGGTTTAGGGAAGGAAGAGGGTGGGTCAGTCAATCGGTCAGTCAGTCAGTTGACAGGGGCGTCTGGTCGATTTATGCGAGGAGATCATGTGTGAATGGCACTCGCCATAGAGAAATTTGAGATCTCAAAAAGCGTACACAGCGGCCTCTGGCGGATTTGTGAAAACAAAAACTGCAAAAAACGTACCTCCTGGAACATATTTGGCAGTCTCCAAAAATGTATATAGGGGTATGTAATCAGAATGAGAATGGGTTGACTTTGCAATACTAGTCACTATTAGTAGGTTGTTGTCAGCTTAATTTCTGCTAACACTATTTGATGCTTCCACAACAGACACTTGACAATTAGTTACTTTGCAAATGCATGAGTTATTCTTCTACTCCAACCTAACAGTCTACACTGTAAAAAAAAATCTGTTAATTGACAGTTTCAGAATTTTTTATATATTTTTTTCTGTTTATTTATGGTTGTGAATTGCATTATGGGATGTTGATCTCTGCTCTGTCGACTTTTGTTGTTGAAAATTCAACTCAACAGTTTAACAAAGTGACTTTATTGACATTTTAGTAGTATGAAATAATATCATGTATAAGAAATACTATAGGGCGACACGGTGGCTCAGTGGTTAGCACTGTCGCCTCAAAGCAAGAAGGTCGCTGGTTCGAGTCCCGGCTGGGTCAGTTGGCATTTCTGTGTGGAGTTTGCATGTTTTTCCCGTGTTGGCGTGGGTTTCCCCCACAGTCCAAAGACATGCGGTATAGGTGAATTGAATAAACTAAATTGGCCGTAATGTATGTGTGTGAATGAGAGTGTATGGATGTTTCCCAGTACTGGGTTGCAGCTGGAAGGGCATCCGCTGTGTAAAACATATGCTGGATATGTTGGCGGTTCATTCTGCTGTGCGAACCCCTGATGAATAAAGGGACTAAGCCGAAGGAAAATGAATGAATGAAGAAATAATATCTAGAGAAATAAGTCTGCAAAATAACAGAAAATGTACTGGCAGTTTATTACAAGGTTTTTATATCATAATATACAACACCAACCCAGACAATATATCACTTTAAACTATTAAAAATGTTAATAAAAGTCACTTTTTTGAACTTTTCAAGGTGATCTTTCCTTGAAAGATCAAGGTCCCACAATGCGATTCAAAAACATAAAAAATTAAAAATAAAAACACGAGTCACAAAATATGTAAAACTGCTAATGTACTGATATTTTTATACAGTGTACTAATACTCTATTAATACTCTGATCAAAGTAAATTGAAAGTTATACCCAACAGAATGATTAAAAGGCCACACAAAACTTATTTAAAAATGTGAGTTTTTGTGCTCTTAGAAAGTAATTCATGGTCCTTTGCATAATGAAAGCATTTGCAGTTATCACATGTTGAATGTGCAATAAATGTAAAGTATTACAAATCACAGAAGTAATTGAGTTTCACTGGTATGAAAAGTAAATATGCGTCACTTATATTAGCAGTGGTCTATGACTAAAGCTCTGTGAGTCTTTATTTTTGTTCTGCATCATTCAAGTGAGTCGTTTTTGTACATGGTTTTACTGAAGTTAAGCAGTTGTGCTCTTCAGCCGAGTATTTTGACTTGCTGTGATAATGAATGAGTCAAATATTAATTCAATAATTCAAGGTCCTGATTAAATCTTGAAACACATTTGTTGGATGTTTACAGTCGACTGGCAGCTGCTTGAATGTGTATAATAACGTGCACAGGAAGGATTGAAATGTGCAGGACGTGTTTTGATGTTGATAACATTTTAAGCAGCATCATTTTGGTGAACCAGTTTATCTCAGTCGCTTTGGTGCATTTCTCAGATCAGAATTAAAATTTGCAAAACTGTAAGTGCATTTCTCAAAACGACGTGTACAAATAGCAAAACACCATAGATTGCCTGCAAAAGCCAGTCTCTTGCTCAAAATCCTCAGTTCATCTTTCAAAAATAAATATCTGTTTCAATGAACATGTCAGTGCATCAGAATGACTAGTCCTTGTGTCATTGTGTATGGATAAGACAGTCAAAATGTTTTCAGTGTAATGCTCTAATGTAACGATGGATACAGTTTTGTTTTTTTGTACAGTTTTTTGATACATTTTTTATTGTAAATTTTAGCACTGCATAGCACAATGAAAAAAAACAACAACAAAAAAACTAAAGTAGAAACAATATCCTTTGAGATGCAACTTTGTTAGAGAAAGTCAAGATTCATCAGGGTGCAATTTACCAATTCAGGACAGATTTAGAAAAATGGAAATGAACAGAAAAATGCATTATGACAAAATATTATGACAACTTGTTCAAGCATTTTGCATGTAAAGACTTATGCTATGAACTAAAGCCTAAAATGTTGTGCGGGTAAGACTATACAGTTTTTCCTCAGTCGCTTTGGTACATTTCTCAGATCAGAACTGAAATTTGCAAAACAGTAAGTGCATTTCTCAAAACAACGCGTACAAATAGCAAAACACCATGGATTACCTGCAAAAGCCAGTCTCTTGCTCAAAATTCTTAGTTTATCTCTCAAAACTAAGTTTCTGTGTCAATGAACATGTCCTTGTGTCATTGTGTATGGATAAGACAGTCAAATTACTTAGTCATGTTGTCAATATAACAGTGTACTCTGAAGGGGTGTTCTGATGTAAACTATGGCTAAATTTTTTGTTGTTTGTGCTGTAATTTGTTGACAGATCATGTCATTGTGATACAGAAAGGAAAAGACATCACAGCACAAAGACAAAACAAAACAAAAGTAGAAATGTGATCATAGGACAATCTCCTTTGAGATGCACCTTCCAGGGTTCATACGGTCATGGAAAACCTGGAAAAGTCATAGAATTTTGACATGGCATTTTCCAGGCCCGGAAAGGTTTTGGAAAAATAGAAAAACCCACAAAGTTTTGGAAAAGTCATGGAAATTAGTTTAACAAATATCTGTACACTTAAATTAGGGCTGTGCGATATTGGAAAAAATCTGCCATTACGATATTTTGTATTACTGTGATAAATATTGCGATGTGAATACAATTTCACCAGATGATTTAACAGGTTTATTTGGATTGATTGGGGGGATTTTGTAGGGGAGTGACTCTCGAATAATATATAACAAATAAATTACAAGCATAGGTAAATAAAATATACTAAAGATAAAAGTGAATTATAGTTTTCAGGTATTCACTAGTCAGCTACAGATATTGAATAATCAACACTGCATAGTCTTCATTGTATATTATTTAATCTTTATTAAAGTTACAAAAAATTTCTTGTGGCCGGATGTTTTAAAATTTGAAATATTGAAATGTTCACACAGTCACAGGCCTTAAAGGGACAGTTTACTTAAAGATTAAAATGTACTCACTATTTACTCACACTTCACTTGTTTCAATACTATACGAGTTATTAAATTATATTCTTTTTGTGTTCATTTAAAAAAAAAACTCATAAATGTTTGAAACAAGTGAAGGGTGTAATGAAAATGGCAAGTAATCTTTGGGTGAACTATCTCTTTAAAAATGCATGCAGATGATAAACTTTTACTCCATTATGATTAAACATTGCATATCCTGCAATGTGACTATTGCGGATGCACACATTGTGATATCGATGCTGAAACGTTATATTGTGCAGCCCTAACTTGAATATAGGTTAGTTGTCTTTACTTCTTTTCTGTCCTTGGCCAAAAACTTGCTCTCACATTGTTAGTGCTGTGTAAGCATTATCAAAATCAATTTTACATAGATATAAAAACAAAAATTTAAACAAAATAGATTGTTGCGTGTTCTATGATATGCTGTAATAAATTTGAACGTCATTGTTTTTCTTATTATTTACCATGTATATGTAAACATTACATGAAACATTACATCATGAAAATGTACTTGAAAGTTCTGGAAAAGTCTTGGAAAAGTCATGGAATTTTAGTAGTAAACATGTGTATGAACCCTGACCTTCATTAGAAAAAGTCAAGGTTCATTTACCATGGGAGACATTTACCAATTGTAGACAGATTTAGGAAAAAAAAGTCTAATGAAATGTATAGAAAGATGCATTATGACAAAATATTATGACAACTTGTTCAGCCATTTTGCATGTAAAGACTTATGGCAAAGGATTAATTTTGTGAGGGGTGAGACTATTCAGGGGGCGACGCGGTGGCGCAGTGGGTAGCACGTTCGCCTCACAGCAAGAAGGTCGCTGGTTTGAGCCTCGGCTGGGTCAGTTGGCATTTCTGTGTGGAGTTTGCATGTTCTCCCCGTGTTCGCGTGGGTTTCCTCCGGGTGCTCCGGTTTCCCCCACAAGTCCAAAGACATGCGCTATAGGTGAATTGGGTAAGCTAAAATTGTCCGTAGTGAATGAGTGTGTATGAATGTTTCCCAGTGATGGGTTGCAGCTGGAAGGGCATCCGCTGCGTAAAACACATGCTGGATAAGTTGGCGGTTCATCCCGCTGTGGCGACCCCAGATTAATAAAGGGACTAAGCCGAAAAGAAAATGAATGAATGAATGAATGAGACTATTCAGACAGAGACCAAACTAATACATTTTGATCAACATGACATAAGCAGTTGATAATGTAGGAAAGAGCAGAGAATTGCACATAATCATTTGCATGGATGTACACAAGCATTTGCAACTTGTTTAAAGAAATGAGAAACTGCTTTTTCCATGTGCACAAGTGACACAGTGATGTGAAGATTGAGAAGTTTTGAGAAGTTCTGAGAAATGTACCAAAGCGACTGAGAAAAACTGTAACAGAGACCATTATAATACATTTTGATCAAGCAACTGCTAATGTAGGAAACAGCAGAGAATTGCACATAATAGTTTGCATGAATGTACGCAGGCATTTGCAACTTGTTCAAAGAAATGAGAAACTGCTTTTTTTTTGACGTGCACAAGTGACACAATGATCTGAAGATTGAACAGGTAGTTTTAAGAATTTCAATTCTGATCTCAGAAGTGCACCAAAGCGACTGAGAAAAACTGTAATGCAGAAAATCAAAAATTCTGCGCATAACCTCCCTTCAGTTCCCCAGTATCACCACTAGGGGTGCTGCTCTTATGATGACCCTCACATCCACAGGCATGTCCCCCCTCATGACCGAAACTCAGCGTGACATTTAATCTGTGTGGCATGATCACCACTGCTCCACATCCCCAGCGCCGGGAACTTTGAGCTTTCACATCATTAAAGTGGCGCTCAGAGGAGGCGGTGAGCATGAACTCAGTAGCACTGTACTGGAACTAGACAGAGACAGTGGGAGGAAAGAGTATTTTATTTAAACAGAGACTTTGAGTTGCAGACAGCCTTCAGAAGCCTTTGATTGACTGCTGCTGCAGAGAGGCATTGACGCAGAGCTCAAAATGATGGAACGCGATGTTATACTGAACGCAGAACAAACAGATACAGCATAATCTGCACAGAACTTTCCTAGTTTTCAAGTCAGCATGTAATGAGGTCCACGACTCATTTTCTGGTCACTAAACTACTATGCACTGACATTAAATGCCTACTGTATATGGCTATGTGTTTACTGTGTGATGAGGGCAGTCAAGTGTAAAGCTAGGTTTTGGGGTGGAGGTTTGGGTTATGGTTAGAGATGTTAACCCTACACTGTTCATGATTTTTTTGTAAATTACACAGTGTTTAACTGTAAAATTAACTGTATTTTACCGTAGGACATTTATGCAGTAATGTTACTGTATTTTAAATTTGCATTGTGAAAATTACTGGCTATTTTACAGTAAAGATATACATACAATTCTGTAAATACATATACAGCAATATAAATGGTGCTGTAAATGTAAATACAGTAGGACATTGTTAACAGTGTAAAGCCATATTTGACCATTCCATTATATTAAATTACTCAGTATTTAACTGTAATATGAACTGTATTTTACTGTAGGACAGGTATAAAGTTACTGTATTAAAGTTGCATTGGGAAAAGTACTGTATATTTTACAGTAAAGATATACATAAAATTCTGTAAATACATACACAGCAATATAAATGGTGCTGTAAATGTAAATACAGTATTTTTGCTGTAATTGATTTACAGTAAGTTACTGGCGAACTGCTGCCAGTAAGTTACTGTAGATTCTACAGGACATTTTTAACAGTGTATAAAAGCCATATTTGACCATTCCATTAGTACACTGTAAACAATTTTAATAAATTACTCAGTATTTAACTTTAATATGAACTGTATTTTACTGTAGGGCAGATAAACAGTAATGTTACTGTGATTTAAAGTTGCATTGGGAAAATTACTGTATATTTTACAGTAAAGATATACATACAATTATGTACATATACAGTAAAGATATACATACAATTATGTACATATACAGCAATATAAATGGTGCTGTAAATGTAAATACAGTATTTTTGCTGTAATTGATTTACAGTAAGTTACTGTAAATTCTACAGGAAACTGTTAACAGTGTCCTAGATTTCTGTATACACTGTTTGTCCTTCCTGCCTTCACTAAAATGGAAATTTTATTCACTGAAACTACACTGTAAAAAATTGCTGGGTTCGACACAATCGATTTGTTTTGGGACAACATGAAGGAATTAAGTTAGCCTATTTGTTTTTAAGTTTTTAATTGGATTGAACATAAAACAGTTAAGTTGTCCCACCCAAAAAAAAAACAAGAATTGTGTTGTTTCAGCTCATTATAAATATGTAGTTTGAACAAACAGCAAACATCATTTTTTTGAGTGTAAAACTTAATTTCTAAAAGCTAAATTAAATTTCAGTCCTCAAATCTACAGTATTTTGCATGAAGAAACAACCTCATCTTCATCACAAACTCTGTGAATGTCTACAGTCGTGGCCAAAAGTTTTGACAATGACACAAATGTTAGTTTTCACAAAGTTTGCTGCTAAAATGCTTTTAGATCTTTTTTTCAGTTGTTTCTGTGTTGTACTGAAATACAATTACAAGCACTTCATACGTTTCAAAGGCTTTTATTGAAAATTACATGACATTTATGCAAAGAGTCAGTATTTGCAGTGTTGGCCCTTCTTTTTCAGGACCTCTGCAATTCGACTGGGCATGCTCTCAATCAACTTCTGGGCCAAATCCTGACTGATAGCAACCCATTCTTTCATAATCACTTCATGGAGTTTGTCAGAATTAGTGGGTTTTTGTTTGTCCACCCGCCTCTTGAGGATTAAGATCTGGGGAGTTTCCAGGCCATGGACCCAAAATTTCAACGTTTTGGTCCCCGAGCCACTTAGATATCACTTTTGCCTTATGGCACGGTGCTCCATCGTGCTGGAAAATGCATTGTTCTTCACCAAACTGTTGTTGGATTGTTGGAAGAAGTTGCTGTTGGAGGGTGTTTTGGTACCATTCTTTATTCATGGCTGTGTTTTTGGTCAAAATTGTGAGTGAGCCCACTCCCTTGGATGAGAAACAACCCCACACAAGAATGGTCTCAGGATGCTTTACTGTTGGCATGACACAGGACTGATGGTAGCGCTCACCTTTTCTTCACCGGACAAGCCTTTTTCCAGATGCCCCAAACAATCGGAAAGGGGCTTCATCAGAGAATATGACTTTGCCCCAGTCCTCAGCAGTCAATTCGCCATACTTTTTGCAGATGATCAATCTGTCCCTGATGTTCTTTTGGAGAGAAGTGGCTTCTTTGCTGCCCTTCTTGACACCAGGCCATCTTTCAAAAGTCTTCGCCTCACTGTGCGTGCAGATGCACTCACACCTGCCTGCTGCCATTCCTGAGCAAGCTCTGCACTGGTGGCACTCCGATCCCGCAGCTGAATCCTCTTTAGGAGACGATCCTGGCACTGGCTGGACTTTCTTGGACACCCTGAAGCCTTCTTAACAAGAATTGAACCTCTTTCCTTGAAGTTCTTGATGATCCTTTAAATTGTTGATTTAGGTGCAATCTTAATAGCCACAATATCCTTGCCTATGAAGCCATTTTATGCAATGCAATGATGGCTGCACACGTTTCTTTGCAGGTCACCATGGTTAACAATGGAAGAACAATGATTTCAAGCATCACCCTCCTTTTAACATGTCAAGTCTCCCATTCTAACCCAATCAGCCTGACATAATGATCTCCAGCCTTGTGCTCGTCAACATTCTCACCTGAGTTAACAAGACGATTACTGAAATGACCTCAGCAGGTCCTTCAATGACAGCAATGAAATGCAGTGGAAAGTTTTTTTCAGGATTAAGTAAATTTTCATGGCAAAGAAGGACTATGCAATTCATCTGATCACTCTTCATAACATTCTGGAGTATATGCAAATTGATATTATAAAAACTTAAGCAGCAACTTTTACAATTTCCAATATTTATGCAATTCTCAAAACTTTTGACCACGACTGTATGTTTTCCCTCATGTGGAGTTTTTCTTCAATGTTTAATCAGAGGGCAACACTCATTTTTGACTCAAGTTATGGGTATATTTTTTAATGCTAAAAGTGTATTTAGTTTTTTGTGTTAAAAAGCCTTCTCAAAGACAGAGTATATAAAGATGGCACATGATGATTATAAGCAGAGTATCTCAGACTAATATTAATAAACTCAAGCATTATGTTTGTTGGTGTGGAGTGTAGAGAGAGTGTGTGCATATGGTTGCCAGATTGCAAAGATTAGTTAAAACACATCTTTCATTGTCAACAATATTATTACATTGTGATATAGTCTCACAGGCCGCATTTTAGTCATGGTAAAACCTTGTTAAAGTACATCTTGCATTAAATTATTAATGATTGAACGATTAAATGATTATTGTGCACTTATTCTGAGTTTAAAGGACAGTCCAGCAAAAAAGATAATCTTAAATACTTCAAATCATCAAATTATTATTATTATTTTAAAAAAGCATTATTTCTTCTGGTGCTTCAAAGAACTCAAAAACCAATTGACCCTTTTCACACGATGGTTTTGAAGCTTTTATCGTAAATTCTTGAAAGTTTTTAATATTTAGATAAAAAAAAACAAAAATAAAAAAAACATATGTACATTTATAAAGCTACATCATCTTTGCATCAGATTACAAGAAAAAAAACAAAAAAAAAATTTCTGTTTATGCGAGGTGTTTATGCAGCGTCTATGGGCTAAACAGTAAATTTGATGTTGTTCTCTCTTCTGGTTGCCATTATAAGTGTCACACATTTTTTTTTTCCTTTTTCTAAAAGTCTTGATAAAACCATCGCTGAGTTTTTCTTTCATTATTTGAGCAATAAGAATGTTAAAAAATTTTTTTTCTTATAATCTCCTATTCACAGTGCTCTAAGTTTACCAACTATAACTACTTCCACTCTTTACGTCCATACTCTTAATAACAAAAACCATTAATTTTTTAGCAATATAAATATGAGTGTGCATCTAGCGCCTAGAGAGTTTTTTTTTTTTCTTTTTGCTAATATGTTCAACTAATGTGGCTAAGTGGTTAGCACTGTTGCCTCACATCAAGAAGGTCACTGATTTGAGTCCCGGTTGGGGCAATTGGCATTTCTGTGTGGAGTTTGCATGTTCTCCCCGTGTTGGCGTAGGTTTCCTCCGGGTGCTCCAGTTTCCCCCCCCCAGTCCAAACACATGCGCTATTGGTGAATTGGATGAGCTAAATTGCCCATAGTGTATGAGTGTATGTGTGAATGTGATAGTGTATGGGTGTTTCCCAGTACTGGGTTGCGGCTGGAAGGGCATCCGCTGCGTAAAACAAATGCTGGAATAGTTGGCGATTCATTCAAGGGACTAAGGCGAAGAAAAATTAATGAATGAATGAATGTTCAACGAAGAACTCTATCACTCAAGTCTATACAACATTTTTAATTAATTAATTACAGATTTGTTACAGTTCAAGTGTATAGACTAACCAACAGAAGTCTGCTTCCAAATCATCCTATAGCAGAAAACCAATAACAAGAGGTGTAGCGGGTTCTCTTAAATTATTGACTGAAATATAAAGATGCCATTGATTTGGGTCTGATTTAGGTCATTGTTTAAAACTGTAGTGATTAAATCTCCACTGTTATATAAAAACGTGTGCTAAAATCAATCTTATGAGGGGGAAAAATGTCTTTTGTGATGCCACTGTGCAGCAGTTGGTGAAATCGGTGATGAATTGTATGCATTATTCCAAAAAAGACTTCTGTAGACTCTCTGGACAGCTTTTATCCCACCCGGGTCTTTTGTGATTCATTTCTGGGTCTGAATCGATGTCAGTGGTGATTTGTTCGTCTCTTCTGCATGTCTGTCCTAGTGGGAGATGCCGTCCAGGCCTCATGTGTTGGGTTTCCAGCCTTCTGCTAGTGTGGATCTGCTTCCGGTGTTTCCTCGTGTGTATCGGACAATCCTGCCACCACACTACAGCAAAGGCTGGGTGGAAAAACGACGTGTGCCTGACTACAAGGTGAATAAAGACTTTCATTTATACTTGGCTTTGGGGAGGGAATCTGTGTCATGAATGTGTCATATTAAACAAAAACTCAAACTAGTAACTCACAAACCTGTATTTTATCTTAAAAAATAATACTTTTTGCATAATTTAGAAAAATAAAATAATTTAGTAAATAAAATAGTATCATTTTAATAATACATAGAAAATAGTGTATTTAAATTTGCATAATAATGTTTTATTACCGTATATTTATTTATTTCATTTATACATCAAATGTTTAGAGTAAGGGCGGCACGGTGGCGCAGTGGGTAGCACGTTCACCTCACAGCAAGAAGATCGCTGGTTCGAGCCTCGGCTGGGTCAGTTGGCATTTCTGTGTGGAGTTTGCATGTTCTCCCCGTGTTGGCATGGGTTTACTCCGGGTGCTCCGGTTTCCCCCACAAGTCCAAAGACATGCGCTATAGGTGAATTGGGTAAGCTAAATTGTCCGTAGTGTATGTGTGTGAATGGGAGTGTATGGGTGTTTCCCAGTTATGGGTTGCAGCTGGAAGGGCATCCGCTGCGTAAAAACATATGCTGGATAAATTGGCTGTGGCGACCCTAGATTAATAAAGGGACTAAGCCGAGAAGAAAATGAATGAATGAATGTGTAGAGTAACCAATATTTTTAAAGGGTTTTGAAAGAAGTCGGTTATGCTTAACAAAGCTAATATTTTAATATATTTAAGTAGAAAAAACGTTGTAAATTCTAACAATAGTTCACAATAACTGTGTTTATTAAATTTATATAAATGCTATTTGATCAAAATACAATAAAATCTATTAAATAAAAAAAATAAAAATAAAAATAAAATATATATATATATATATATACACAGTTGAGGGCAAAATGATTAGCCATCCTGTGAAATATTTCTTCTTTTTCAGATATTTATCACGTGATATTTAATGGAGCAAGGAAATTTCCACAGTATTTCCAATAATATTTTTTCTTCTGGAGAAAGTTTTATTGTGTTATTTTTGCTGAAATAAAAGCAGTTTTTACATTTGTTTTAAACTATTTTAAGGTCAATATTATTAGCCCCCTTAAGCAATACTTTTTTTGATGATTGGCTACAGGACAAACCATCATTATACAATAACTTGCCTAATTACCCTAAAATCTAACAGGATGGCTAATAATTCTGTACAGTATATATTATCACATTATCATAATGCAGCTTTTTCCAACCCAGGAATAAGTTACATTATATTATATATTCATATGATTATTTATATGCAAATTTGTGCATTCTAACATTTAGCATTTCTGCCATGCATTTGCATTAAACAAATATATGCAAAATAAATAAATAACTTGAGAACTCATGATTAAAAATGTTTATTGGAACTTATTTTCCCATCATATACTGTAAATGCAGTTCTGGTGTACATATTTAACCTCTATATCTTCTCCTGGGCATGTAAGAACAACTGTTCTGGAGAAATATCATATAATAATGATTGAAAAAGTGCTTGAAGTCAGTAGGTAAATCAATAAACCTGACCTCAGAGGGAAGCTGCAGCATTTACATTGTTTTCTAATATAATAACACATACATAAAATGCTTGCATTTGCATTCAATTTACATTTTTGTGTTCATGACTTTCTTTTTGCCTTTTTTTCACCTGTTATTAACATGCATTTTCAATGAACCAGTCATAAGTCAAGATGTATTACTCTTTCCTCCTGTTATTAACATGCAT
>CAIGQV010019178.1:5396078-5415906 GCA_903798115.1 Danio jaintianensis | reverse complement strand
CAGGTACTGACCAGGCTCAGCCCTGCTTAGCTTCAGTGAGTAACCGGTCTTGGGCTGCAGGGTGATATGGCTGTGGATAGAATGATGGATGAATGGATGGATGGATGAATAGATACATGAACACATGGAATGATAGATAGAATGATAGATGTATGGATAAATTAACAAATGGAATGATAGATATATAGAATGGATGGATGGATGGATGAAGGAATGGATAAATGAACAGATGGAATGATAGATATTCAGAATGCTAAATGGATGGATGGATGGATGGAGGAATGGATAAATGAACAAATGGAATGATATATAGAATGATGGATGGATGAATGGATGGATAAATGAACACATGGAATGATAGATATACAGAATGTTAAATGGATGGATGGATGGATGGATGGATGGATGGATGGATGGAGGAATGGATAAATGAACAAATGGAATGATATATAGAATGATGGATGGATGGATAGATACATGAACACATGGAACGATAGATATAATGATGGATGAATGAACAGATGTAATGAAAATATATAGAATGTTAAATGGACTGATGTACAGTCGTGGCCAAATGTTTTGAGAATTACATAAATATTGGAAATTGTAAAAGTTGCTGCTTAAGTTTTTATAATAGCAATTTGCATATACTCCAGAATGTTATGAAGAGTGATCAGATGAATTGCATAGTCCTTCTTTGCCATGAAAATTAACTTAATCCTGAAAAAAACTTTCCACTGCATTTCATTGCTGTCATTAAAGGACCTGCTGAGGTCATTTCAGTAATCGTCTTGTTAACTCAGGTGAGAATGTTGACGAGCACAAGGCTGGAGATCATTATGTCAGGCTGATTGGGTTAGAATGGCAGACTTGACATGTTAAAAGGAGGGTGATGCTTGAAATCATTGTTCTTCCATTGTTAACCATGGTAACCTGCAAAGAAACGTGTGCAGCCATCATTGCGTTGCATAAAAATGGCTTCACAGGCAAGGATATTGTGGCTACTAAGATTGTACCTAAATCAACAATTTATAGGATCATCAAGAACTTCAAGGAAAGAGGTTAAATTCTTGTTAAGAAGGCTTCAGGGCGTCCAAGAAAGTCCAGCAAGTGCCAGGATCCTCTCCTAAAGAGGATTCAGCTGCGGGATCAGAGTGCCACCAGTGCAGAGCTTGCTCGGGAATGGCAGCAGGCAGGTGTGAGCGCATCTGTCATGCCAACAGTAAAGCATCCTGAGACCATTCATGTGTGGGGTTGCTTCTCATCCAAGGGAGTGGACTCACTCACAATTTTGCCCAAAAACACAAATAAATAAAAAATGGTACCAAAACACCCTCCAACAGCAACTTCTTCCAACAATCCAACAACAGTTTGGTGAAGAACAATGCATTTTCCAGCACGATGGAGCACCGTGCCATAAGGCAAAAGTGATATCTAAGTGGCTCGAGGACCAAAACGTTGAAATTTTGGGTCCATGGCCTGGAAACTCCCCAGATCTTAATCCCATTGAGAACTTGTGGTCAATCCTCAAGAGGCGGGTGGACAAACAAAAACCCACTAATTCTGACAAACTCCAAAATTGATTATGAAAGAATGGGTTGCTATCAGTCAGGATTTGGCCCAGAAGTTGATTGAGAGCATGCCCAGTCGAATTGCAGAGGTCCTGAAAAAGAAGGGCCAACACTGCAAATACTGACTCTTTGCATAAATGTCATGTAATTGTCGATAAAAGCCCTTGAAACGTATGAAGTGCTTGTAATTATATTTCAGTACAACACAGAAACAACTGAAACAAAGATCTAAAAGCATTTTAGCAGCAAACTTTGTGAAAACTAATATTTGTGTCATTGTCAAAACTTTTGGCCACGACTGTATGGATGGATGGATGGATGAATGGATAGATGGATGGATAAATGAACATGGAATGGTAGATATATAGAATGATGGATGGATTCATAGATGATGGATAAAATACAAACTACAACCAGAAATAAAGACAGACAAAATATGGAAGTAGTTAAACTGTATAGTGATAGAGAAAACAATAATTGAATGGATGGATAGATAGATATACAATACAATGGATTAACAATATAATGAAACAGCATTTATGTGCTCCCCTTTAAAACAAATCAGCCAACTACCACAATTTCTGATGAGCACATAATGGCACCTGTTCATATTCCAGCAGAGTTCATACCTCCTCCTCGACCCCAAAGACTGACTCGATTTGAATATTCAAAAAGCAACCTAAGTGCCAAAAACACATTGGAAAGGCTGGGCTGGAACATCTGAAAAGCTGGAGTTGGAGCTCTGATAAACCAATATTTAGATTTATTTGTCATATCTTGATTTTGATTCACATTAGTGGTCAAAATGAAAAATATAAGGGTAAAATTTGGGTAAACACAACCATGTGCAGTCTTTGAGGGATTATTAAGCCTCTGTCAATGGAAAGGTTGAGATCTGTCAGAGGAAGAGGAGTGAGCAGCGAGTTCAATGACAGTTATTACATTCCCTAGTATTACTGTTATTAGAACTCTAATCAGAGGTGTATGACAGAGAGGTTTATTTTGTGACATAATCATTTGGCTGATCGGAGTCCTTTTAGAAGTAGAAAAAGAAAAAAAAGATATTAGATTTGAAGCAACCCATGTATGTACAGTAGAAGTCAGAATTATTAGCCCTCCTGAATTATTAGCCCCCCTGTATTTTTTTACCACATTTACCTGTGACTCTTCTTCCAGCAACTTCCGTCAATCCACTTTTACACCGAAACGCAAAAATGAGGAGCACATCCAGAGAGCACACATTTACCTGTGAACTTTTCCTTTATGGGAGTAAACAAACCCTGTTTTTTGATTTCACCTTGACTTCGAAACAATGTTTACCAAAATTGCTGTGTTCCCGCCAAAACTTTGCACTCAGCAAACGTCATCAATTACCATTGAAAGCTCTTCTTGCGGTAACTTTTATCAATCCACATTTACACCGAAACGCAAAAATGAGTAGCACATCCAGAGAGCACACACATTTACCTGGGAACTTTTCCTTCAAGTAAACAAACCCTGTTTTTTGATTATATCTTGACTTCGAAACCAAGTTTACTAAAATTGTTGTTTTCCTGCCAAAACGTCACACTCAACAAACGTCATCAATTACCATTGAAAGCTCTTCTTCCAGCGACTTCCGTCAATCCACTTTTACATCAAAAAGAGGTGCTCAACATTATTATCTGGCCTTTATCTTACCAGAGGAGTCTGGAGAGACACAGGCGGCATAATTCAGCCATTTTGTTTTCAGGCTGTGAAGTAGCTGTTTTGTTAACCAGGTAAATGAGGGAACGGAGGGAGGATAGCGGTGTGTGAGAGACACTGAGCCTCTCTGTCAAACGAGATGATGGCAGTGTCGTCTGAAGCACACGTAAGTGGCCGAAAGTTTCATAAGTGCAATCACTCGCCATTTCAGCTCCGCAGCAGGACAGACGGCTCAACACTCCCGCTACATTTAGCCTTGTCTTGGCCTGAATCTTTCTGCTCAATTTCTCTGAAACAAGACCCCCTGAGAGAGACTGGGAGAGATTGCTTGAAAAACGTCACACTTGGACACACACACACATATATAGGTGTTTCTGCAACTATTGGCACTTTTGGCCCTGTGGACTTTCAGAAAATAAGCTATCTTGAAAGTATGTGACTTTTTCTTGAAACTCTTTTCACACTCTCTCTAGTTTAATTTGTCCAGTGTCAAAGTCCAGCATGCATGGGTCCATCACTGGAGAATTCTGACATTTTTTTTTTTTGCTACTGTACTTTACTTTCCACTATTTTGTTTGTTGAATTATTCATATATTGTTATAGTATTTATTATTATTTTGATTTTATTGAAGGTTTTATTTGGACTTTTATTTGCTTGAGTAGGATGGTAATCAGATTTTGACAATTTTATTTATTATTTTATTTGATATTTTATATCTTATCGATCTTACATTCCTTCATTTTCCTTCGGCTTAGTCCCTTTATTAATCTGGGGTCGCCACAGCGGAATGAAACGCCAACTTATCCAGCATATGTTTTACATAGCGGATGCCCTTTCAGCTGCAACCCAGTACTGGGAAACATCCATACACTCTCATTCACACACATACACTACGGCCAATTTAGTTTATTCAATTCACCTATACCACATGTCTTTGGATTGTGGAGGACACCGGAGCACCCAGAGAAAACCCACGCCAACACAGGAAAAACATGCAAACTCCACACAGAAATGCCAACTGGCCCAGCTGGGACTCGAACCAGCAACCTTCTTGCTGTGAGGTGACAGTGCTAACCACTGAGCCACTGTGTCGCCCGACAACAAACATTCAAAGCTTAATTTCAATATCTCAATAGAAACTTTGAATGTAAATACAACGTGACAATATGACGTCTTATATGAGAACGGCTATGGTGGATCTAGTAAAGAACTGTGGTAGTTCCAGTGTTAAAGCAGCATACTGGAACAAAAACAAAATCGTTTGTTAACCCAAGACCTCTCATAACTTGAAGAATCTGCCATCTTGTAGATCTGCATATGTAGTGCATGTCTGAGATGTCAAAACAAACTCAGGCTGTGGTTCTAACGCAACTTGTAAAAGCATAAACTGTAAGCACATGTTTTGGGCAGGTTTAAGGACACTTCATAGGAGCACAGCAATAATTGCTTCCCTTGAGACGGAGGAAAATGTCCTCATTCCTGCAGCCTTTAGCCACCACAGTATTTATAGCATTTCTCCTTCTTTGTTAAACCTGTCAAGATCCAGCACCCAGCCACAAAATAAAGAAAGATGATTTTTTTATATATATATCATGAGTGCTTTTTCTGAAGCCTGTGTTACGTTTGGGGGTTTGATTCTCATGCAAAATATGTATAATTCAAGATTTCTGTTTCACGCATGTCTGCAGAGAGCACTTGTTGATCAGCATTGTTTATGTGATCTGTGCTCCTGTCACTTCATCTCCAGTGGCTGCGGGTTTAAGTGAAGCACTTAGATACACATTTATCATTACTATGCAGGTTAGTGAAGTTTAATCCACAGTCCCCATACATTGTCAGATGACAGACTGAGGTAATGCTTTAGATTACAGCTCACAAAATAACAAGGGAACCAAATTTACTGCATATTAAAAAAAAAAGTAATAGTGCATCTATATGGAATGTACATTGTAAAAAAATGTTGGCTTAAACACAATCGATTTGTGTTGGGCCAACATAAAGGAATTAAGTTGGCTCATTCGTTTTTTAGAAATTAAGTTGTCACAAAAAAAAAGAATTGTGTTGTTTCAGCTCATTTTCAATAAGTAGTTTGAACAGCAAACAGCATGTTTTTGAGTGTTTTGTACAGCTGAAGGCAAAATTAGCCCTGCTTATACTGTCTTAATTATTTTCCAAGTGTTGTTTAACTGAACATTTTCACAGTATTTCCTATAATATTTTTTTCTTCTGGAGAAAATCTTATGTCTGACTTGCTTAATTAACCTAGTTAACCTAATTAACCTAGTTAAGCCTTTAAGCTGAATACTAGTATTCTGCAAAATAACTAGTGCAATATTACGTACTGCCATCATGGCAAAGTTATTGAATCTATTACGTTGAAAAAAAAAAATCTTCTCACCGTTAAAACAGCAGTTTTTTTAAAACAGAAATATTTTTTTCAATTACAATTTTACACAGTTTTTCTGTGTGGAGTTTACATGTTCTACCCGTGTTGGCGTGGGTTTCCTCCGGGTGCTCCTGTTTCCCCCACAGTCCAAAGACATGCGCTATAGGTGAATTGAATAAACTAAATTGGTCGTAGTGTATGAGTGTGTGTGAATATGAGATTGTATGGGTGTTTCCCAGTACTTGGTTGCAGCTGGAAGGGCATCCGCAGTGTAAAACATATGCTGGAATAGTTGGCGGTTCATTCTGCTGTGGCAACCCCTGATAACTAAGTAACTAAGCCGAAGGAAAATGAATGAATTTTACAGGAGGGCTAATAATCAAATGTACTTCATGGAAGCTGTGTTATGGGTATGTTATTTCAAGCAAGTAATTAAAAATGAGTTACTAATAACATCATTAAAACTGTTTTTAAATTAAATTTCAAATGACCATATTTGGGAAGTAATTTAATTACTCGATAACCTCAATAAGCAACAACCTAAACTATTGTTACAAAAAATATATATTATACGGTTTCTACCCTATTTTTAACAGTACATTTCTGGCAACCACAGCTGCTGATTTTTTACTGTAAATTTTATGGATTCAGGTTTTTTTTTACCTGAACTATTGTTACAAAAATTATATTATATGGTTGAAGTCAGAATTATTAGACCTCCTGAATTATTAATCCCCCTGTATATTTATTTCCCCAATTTCTGTTTAACAGAAAGAAGATTTTTCAACACATTTCTAAACATAATAGCTTTAATAACTTATTTCCACTAGCTGATTTCTTTTATCCTTGCCATGATGACAGTACATAATATTTTACTAGGTATTTTTCAAGATACTCGTATTCAGCTTAAAGGCTTAACTAGGTTAATTAGGCAAGTTAGGGTAATTAGGCAAGTCATTGTATAACAGTGTTTTTTTCTGTAGATAATTGAAAATAAATATAAGGGGGCTAATAATATTGACCCTGAAATGGTTTTAAAAAATTTTAAACTGCTTTTATTTTAGCTGAAATAAAACAAATCAGACTTTCTCCTGTGGTATTTTATGCAAATCTAAATACTGTGAAAAAAATCCTCTGTTAAACATCACTTGGGAAACATTTGAAAAAGAAAAAAATAAATCACAGGAGGGCGAATAATTGTGACTTGAACTGTATATTATATGGTTTCTACCCTATTTTAACAGTAAGTTTCTGGCAAGCACAGCTGCCATTTTTTCTTATACATTTTACAGATTTTTTTACAGTGTGAAGCTAAACTGTTATTACAAAACATTTACGCTGTAAATTCGGTTTACATGTAAATCGCAGGCTGTAATCTGAAGTGTTACCCAGACTCAAACCCTCAGCTGTTTTTCCCTCACATGAAGCGTTCTCCAGTATGGGCGAGTGGTTGTGCTGGAGCGACTCCATATGATATATTCCCCGGTGGCCTGATTTCCAGTGCGCTACATGTGCATGGAACTGCTCTGGTTGGCTCTGATCCGCCCACTCAATACCATTAGATAAAGTGTTTCAGCTGCTCAGCGTGGAAGAAACACCCCGCCTGCTCACTCCAAAGATCTCTTCAAGGTTTCGTTAAATAGCATTTCCCTCGCTCAGGGGAGGCACACACTGAAAACACTGGTGATGAGAAGAGGACATGTGTGTTAGTTTATTCATAGGTGACTATTTAGGGATCATCAGCGTCGTATTGAGAATATACTGTAGGGAAGTTTGGTGGGTTATGATGCATGAACATGAAGCTTTTTTTTTAATTTGGAGATGTTTACTTTTTCAGTTTTCTCTTGATCTCAGAAAGATCTGGAATAATTATTTCTAAAACTATAAACTATGATAGGGGTGACACGGTGGCTCAGTGGCACTAAGGGACTAAGCCGAAAAGAAAATTAATGAATGAATTTTTTTAAATTACAATTTTACAGGGGGCGACACGGTGGCTCAGTGATTAGCACTGATGCTTCACAGCAAGAAGGTCGCTGGTTCGAGTCCTGGTTGGGCCAGTTGGCATTTCTGTGTGGAGTTTGCATGTTCTCCTCGTGTTGGCATGGGTTTCCTCTGGGTGCTCCGGTTTCCCCCAGAGTCCAAAGATATGCGCTATAGGTGAACTAAATTGTCCGTAGTGTGTGTGTGTGTGTGTGAATGAGTGTGTATGGATGTTTCCCAGTACTGGGTTGCAGCTGGAAGGGCATCTGCTGCGTGAAACATATGCTGGATAAGTTGGCGGTTCATTCTGCTGTGGCAACTCCTGATGAATAAAGGGACTAAGCCGAAGGAAAATGAATGAATGAATGAATGAATAAACTATGATACTATGATAATGAATGAATGAATATACACACATAAAACTTAAAAAAGTGAGTACACCCATTAGCTGGCCATAATTAGCATGAGCTGTGTTATTATTATTATTATTATTATTATTATTATTATTATTATCATTATTATTATTATTATATATCTATTTTTTTGTATTTCATTTATAAATTTTTTTATTCAATTATTTATTTATTTTTATTATTTCTTTCTTATAATTCTTTCAATTAATTTATTATTATACAATTAGAAATATTGTAAAAATTCCCTTACTCTCTTAAATATAATTTGGGAAATATTTGAAAAAAAAAAATAATAATAATAATTACAGATAAATTTTCATTTACAAATAAATAAATAATAATTACAGGAGGATAAAATAATGAGAAAAAACAAAACAAAACAAAACAAAAAATTATGAAAAATGACCTTAAAATTTAATTGTTTCTTGCCATCTAACTGTTATAAATTCTGAAATTTCTTAGCAATTTCTGAGTGGATTTTTTTCTTTGTATCTTTTTTGTGTAATTTTATAATTTTCTAGTGCATCTTAAATCATAAACCAACACAACCAAACTATTCACACTTAAAAAAATAATACAAACCAATTATATATTGAAAAATTTAGGGAATGCGGCACGGAGGCTCAGTGGTTAGCACTGTCGCCTCACAGCAAGAAAGTCACTGGTTCGAGTTCTGGCTAGGCCAGTTGGCCTTTCTGTGTGGAGTTTGCATGTTTTCCCCATGTTGTTGGCGTGGGTTTCCTCCGGGTGCTCCGGTTTCCCCCACAGTCCAAAGACATGCGCTATAGGTGCATTGAATAAACTCAATTGGCCGTAGTGTATGAGTGAGTGTGTGAATGAGAGTGAATGGGTGTTTTCCAGTACTGGGTTGCAGCAGGAAGGGCATTCGCTGCGTAAAACATATGCTGGAAAAGTTGGCGGTTCATTCCGCTTTAGCAACCTTTGAAATAGAGACTAAGCCGAAGGAAAATGAATGAAAATTTAGAGAAGAAAAAGTAAATAAATATAAAACATTGACTTGTGGCCTGTACAGACATATGTTATAAGAAATTATTATTATTATTTAAATTAGATTATAAGGAACTGAAAGAGCTTGTTTAAACTGTTTCTTAGTGAGCTCACATACTGATGATTATAAGCAATGCTTGAATTCCCTGTAACTTTACCCACATTATCTATATACATTTGCTCCAAAAAAGCATCTGCCAGATGCATAAATGTAATGTGGATTACATTGACTTTGCTTGCGTGGTGTTCATAACTCCACATAATTCAGTTACAAACCACATCTCTTCTAATGTGTCTAATGTACAGTTATGAGTTTGGCTTGTTCACACACTCACATTGAGAAGATATTAGTGTGTGAAGGATTGTGTATTCAGATTTGACACTGTGATGAAACTCAAAGGGAAAAGCCCATAAAAAAATGTTTGGCAACCAATTAAACCTCTGAACAAAAAAAAAAAGCATCTTCTTGGAACAATACACACTGTAAAAAAACATCCTTAAATTAGCAGTTTTTCATATTTTGTGATTCATGTTTTTATTTTTCCCCTTTATTTATGTTTTGGATTGCATTTAAGACCTTGATCTTTCTTCTAACAACTTTTAACCTCGAAAAAGTCAGAAAAAATGACTTTTATGAACATTTTTAATAGTTTAAAGCAGGGGTCTCAAACTTAAATTGGCGGGGGGGCCATTTCCGTGACTGACAATTCATAGGAGGGCCGTTTTAACATTCAAGCACAAGAAAAAAGTGGAAACCTGACGTAATTGATGCATCTTAGGGCAACAGACATGACGTTTATATTTCAAGCATTACCTGTCACCAGCGATAATGCAAATCAGCACGATTAACCTGTCACACATCAGCTTCTGAAATATATCTGTGGTTGTTGTGTGTATGGCCGAGCGTTAGACACACACTCAGTCATTCTTCCACAGAGTATATGCAGTCAAAACTCTAGCTTTTTGTTTCTTGTTGTACATATTGAAGGGGGAGTTTAAATTGCTATGAAAATACCACAAATAATATGCATAATAATTATTATTCTGTACCAACCAATTGTATTGTCCCAGTAGCGTATGGACAGCAGAAAGCAGTTTGGGTAACTTGAGTGACTTTACTGGCGATTGTTCTTCTCAATATCTCTCTTTTTGTAAAACTACAACAAAGAGGGGAAAAGTATGTACATATTCACATTTACTTTAACAAGTTCAATTCAACTAACAGTACAATTTTACTGATGTCCATAGTTTTTATGCAAATCTTAATAAGCATATGAGGAAAATCTATTAAATGAGACCATTTGAATCGAATATTAGCAAAATTATCAGATTTGTCACACCACCAGCATAACGTGTAAGCCATGAAGAAGTGTTTGTACAACAAAATACAAGTGGTATAAAACTGATAATAATCAAACGACCCTTGAATATTTACAAAAACAGAGCTTTAGTAAAAATAGAGCTCTTACGGACAGATATTTTAACGTTTAAATCAGCCACAGAATTAAAACGCATGTGTGTGCTACTCTCAACCGTACACTGAGAGAAAATGAAAGTAAAACTAATCTGAATGCAGTACTTTAAATGTCGACTAGGTGAGGGTCAAAACCACAAGTGGCTAGACGCGACTGCACAACAATGAGAGTGATTTATTTTTTTGATGTCAGTTGCGGGCCGGAGGGAGGAGGAGGACGGGCCGTAAATGGCCCGCAGGCCGGCAGTTTGAGACCCCTGGTTTAAAGTGATATATTGTCTGGGTTGGTGTTGTATATTACGGTACAAAAACCTTGTAATAAACTGCAACTACATTTTCTGTTATTTTACAGACTTAATTCTCTATATCTTATTTCTTATACATGATATTATTTCACTACTAAAATGTCAATAAAAGTGACTTTGTTAACGTGCAGAGTTGAATTTTCAACATAAAAAGTCGACAGAGCAGAGATCAACATCCCATAATGCAATTTATAACCGTAATTAAACAGAAAACACTTGTGAATCACAAAATACAAAAACTGAATTTTTAATATGATTATAATATGATTTTTAAACTAAATAAAGGAACAATTTAAAAAATACAACAGTTTCCCTTGCGAGAGAGCAAATGGGTGTGCTTTGATGCACTTTCTGTCACACTCTTTTTATTAATAATATGGTTTTGTTAACACTGGAACTACAGAATTCTAACTGCCCATATCAGTCATTCTGGGGTGCGTTTCCCAAACAACAACATAACTTGCGGCTGAACTATAATAGTGAGGAGTGTTTCCCAAAACCCTAGTTTCCCTGTTGTGAATGAGTGTGTATGGATGTTTCCCAGTGATGGGTTGCAGCTGGAAGGGCATCTTCTGTGTAAAACATATGCTGGATAAGTTGGCGGTTCATTCCGCTGTGGCGACCCCAGATTATTAAAGGGACTAAGCCGAAAAGAAAATGAATGAATGAATGAATAATAATAATAATAATTATTATTCATTCATTAATTTTCTTTTTGGCTTAGTCCCTTTATTAATCTGGGGTCGCCACAGTGGAAACCGGAGCACCCGGAGGAAACCCACGCAAACACAGGGAGAACATGCAAACTCCACACAGAAACACCAACTGACCCAGCCGAGGCTCGAACCAGCGACCTTCTTGCTGTGAGGAGATCGTGTTACCCACTGCTCCACCGTGCAGCCCTATAATTATTATTATTATTAAGTAGAATAATGTTTATTTATTTATTTATTTTTTTAAGTCTACTTTTACAATTTGACACATTCAAACCACTGCAGAAATGTTCTAACCATGTCCATGTCATATACAGTACAGATACATTTCTTAATAAAAACCATTAAAACCATTAACGTATGCTATATATTTTTGTTTTCACAAGCTTTGGAGACGTAATGTAAATTCCGCTTAAATAATAGGTCACCTATAGCTTTCGTCATGAGCCACGGCTGTGTTCAAAATGGCATACATGTTTTTAAAGTGCACTGCGAAGGGAGCACAATTGTCAATATCAAGATCGCTAAAACTGAACTGTAGAAAATAATTTGAAAGCAAATTACACCTAAGAGAGATGACTTTAATACTTTTTTTAAACCATTGCAAGTTTGAATGTTTGAACGTTCGAAAGGAAAAGGGCATAGGGGAAATAACTGGGAATAGAACACAGCCAGAAACTATGCTTCTAACTACAGCTCTAGAGATGTAGTTGCAAACGTACAAGTTTGTGACGCAGTTTGTGAATGTTCGTTGGAATGACGGAACTTGCGACCTTAGTTGCACCCCTGACCATTCTCAAAAGACGAATGTTGACTGGATTTAAAAATAACTGTTCATTAAAACCATATTTGTGCTTTTATTGACTTAATATAATATGCAACTCAAAGCAAGAACATTATTACAACAATGTCTTTACTATTCCATCATTTAATTAGTCGATTTTTACACTGAATACTCTTTACACTCTATCTCCTAACCCCACCCCCAAAAATTTACCACATGGGATTTCTCTCAGCCCACCCTTCTGTGGTTGGCATGAACCGGGTCTGTTTCACACTAAATTTACCATATACTCAACATAAAAAGGATAGTTCATCCACATTTATTATAATAGCTCAGGTTTAAAGTTTAGACATTATTATTTGGGTTAATTGTTTTAGAATCTCTATATTATTTTAGGCAAGTCGTGATGATTTAAGAAGCCTATATTGTTCAGTCCGTTTGGTCATTAAGCCTACTTTAAAAATCCAAATGTTTTTCTAAATTAACTTAATCAAAATGGAACGAAAGGGGCTAAGCCGAAAATAAAATGAATGAATGAAAATCAAACAAAATTTTGCCATTACACATAAAACCAAAATATTCAAATAAACGAAACAGAATAAGCCATTTTGGGGAGAAAGGCAAAAAAGACAGGCCAATGCTAAATATAGGCTACATTAATTAGACGCAGTCAAAAATTAAATCACATCTGTATTCTTCAAATCTCCACAAGTCTACTATCACTTTTATTTTACTTACGCAAAAACGGTCTAATTTAAAGCCAAAACTGACCCATTTACATTCTTATAATAACATGTTATGCTTGTGTTCACGTTTTACGCCAGAGAAACACCCGCTTATCTTTCAAATGCTTCACAAAAGCCTTTTCATGTTGACTTGTGCTGTTATGCAGACAGATTACACATTGTAAAAAAATGATTATGATTAAAGCTGCTTTAACAACTAAAATGTCAAACTCAATGTTCAAACTCAACGAAAGTCGCAATCATCTTTTCCTGAATGCGACTTACATCAAACTTCTCGAAAGGGAGAAAAAAGAAATGCATTAAACTCATCCACACTGAATGCACTCAAACTATTTCGCCAGTCCAGATAAAGTGCAACCCTCAAAATAAACATTTACGAGCACATTTTGCAAGAAAGTGGCAGACGGTATTATTCTACAAAGTGCGCACTCCTTTTATCAATCTTAATTTTTTTTTTCTGTTGCAGGTTGTCCCGTGGCCATTAAGCGAGTTGGAAGTTCTAAACGCATCTCTCTGGCAGCAGAAGCCATGATGGCGATGGATTGTGACGTGACACAGGGACCATCTGTCTCTTCTGCTCACCCGCTCCACCTGCTCTCGCTCTCGCCCATCAAGCTTCCCTTTCTGATGGCTCCTCAAGCAGGTAGGAGAACAGCACAAAATGCTTTCATTAGTGTCCTTGCGCTCATGGAAAAAAAAATCCCCTGTGGACGCCTATCAATGCTACTGTTGTCCCAAAGGACCCTATAGCTGCAGTTTTCAGCGTAATGTCTGTTTTCAAAATAGTGAATATTTTCTAGTAACGTGGCCTGATAAAACTGTGGTTTTGTAAATCAATCAGGCATTATACAGAAAGGTGTTAAAGTTCACATGACACGGAAACTGCGACTTTTTTTTTTTCCGTATTGTGATGCAGTTCCTAGAGAAATGGAATATTAAATGAGAAAATGGTGGGTGTGGCTTATTTTTTTTCTGCTGCAAGCTGATTGGACCTAGTAAAGTATTGTGACGCAGTTTCTAGAAAAATGTAATATTAAATGAGAAACAAGTGGGCGTGGCTTGTTTTTTTCTACTGCGAGCTGATTGGATGTAGTAAAGTAGGCATTTCATTCGGAAAGATGAGTGACACTTTAGCTTAATTACGTTTTGGCTGTTTTCAAAATAGTGAATATTTTCTAGTGACGTGACATTATAAAACTGTGGTTTTGTGGATCCATCAAGCGTTATAGTGAATGGGTTATACAGAAAGGCTTTAAAGTCTGCATGAACCAGAAGCTGTGACCATTTTTTTTCATATTGTGATGCAGCTCCTAGAGAAACGGAATATTAAATGAGAAAATGGTGGACGTGGCTTATTTTTTCTGCTGTGAGCTGATTGGACATAGTAAAGTATTGCGATGTAGTTCCTAGAGAAACGGAATATTAAATGAGAAAATGGTGGGAGTGGCTTATTTTTTTCTATTTTTTTCTGGGTCAATCAAGCGTTATAGTGAATGTGGTATACAGAAAGACTTTAAAATCCACATGAACCAGAAGATGTGAATGTTTTTTTTTTCTCGTATTGTGACGCAGTTCCTAGAGAAATGGAATATTAAAGTACAAATGAAATCAAAACTAACCATATTCAGAAAGATCGGGAAAAGGGTTTGGGAACGTTATTACAACCTAACAGACACCTCCTCCTCACCATTTCTGTTTGTTGTCATAGCACTGTCAAAACAGACAGTTGGAAGGACGTGGTTAAGTATGTTAGCCAAGCCCAATATCTCAGACAGACATAATCTGAGAATTTAACTGAAAATAGGAAGTGCATTTTTAGATTTTAATTTTAGATTACAAGAGCAATGACATGTTTTGTTCAGCGCAAAAATAACAATGTGAGCTAACAAAATCAATATGGTTAGTTTTGATTTGATTTGTACTTTAAAGGTGCGGTATGTAGGACTGACAACCTAGTAGGCTTGACCATCTAGTGGTTGAATTAGGTATTGCGGTTCAGATTCAAAATACTTGAGTTTTTTTTCACACGGCTCCTCCTCTGATGACTCGACACAAATGCAGGTTGCCAGATTGACTATGTCAACAGGAGCCTTACACTGTAATCTGCACAGCTAATGTTTATGTTTGTAATATTTGTATTGTTTGCAAATTAAAAAGCACTGCATGTGGATTTTTATAACTCTGAATCTGCGTCTCGTTTTGGAGGATGCCGCTGTCCTCTGGAGGTCGCATTGTTGTCCGTGCCTGCATATATTGAGGCAGCCTTCATGACTGACATTAAATACGCTGTTTTCCACCAAGGCAACCAGAGGTGGCGAAATATAATTGGGTAAACTAGCCAAACTAGACCAAAACAAAGTCACACTTCAACATGGAACATACTTTTTCAAAGGAGAATAACTGACTTTAACTTTTTATTTCAGATAAATATGTTCACTTAGCATGGTTCATAAATATCTGCGAACACATTATTGTATGATTGTGCTTTTGAGTACTCACAAATATACATACGGCACATTTAAAGTTTAGTAACTTGAATTTTATGCATTAGTATTTTTTTTCTCAGCCAAGAAAATATTTGAACAAAGGTACCATGTAATGAACCACTGAGCATCTCCGAGCAGAATGAAGTGAATCAGTGTTAAATTAATCATTAAGTAAATGATCCAATGACTCACTCACAGGGCTGGTTTGTTCTGAATTAATTCATTGTTTGTTTGAAAACTTTATGATTCAATCACTGCATACATGCTTTTGCTCTATAAATAAATGTATTTATTTATTTGCCTTTTAGAAAGAATCAGATGAGTGAATGATTCAATGACTCAATGATGCTGCTAAAATAGTCTCTTGTCTGTGTCAATCGGTGTTGTTGATGACTTGATTTAATATGCAAGAATGATTACTTGTTTCGGTCCTGATCAAAACAGTTTGTTTGAATGAATCAAATGAGAATATGAATCTTTTACTCATATTTAGTTTCTGGGTAAATCAGTGTTGCAGACCAAACTGAATGAGTGAATGATTCAGTGACTCGTTTTTATGAACTCATTTGTATGAACGAATGATCTGTTATTTAGAGCAGACCAAACTTTGTTCTTGGTTTGTTTTTAACACTCTCTCCTCATCATTGTTTGCTTTTTTCCCTCTTCTGGCACAGGTTAAAACCAACCTGCTTTGTGTTGTTTTGCATGACCCACTTGGTAGGATTCTTGGGTTCATAATGAGGCTCTGCTTTCTCACAAAGCTTTCTGATGTCCTAATTGGTTAATTGTAATTGCAAATGCCTTTGGTTATGCAAATGTAACAGTTTTAAGTCCTGGCTTGTCAGAAACAGTCTGTGCATCGTTTTCCCCTTCACTTTAAACTCAGCAGGCATGAAAAGAAAGGTTTTACAGAGCATCTTGGTAAAGAAATGTGTTATCATGTTTGCGCATAGTGCTTTGATGCGGATTTATTCGATTTGAAAGGAAATTTGAGAGTTTTTATGCTTGTTGGTTTGGACTTCCCCAAACAATTACGAGAAATGTTGCTGCTTGAGCACGCATCGTCTTGCTGAGTGTGTTTTGGTGTTGTTTTTAGTCCCATTTCTCTTAAAGACACAAAAGTAGGAGCTGAAGTGGACGTGTTTAAATCAAGGGTCAGTGCATAATGACCGAACAGAAAGGAAAGGTACGGCTGTTCATTTGGCAAAATAGACAGAGCGTATCCTTTTTATTTTCTGTCTTTCCTTTCTCTTTTCCTCCATCTCTTTCTCTCCCTTCATGCATATTGATTAACTGTTTCCTTCCTCTGTTGTTTGGTGAACTTGTTCGGTCCCTCTCGCGGCTGGATTGCCTGAGGTGAAAAAACGTGTGTGTGTGTTTCAATAAGAGTGTGTACATGAGTCTCAGTGCAGATCTATATATTTCATGAGCAAATGTATGTATTTTTCACCTCCAGCCTTGTGTGTGGGAGTGAGGGATGAATTCTCTGCTGTGAATCAATAGGAAATGTGGCTACGGTTGTCAACACGGCCCATATGGATGACAGGAATCCTCCTCTGGAATTACTTCCTTTTAGCCTAGCCTCTAAAGCAACATTAAAGCAAACAGGCTAGCAAACCCCAAAGGGCTTTTAATTTAGTTTCTATTTTAATTGTATATGCATGTTTGTCTGATGCCGTGAAAACTGGATCATGTCTACATCATCTGCCCACTGTATCCGAGTCGACGTTATAATTCTTTCTAATTGCATTCTAATTCGTAATGCAGGAACGATTGCTATGTAATTTGTGTAAGGGACAATAATGGACTTCTATAGCTCTCTCCAGATACTGCGTTTAAAAAGGCTGTAACTTAATGCAAGACAGAATGCAGCGAGTTAGTAGACAGTATTATTCATTAGCACATAGTGCAGTTTGTCAAGCAGCTAAATGCAATGCAATGGAATCAGACAGTGAATTTGTATTACTCGATCCACAGATAGTCATATCACATCTCAATAGTTGTCTAAAAGATTTAATATACCTTGACATATTTGGATGAGTAAATGATTCAGCGACTCACTAAGCCACTTGTGTCTTTACTGAAGTAATCACTGTGCTTGAATGAACTGTATGAGCACTTGATTCAGTGACTCACTTATAGTCACTTGCTTTATTACTAAATGAATCACTGTGTTGGAATGAATTGGATGAATAACTGATTCAATGACTCACTTATAGTCATGTGTTTCGTTACTGAATGAATCACTGTGTGGGAATGAATTGGATGAGCAATTGATTTATTGACTCACCTAGAGTCACGTGTTTTGTTACTGAATGAATCACTATGTTGGAATGAATTGGATGAGTAATTGATTCAGTGATTCACTTATAGTCATGTGTTTTGTTACTGAATGAATCACTGTGCTGGAATGAATTGGAGGAATAATTGATTCAATGAATTACTTATAGTCACGTGTTTCACTACTGAACAAATCAATGTGTGGGAATGAATTGGATGAGCAATCGATTCAGTGACTCACTTATAGTCATGTGTTTAGTTACTGAATGAATCGCTGTTTTGGAATGACTTGGATGAGTATTTGGTTCAATGATTTGTTTTTAGTCACTTGCTTTATTTACTGAATGAATCACTTTGTTTGATGAGTGAATGATTCAGTGACTCGTTTTTATGAACTCATTTGTATGAATGAATGATCTATTATTTAGAGCAGATCAAACTTTGTTCTTGGTTTGTTTTTAACACTCTCTCCTCATCATTGTTTGCCTTTTCTTCTCCTGTTCTGGCACAGGTTAAAACCAACCTGCTTTGTGTTGTCTTGCATGACCCACTTGGTAGGATTCATAATGAGGGTCTGCTTTCTCACAAAGCTTTCTGATGTCCTAATTGGTTAATTGTAATTGCACAGATATAACATTATGTGTACACATATGATACTCCATTCTAGACAGAAAATCTAGACATATATTTTCCAATCTACAGCCTACATAATCAGCTGACTTTTAAGTCCTTTAAGTACATTTCATGCAGCGATATTGCATTACACCAAACAGAAGGTATTTTAGAATAATTAGACTGCCTACCTTTTAAAACAACCTTCACAACTGGAACATGCATATAAGCTGCATGCTATGTAAAGCCAATAAGGAGTTCTGTGTCATGATGAATGTGTGCGTTTAAAGGCAGATGTTGATGTTATATGAATGCACATTAATCAAGTTGGTTTTATCACAGCCTGTGTTCATGCCAGCACTGCGGGGAGCCCTTTAATGCCAATGGAGGCGGCTTTGAGTTCTCTTCAAATGCCTGAATTACTGGAGTCCTACACATCTGTGCTGAGAGATTATGTTTTCAACCCATGCCCTGAATGTGACGCCATTGTTGTCAAACCGATTTCTCTCCTCTGCAAATAAACGATAGGGGAGTCGTTTTGTATGACCCATGTCTTATAATACAGTATGAAATGTTTTAAAGCGTGATAACAGTATTGAGGAGAAGTTGAGTAAATGAAGACAGGCCTGTTTGAGTCAGAGGTGGCGTCTATTTATGTCGAGTTCAGCTAAAGCGCCGTCTGCCAAATTCTCAAAGCTCGTGGCGTCTCGATGCCTTTTATTGATGTGGGAGTTGTTGCTTTTTGGCTCGCACATAAAAACAATAAATAAATAAATAAAATCAACATGCTCTGTATTTTTGTAAGTGAGAATGCCATATTTGCTACGCGACTTTGTTGTTCCGCAGTGAATAATATGAAACAAAACTGGAATCATCGGAACTGAAAACTGTTATATTTACAAGCATTGTTCTATGTGCAAGACATAGTTAAAATCACATTATTATGAAACAAATTTTTATGACAAGTACTTGCTGTAAATATTAATTATTATTATTATTATTATTATTATTATTATTATTATTATTATTAATAGTTATAATAGTACTACTACTACTACTACTACTACTAATAATAATAATAATAATAATAGTAAAACATTTGAAAAGAGGACAGTTGTCGCAATGCTGTTGTTCGCAAAAAATAATGTCTATTCTTATTCTTATTAATACCTACACACAACAGAGATTGTGATACATACAGCAACATCTTATTTGAACTTGGATTAATTAAGCTTTCTTTAATACAATTAAAATGTCTAATTAAATAATATTTATAATAATAATAATAATAATAATAATAGTAATAATAATAATAATAATAATAATGATAAATAGCAATAATAATAATAATAATAATAATAATAATAATAATAATAATAA
>CAIGQV010019178.1:5367690-5387442 GCA_903798115.1 Danio jaintianensis | reverse complement strand
TATAAAAACATTATGCTTTTCTGAGTGTGCCTCACACAGGTGAGTGGCCCTGACAAACCACCTGTAGAAACACTCTTCTCTCCATATGCACCGGACACTTTACTTAAACTCCACCTTACAAGGACTAAATAAGAAAAACAAATGTTTACTTGTGAATGTACCACAAATCATGTTGCACTACTTGTTTTCTTCAACCCTAAATACCTCTTTTGCGCAATATTATTATGTCTTATGTAAAAGTACTTGTATAGTCTGTCTAAAGTTTATATGTATATGCATAGTTAGATTACCGCTCCGGTATCTTAGTTATGTATAGTTTTAAAAGTAGCTCTTACATCTAGTGTGTTCATATTTATGATTATGTTTATTTATAGCACCGTGGTCCTGCGAGAAACGACATTTTGATCCACTGTATGTTCACTAGTGTTGGGCAATAACGTGTTACTAGTAATGAGTTACTGTAACGGCATTACTTGTGACAGTAACTAATACTGTAACGCATTACTTTTTAAATATATTAACTCCGTTATCGTTACAATATTATGCGTTTGTCTGTTACTTGGTAAATTAATTAATTTTGGCTGCAGTCTAGCATACATCTTCCTGTTTACAGCGGCGACGCCAAGTGTGCGTAAGAGAGAGACCGGGTGCGCGCGAGAGAGGCCTAGTGTGCTCGCGTGAGAGATCGAATGCGTGCGAGGTAGACCGAGTGTGCGCGTGAGAGAGACCGAGAGACTATTAATGTTACTATTATTAATTACTATTACTAATACTACTATGTTTGTTGTTTCAAATAAATAAGCACACATTTGTTATTTGTATAACAAAATTGAGTAGTTTAGTAGACACAGAGACACATTTCTGTTATATTTCAGAACACGTTATTTAAAATGTATAGTTTTTGTATTGCTCAGAAAAATGCTGTGATTTTATTTTTTTATTGTTTTACATATTTTTATAGCTGTATACAACAACAGATATTGCACTTTGAATATGCACAGCTTACTTTCCATAAATTACTGACATACCACTAATTAGTTTGTGGTTAGTTTGAAAATTGCTCATCGATTTCATTTTTGAGCAGCTGTTATATATTTTTTTTGTTTAAAATGCATAACATTTATGGTTGTCTATAATAGCAGTTTTGTGGTGCTGAGTTTCACCAAACTGATTCTGAATGATAATTCAGAGTACTTTCATTTATTTATTTCATAAAGTTTTTGTGTTTGTTGCATATTGTTGCTAGTTGTCATACTCAAGCTGTCAAGGAACATGTTCATTCATTCATTTTCTTTTCGGCTTAGTCCCTTTATTAATCTGGGGTCGCCACAGCGGGATGAACCGCCAGGAACATGTTTAAGGGTTAAATACAAGAACATTTATGATGCTGAAGCAAATAAAATTTGTGCTTTTTTGTTTCTGAATATACACAGTAAAAAATTTGCGGTTCCACACAATCGATTTGTTTTGGGACAACATGAAGGAATTAAGTTAACTTATTATGTGTTACCAATTTAAGTATAATAAACATAAAACAAGTAAGTTGTCCCAAAACAAACTCAAGAAGTGTATTGTTTCAGCTCATTTTAAATAAGTAGTCTGAACAAACAACAAACGTCAATTTTTTGGAGTATATTATTCAGCGGCTGCACGGTGGCGCAGTGGGTAGCACGTTCGCCTCACAGCAGAAAAGTCACTGGTTCGAGCCTCGGCTGGGTCAGTTGGCGTTTCTGTGTGGAGTTTGCATGTTCTCCCCGTGTCAAAGACATGCGGTACAGGTTAATTGGGTAAGCTAAAATTGGCTGTAGAGTATGAGTGTGTATGGATGTTTCCCAGTGATGGGTTGCAGCTGGAAGGGCATCCGCTACGTAAAACATATGCTGGATAAGTTTGCGGTTCATTCCGCTGTGGCGACCCCAGATTAATAAAGGGACTAAGCCGAAAATAAAATGAATGAATGAATGAATATTATTCAGCTGGTTTATCACCTTGTGATATTTTCATTTTTGTGCTGCTGGTCTGACTTAAATAAATGAGTGTTTAAAAATTTGCTTTTGTTTAAGTCTGTTTTGTGTTTTAGTTGTGAGAATGCAAATTAATTAAAACTGTCAAGTTGATCAACAGTGTATTCTCCATGCAGCACTGAAGTGACGTTATAAGGGCATTAATGGGAGTAAAATGTTATTTGGAAAAGTAACTCAAAAGTTACTTTTAACAGTAATGCATTACTGTTTGGTGTAAGTAATCGATAAAGTAATTGAGTTTTTGAATGAAGTAACTAGTAACTGTAACTGGTTGCTATTTTTCAGAAACTAGCACAACACTGATGTTCACACATGTAGCGGAATGACAATAAAGCTCATCTTGACTTGACTTCAGTAAATGACAACCCTTTTTTTTGCACAATGTCTTTCAATTATTTATATCCAGCTTTGCGTAACTTTTAAAACAACTCTAATGAAGCTTCCCTAAGTTTCCCATATTTCCAGCACATCTCGTTGATTAAATGTTTTCATTTTGTTCTCCGACCTAACAAAACCTTCTCCGATCAATCCAGCTTCATCTAATTACTGAAGTAACCGCCTCCGGTGTGTTCATTTGGGGTCGAAACCAAAAGCGCTTTGTCAGAGACACCAGACTAATAGACATTAGTGTTTCTCGCCTCACATTTGCTAGCAGCTTCCTTCCGGAGAGTCAAGTTATTGTGGAGATGTCTGTTTGTTCGAGTGTCATTTTAACGCTTGAAATAGAAAAGCTTCAGTCGCTCTCAAGCGGAGACGTACGCCGCCATTGTTACAGATGATGGAGAGAAGGCAGAACAGATGCATATGCATTTCCATTTGAAAAGAGCCCTGAGAGGGTCTGAATAAAACCATGACACTGATGTCAAACAGTTGCATCAATTCAGGACATTATGCAGCGACATTTTCATTAATCTCTTCTCATTTGTCTTCCTAAGAGAGCCGCCGTATCAAGGAAATTTTAGCACATTTTATGAGTAAGAAAGTCCTGTCTTTTGTCCAAACTTGAAAGTCTCCACCAGGGTCAGAGATTTTTACTTTTGAAAACAAGGAAAGGCTTTGCAAATCAATGTCACGTTGCCTTCGATTCAGAGCCAATTTTAGGGGCTCCTTCACAATAACAAATTATCAAATCGCTCCTCTTTCTAAATCGCTCTATATCAGCGCTTCTCCATTCCTCTCTTATGGGATTTCATGTGATGCTGGCAGAAGAAAACAGATCAGCTTGAAGCAAGTGTCAGCCTGTCGAATGGCTTTTCACTCAGAAGGGAATCCTTATCCATTCCAGAAATGCAATATATCTCAAGTCACTGAACAAAAAAACACACACACATGGAGTTCTAGACTTCTGTAAGTGTCCGTCAAGCATGGTCAGACTGTAATCTGGATCTGAAGAAGAGGAGATATATCTGAGGTAGACATTTATGACTTATTCGTTCTTAATTACCTGTCATTTATAGACAGGTGGACAGGCAGCCTGTAACGATCACCAGCGATCTAACCCTCATAGATCGCTGGAGAACATTCACTTTCACTCAGACTACAATTCTGGCACCATATGAACTACAACTCCCTTCCACACACACATACACACCTGTCCGGGTTCTCCATTGATTACACACACAAACAGCTGGGAGCTAGTCAAGACGGATTACATGGACCATATAAACGGCACACACACTCACAGACATTGCTGAGTCTTGTTTGGTTTGCACCCTGTAACATTTCTAAGTGTTTCCGTGTTTGACCCTTGCCTTGTTTTATTGTTTATCCTCCCTGCTACCATCTGCCTGTTACCTGACGACGCTTCCGGATTTCACTCTATGCATCTGTTTGTCCCTGTTTTGACCGTTGCCTGCCTGACTACTGTTCTTAATAAACTGCACGTGGATCCTCAACTCCATTGTTCAGCACCCTTGTGTTACACAGCCATTGTGTTTCATGATTTAGATCTTTAGTAAGAGTGAACTGCAGGCAAGCTGGGGTTGTTAAATTCAACTTTTATTCTATCAAATTCAGTGTGAAATAAAAAAAAAAGTCTCAATTGTATTCTTAATGACTTCTTGCAATATTTTTGATTATGCCTTGACGTTACAAAAAGATGACAAAAGCACTAAAAGATGCTGATAAAAACATTTAACATTAACATTTAAAAAAAAAACGAGTTCACCCTGGCTGTTTTTGAGAAATCTGCCATCTTGCTTTTAAATTAATACTTTCTATGGGATCTTATACAGTGAGATATTTGTGCAAACCTGGTTTATTGGTTTTATTTAAGATTAATCAGTATCGCAGAGAAAGTTGGAAGGATTCTTAGTAATATAATTAACAATCGTGGTACAAAGATGAGTACATCACAGTTGTTGTGTAAGGAGAACATGTTTCAATAAATTGGAATAAACAGGAAAAAAAAAAAAAATCAAGGAGGCCATATTTAATGGTAAACGTATAGAAAAATTGTGTAGGTTGTAATTATTTGTGGAAAACGTCATTTGTACATACATATATATATATATATATATATATATATATATATATATATATATATATACACACCCACACAGGAGCAATCGGGTTCATACAGATAATCCAGAAGTCATAGTCGATGAACAGGCAAATGGTCAAAACCGGAGAAAGGTGTGATAAACAAGGAACAAGACTATAGATTACAAAAAAAACACGACAAGGATTAAAGAACATGGCTTAGACAAAGAAATGAAATGCTTTGTAAAGTTACAGGTTCGTTTGACTAACAAAACAAACAAATTACACTCTCCTATGTGTGTGAGCAAATGTGGTGTATAAATAGTCTGTGTAAGGAGTCCTTGAGCAGCTTCAGCTGTGAGTGTTTGCAATCAGACAAGATTAGGAACCGGTGTGTGTGCGCACTGCATGCTGTGATTTGCAGTCCATTTGCCAGCAGATTTGTAGTCCGTTAGCGATCTGCACAGGCTGGATCGCTGGTGACCGTGACAAGAACAAACCATCGTTATACAATGACTTTCCTAATTAACCTAGTTAAGCCTTTAAATTGGACTTTAAGATGAATAATAGTATCTTGAAAAATATCTAGTCAAATATTATGTACTGTCATCATGACAAAGATAATAGAAATCAGTTATTAGAAATGAGTTATTAAAGCTATTATGTTTAGAAATGTGTTGAACAAAATATTTTTTTCCGTTAAACAGAAATAGGGAAAAAATATGCAGGGGGTTAATAATTCAGGAGAGCTAATAATTCTGACTGTAGCTGCTTCAAAAATTTCTTGTTACTGTGCTTAATATAATAAACAAAAAATACAAAAGTTAAAAACATTGCAGCACATTCCCACTGTTTTTCATCGCCTCCTGCTTTTCCACCTCTAGTGTACTTTAGTTTTATTCACTCAATGCTTTGTAGAGAATGCAATGACACAGAATAAGTTCTGCTCTCTAGGAAGCGACACTCCATTGTATGAAAATAATGACATGAAAAATGAGCCAGAGGAGCCTGAAATCTCTCCAATGAAAGCTTCCAGCACATCCGCAATATACGGAGTGCAATCTGTGCACGGAGCCCCCAGTGCCTGCTAATTTCCCCACACTCACACGCAGCTAGTAATCAGTTTCCCATCCAAACAAACAATGGCGTGATAAAGATGTTTGCTTCAGCGCAATTAAAATTTTATAACCAATCAGATTTAAGAGCACAGAAGGTTTTTTCCCCTCATGCGGCGGCAGATTTGCTACTAAAAAGTGCTGCATTTCTGTTGACTACATCAAATAAAGGAAGGAAAAGTTTTTACAGTATGTTTAATTATTTACCAGAGGACTAGAGAAAAATGCTGTGAAGTTGCAGAAACAAGGTCATTGTGCTGATAAACTCATTTGAGGAAAGACTGAAATAATAATTAAATAATCTACAATTCTTATTATCAGAACGAAGTAGGAATGCGGTCAAGAATTACCGAAAAAAATAATATCATCACTCCTTAGAATTTAGCCAACAGAATTAAGCATTCAACAGCGCCATAATTTGTGTGTATATACACTCACCGGCCACTTTATTAGGTACACCTGTACAACTTCTCATTAATGCAAATTTCTAATCAGCCAATCACATGGCAGCAACTCAATGCATTTAGACGTGTAGAAATTGTCAAGACGATCTGCTGCAGTTCAAAAGGTGATTTAAGTGACTTTGAACGTGGCATGGTTGTTGGTGCGAGATGGGCTGGTCTGAGTATTTCAGAAACTGCTGATCTACTGGGTCTGGATGGTAGGGTCAGAATTTGGCAGCAACAACATAAAAGCATGAATCTATCCTGCCTTGTATCAACAGTTCAGGCTGGTGGTGTAATGGTGTGGGGGATATTTTCTTGGCACACTTTGGGCCCATTAGTACCAATTGAGCATCGTGTCAACGCCACAGCCTACCTGAGTGTTGTTGCTGACCATGTCCATCCCTTTATGACCACAGTGTACCCATCTTCTTATGGCTACTTCCAGCAGGATAACGCACCATGTCATAAAGCACAAATCATCTCAGACTGGTTTCTTGAACATGACAATGAGTTCACTGTACTCAAATGGCCTCCACAGTCACCAGATCTCAATCCAATAGAGCACCATTGGGCTGTGGTGGAATGGGAGATTCACATCATGGATGTGCAGCAGACAAATCTGCAGCAACTGCGTGATGTTATCATATCCATATGGACCAAAATCTCTGAGGAATATTTCCAGTACCTTGTTGAATCTATGCTACGAAGGATTAATGCAGCTCTGAGGGCAAAAGGGGGTCAAACCCAGTACTAGTAAGGTGTACCTAATAAAGTGTCCGGTCAGTGTATAAACTGTATAATATTTATTACTTTTATACTTATTATTTTATACTTTAAATTAAGATATGACCTCTTTTTACTTTCTTATTTATTGTATTTGTCTTTTATTATGTTTTTTTATTATTATTATTTTAAAGAATAGCCTCCAAAATGTACTATCTTCCTGTATTTTAAGGAATATTATAACCATATTATTAGCTTTTTGTGAGGAACAGAAAAAAAACTTTGCATATGTATAAATTTAGATGAACTGTCCTTTTAAGAATGGTTCAGTCACCCTGCATTCATCCTGAGACTGTACCGAATGTGTTCCCTTACAAGAGTTCTCACTCTTCATCTTACATAATGCAGAAACATTTGATAAAACATTTATTTTGCTTAGTATTACGGGGGGTCTGAATGTCAATTGTGTACGTGTGGTGTAATTTCATTTCACAAAAGCCCCAGATCTGGATGACTTGCATGTGGTACATTCTGTCCGCAGCTAGGTTTGGAACAGATTGTTGTGTACTGTTAACAGCATGTGGTACAGTATGTGCTGCATTGTACACTGATAGCTCTTAAAATAAAGCATTGAAAAAAGTCCATGTGAAATATTCTATGGGATGCATCACTCTAGATGGGTTGTTTCAACACTAATTTAACACATTAAAACAATAATGAAAATAAACAGTTGGCTTTGTCTATATGAGTTTTGAAGCAGCACAATATAGTTTTTTGATTTGTACATTTGCAAAAAACAATAATAATTAATGCATCTGGAATCAATGCACTAACCCAATTACTTTATGCCCATATTTCACCCAAATTTCAGATTGAAAGAGCTTTTTTTTAGTGATCATGATACAATTGTAAATTATTCATATTCAAATATGATATACTGTAGTTACTATTTTGCATGTTTAATTTAGTAAGTAGTGTCCAGGTGTATTAATTATTGTTTTTTTTTTTGCATATGTACAACCTAAAAAAACAAAAATTCAACCCATATGTACAAATACAACTGTTGTTTTTTTTATTATTATTAGTAGTAGTAGTAGTATTATTATCAGTATTATATTATTATTATTATTATTATTATTATTATTATTATTAGTAGTAGTATATGTAGACCTTATCTAAAAAATGGGTATTGATTCATAGAAAATTGATTTATTTCAAATTTTCATTCATTCATTCATTTTCTTTTCGGCTTAGTCCCTTTATTAATCTGGGGTCGCCACAGCGGGATGAACCGCCAACTTATCCAGCATATGTTTTACACAGCGGATGCCCTTCCAGCTGCAACCCATCACTGGGAAACATTCATACACACTCATTCACACACATACACTACAGACAATTTTAGCTTACCCAATTCACCTATACCACATGTCTTTGGACTTGTGGGGGAAACCGGAGCACCCGGAGGAAACCCACGCGAACACGGGGAGAACATGCAAACTCCACACAGAAATGCCAACTGACCCAGCCAAGGCTCGAACCAGCGACCTTCTTGCTGTGAGGCGAACGTGCTACCCACTGCGCCACCGCATCGCCCTATTTCAAATTTTATTTTATTTTATTTTATTTCAATAAATTTTTATTTTATTTTTTTTCTTTTCAATTTTTTTTTTATTTCATTCATTCATTCATTCATTCATTCATTCATTCATTTTCTTTTCGGCTTAGTCCCTTTATTAATCAGGGGTCGCCCCAGCGGAATGAACCGCCAACTATTCCAGCATATGTTTTACGCAGCGGATGCCCTTCCAGCCACAACCCAGTACTGGGAAACACCCATACACTCTCATTCACACTTATACACTACGGATAATTTAGCTTACCCAATTCACCTATAGCGCATGTCTTTGGACTGCGGGGTGAAACCGGAGCACCCGGAGGAAACTACCCACTGCACCACTGCGCCGCCCCGTTGTATTTTATTTTATTTCTTTTCAATTTCATTAGAATTTTTTTTATTTTATTTCATTTGAATTTTTATTTTATTTCATTTCAATTTTAATTTAATTTAATTTCAGTTCTGTTCTGATTTTATTTTAGTTTATTTGAATTTTCATTTAATTTAATTTAATTTAATTTAATTTTATTTTATTTGAGTTTAGTTTAGTTTAGTTTATTGTTGCATATGGACATAATGTCATTCCAAATATATTCCATGCCTTGACAGCATTAGAAACTAACAATCACCTGGTAATCTCATTCATCTGTCAAAAGTCTCTTTCTACAGATTTTTTTTCTTTTTTTTTTTTTTAAACAAGCACATCTGTTGTGCCACACGAGCCGCCTAAGCTGTCATTTAATGGCACTGCTCCACAGCCTAATGTTAACACTAACACCCTGAAAAAAATCCTCAGTGTTTTGTCTGAATTATAGCATCTGTGCTAAATCAACCCGGCGCTGGCAGCAATTCAAGAGGAAGATTCTGCACAATTCAACAATATAATGCAACAGTGGCCCTATTATATGCAACAGTAAACCCTAAAGCCCAGTCCGAGCCTGACCTTAAACCAACCATTAAATTATTCAAGCTCCATCACGGCCTGATGGCTGGCACCGTGCCTCTCGTGACACAGTCATCCATCTGTGGTGGGCCGAACGCTGGGACTATCAGACCTAGGTTTGATTGAGAAGTTCAGGACCATACCCATGTGGCAGAGGGAATGATCTCGCTTCAAAAAAAAAAAAAAGGATGAAACGAGCTGCTGGCTTTGGCTGGAGGCCGTACAGAGCTGGGAGAGCAGTGTGAGGCATGTTTTATGAAACTAGGTTGGAAGTACTGCACTGTACATGACCGATTTTGCAGTGACATGATGCGCATATAAAACGTTTCTACCAGTGTATGTTGTGTTGAACAGTAACTTCAAGTGTTTTTACTTCATTGCTGTAGCCAAAACATGTCTTTTAAGATTCTGTAGTTCCTCAGAGTATTTTTATTTTTGGAAGGTCTTCAATCATGAATTCATTCAGGATTGATCTGACTGTATCTGTTCTCGAGTAAACAACTCACTTCAGTGTGAGCCTCCAGTTAACAATTCACTGATTCAAATGATCTGTTCAGAGCGAGTCTTCTCTGTCGATTCAAATGATCTGTTCAAAATGCGAGTACTCAGTTAACGGTTCATTGATTAAAATTATCAGGTTACAGTGAGTCTTCATGTAATGATTCACTGATTCAAATGACCTGGTTAGGGCGAGTCTTCATTGTCGATTCAAATGATCTGTTTTGTGCAAGTATTCAGTTAACGGTTTATTGATTCAAATGATCTGCTTACAGCGAGTCTTCAGTTATTGATTCACTGATTCAAATAATCAGTTCAGAGCAAGTCTCCAGTTAACGATTCAAATGAACTACTCAGAGCGAGTATTCAGTTAACAATTCATTGATTCGAATGATCTGGTTAGAGCGAGTCTTCAGTTAAAGATTCACTGATCCAAATGATCTGGTTAGAGCGAGTCTTCAGTAAACGATTCAAATGATCTGCTCAGAGAGAGTACTCGTTGAAGACTCAAATTAAAGATTAAAGGCTAAAGGTTAAAGATTCACTGATCTGCTCAAAAAGCGAGTACTAGGTTAACAGGTCATTGATTCAAATGATCTGGTTACAGCGAGTCTTCAGTTAATGATTCACTGATTCAAATCATCTCTTCAGAGCGAGTCTCCAGTTAACGATTGAAATGAACTACTCAGAGCGAGTATTCAGTTAACAATTCATTGATTCAAATGATCGGGTTAGAGCAAGTCTTCAGTTAAAGATTCACTGATTCAAATAATCTGGTTAGAGCGAGTCTTCAGTTAAAGATTTACTGATTCAAATGATCTGGTCAGAGCGAGTCTTCAGTAAACGATTCAAATGATCTGGTCAGAGCAAGTCTTCAGTAAACGATTCAAATGATCTGCTCAGAGCGAGTATTCGTTAAAGACTCAAATTAAAGAAAAAGCGAGTACTCAGTTAACAGGTCATTGATTCAAATGATCTCGTTACAGCGAGTCTTCAGTTAATGATTCACTGATTCAAATGATATGTTCAGAGTAAGTATTTGGTTAAAGATTCACTTATTCAAATGATCTGTTCAGAGCAAGTATTCAGTTATTGATTCATTGATTCAAATTATCAAGTTGCAACGAGTCTTCAGGTGATGATTCACTGATGCAAATCATCTATTCAGAGCAAGTCTGCAATTTATGTTTCACTGATTCAAATGGTCTGGTCAGAGCAAGTTTCCAGTTAATGATTCACAGATTCAAATGATCTGGGGCCGGTTGCACCAGCAGTGCGTAAGTTAAAACGTAGCCTAGTTGTGACTTAAAGGGACACTACATTACAACTTACACATTACTAAAAAAAATTCTGTAGCACCACTGAACTTAGTTTAAACGTAACGCTACGCTCCAACTAAATATATTTACAGCAGCCTCCCCACATGTATAACGGCAGAAAAGAGACGACAGCGAGATTAGTTTACATTGAGGAGCTCACGATGATAGTGAAAAATGGTCTCATTATCTGTCTTCTCCTAGCTCTTTTCTCTTTCATATGTAGGATATGAAAAAATTGAAGTTTTTGATAACTTCATGCGTATTTCGCGTGCATTCACGGCTCGCGATGCAGGTATGTGTGTCGTCTGTTATTAGTGACTGACAGTAATTTAATGTGCTATAAAAATGTAATTTATCATTTAATTTTCATAGGACAGTCATATATAGATGCATTAGTTGCAGAATTTTAAAGCAGTTTAACGATTTAAATGCTTTTTATTGAAAATTACGTCATTCAATGCGACTACGCGTGACTTTACGGAGAGCTTACGACCTACTAACTATGCTTTGCCTTAAGAACATGTGGTGCAACCGAAGTGAGAACAAATTTACTTACAAACTAGCTAGTAGTTACTAAGCCCCTAGAGTGGACTTTATGTTCCAGTTTAAGAAAGAACTTACGATCAGCTGGTGCAACCCTACCCAGGTCAGAACGAGTATTCATTTAACAATCCATTGAAAGTGCCAGGAGTAAAATGTTACTATTTACCCCACCTGCGGGGCAAGTTGTAACAGACAGAGGGTTAGTTGGAACACATGCTTAAAAAGGCAGATTTCACACAATAATTTAAATCCAGTTTACTTTAAATAGTAGCTATATTTCCTCAGTACTTAGCTCAATTTATTTTTTATTCTACATAGCACACTGTTTATTTTTTTATCTATCTATTGGATAAACACATTTGTATTTATTTGCGTTATTATCCATTATTATACAATGCATTTATTTGCATTATTAGTAATAAAATAATTTGTTTCTATAAAAAAATATTTTCTATTTTTAAAAAAATGTATACGAAAATTTCTTAACGTTACACTCAAAAGTAAAAAAATATTGTGTTGATTTAATTAGTGTCCAACAGTGTGCGGCTTAATTGTAACACCCTGTTACAACTAACCCCGCTGTGTCGTGTTTTCCTCAAAACTGGCTAGCAGTCACTGTGTGTATTTTACATCTTTCAAAATGGTTCCATCTTTTAGCCTAGAAGACGGTAATCACAACAATATAAGATTTCACTTACATACTTTCACTGATTAAAAAAAAAAAAATATATATATATATATATATATATATATTGACTATAATAAAAAATACTTTTATGCTGCAAAACTGGTTTCTCCCATGTTTCTCATCCAGATTTCGCCAAACTTTTTCAATAATTGGCAGGAAGACGTCTGCCGACACTGTGGTGAAAACCTTGGAAGCATGCCATGGTTAACCTTAAGTAAATACCTTAAAACTCTGTGTTACATTTTACCCCGCATTACTTTGTGTCCCGGGCTCCCCTATTCAGCCAATATTTAACTGATTCAGAGCAAATCTCCAGTTTATGATTCACTAATTCAAATGATCATGTCAGAATGAGTATTCATTTAACAATTAATTGATTCACATGATCTGGTTACAACGAGTATTCAACCAATGTTTAACTGATTCAGAGCAAGTCTCCAGTTTATGATTCACTGATTCAAATGTTATGGTCAGAGCCGGTCTCCAGCCTGAGCTAACATATAAACATTTGAGTTGAGTTATTGCTGTGTTTGTTTTAGTGCTTTCAAACATCAATTTATTTATTTTTTTATTTATTTTTTTTCAAAATTTGCTTAGTGCTGCTTTAATGAAAGAATTCACTCAGAATAATATTCTGTTTGGAAAGATTTTCAATGAATGGTGACCCACATTTTGGTTATTTCGTCACACAAAAAAATAGCTGTTGAATGAGTTCAGATGACTTGGAATGTAGAGCATGAGTCATCAAGCTACTTTTATGAAGCTTTTATGGAGTTGGTCCTTTTTGGGGCTTAACAGCTGTGACCGCCATGAAAAGAGCAGTGTTGAGATTCTTCTAGAGAAAAATAAAAGCATAAGCGGTTGGAATGACGTGAGGGAGAGTAAATAAGGACAGAATGTTCACTTTTTTTCTTGCCATTTTTTATTTAACCTTTAAGCTAGTACATTAGTGGCTGACAAAGGCACTTGAATGAATGAATACATTACACAGCAAGTAAGGCTAGCGACAGGTCAGAGTCAGTCACAGAATTTATTCAATAGGTTCATTCAAAAGTAGTTTTTGAATCAAGAATGAAATAAGTTATGTGTGCCTATGTTTTGAGTGTTTGATTCATTCACTGACTAACTGAATTGTTCAACCGATTCTTTCAATAACAGAACCTGAGTGTATCTAATAATTGACTACAGGCCATTGGATTGTAATAGAATAATGAACACCCAGGGTGGTGGTCATTACAGCTTGCATTGTTTTCTAACAATTCGATTGACCAGAGTCAATTATTCCAGTTAAACTACAGTTACCACACATTTAGTCATGGTTCAGGTATTGTATTTCAAGACATTTGTCAGATTTTTGTCCTCAAATCACTCCTGTGTAGTACTAGTTTCTTATGCATTTTATCTAGACCCTTTTGTTTTGTCTTGATTACATTTTTTAAGGCAAGTCATTTCACTCTGCGGCCATCTTTGAAACGCCTCTCGGGCATTCTGTTTGAATGGGGAAACATCAAATTCTCCAAAACTGTTTGTCAAGCATATGATTACATTTCATATTTAGTATCATCCAAAAAAATTGAAACTGTTTCTTAAATTGTATTTCTAAACGCAAATTATCAGGTTGCCCGGGCTAATGCGCATGCACATTAACAGGGAACAAGATCACATACAACTTCATGTATGGCAGTTTTTGCTTACGTGTTACACAATATCATCCTCTGAATAATACCTCGTCCAATCGCCTTGGTCTTTTGAAATAATTCCCAACTTGGTCTTCATGTCAAATCCAAAAATTACAGCAGTCTATTTGTTTACAAGTTTGTGAGGGCTCAAGTAGTTGCTGTCATGTGATTTGCATTTGAATGGCGAAGGCGGGAATTCATGAGGTCAAATGGTAGGACTGTGCCTCGCGTTCATTTCATATAGATTACAAAACCAGAGAATATTTGTTGTCAAGTGTAGTTGGTACCTTTAGAAGTAGAGATTTTGAGCTTTATGTAGATCTATTTCTCATGTCTGTGAGGCAAGTATTCAGTGAGATTCCAGTGCGTTTGTTGACCCCAGAAAGTTCATAACAACTGCAGAAATGTAGAGTCGTAAAAAAAACACATGACTGGACCGAGCCCCTCCCCCAGAGAATTGTCAGTCTATAGTGACAGTAACACATCTTATGTAATAGTCTTTATTCTTTTAGGGGCCGATCACACCAAACACACTTTTTGCGTTGAGAGGCACCTTTTTTGAATGATTTACTAATGGCCGCGAGCGTTTGGCGCTCTGCTTATGCGCCCTGTGCACCTCGTGTTTTAACCGCCTGCTGCGCCTCGCGTTTTTGCTGTTCCGCACTGTGCGCTCGCAGTTGAAAAACAGTCAACTCTGAGTAGAAAAAGCGTGTTACGTCAGTCGCGTCTTTTTCATTCTCCAATCAAATGAAAGCAGAGTCTGGGTTTCCGTTGAAGAGCCAGTGTTTGTGTTGTCAAGACAACTACAGAGACTTTTAAAGATGGATGAGAGACTAGCGGTCGCTGTTTTGAGTTATCCGGAGCTGTATGACTTCACAAATCTTGAATATCACAATATTATTAAATATTAATATTATACCAATATCAACAGCAACACCCGCGGACAATACGCAGCTGATTCAGTCATTGCCTAGAGACATAAAAAGCGCACCGTGCTTCTTTTTTTCTTGTCAACAAAAAAGGCAGTGTGGTGAGCCTCGCCATTTTGGAACGTAAAAGCACGTTCGGTGTGATCGGCCCCCTAAGTCAAAAAAAAAAAAACTGAACTCATTCAGCTTAGTGATATGATCAAGACCTGCCTGGAACTACTTTAGCAGTGCATTTCCCTGAAAATAATTACGCACAGTGATAAGGTTTTGTCCATTTGGGAGAGGAAGAAGAAAGGTCATCAAGATGCTCAGGGTAAGGAGACACATACTTCCATAATATATAGTACGTTAAAAACAGTATGCGACTGAGTAGTATACCCAAATTCATAGAATTCGAAAATCAGCATGCGAAAAGTACCCGAATAACCTACTACTTCCGGCGAGATTCTGAAGTGCACATCGGATGGACTCTACGCTATCCCATGATGCACCGCGAAAGAATTCATGAATGGGAGTGAAGCAACACAACTGATGCAGTTAGGTCACGTGATCATGACAAAATGGTGGATGTAGTATGTCCGAGTTCCATTCATAATGCTCACATTCATACTGTATAGAACATACTTTTCTAATGGTCGGGTAGTAAGTTAAAATTCCAATGCAGTACCTACTGAGTAGTAGGCGATTTTGAACGCAGCCTATGTCTTTCAAACAAGGCCAAGAACAAGAACAAAATGTAAATAATGTGCCCGCGGCAACTCTGGGCATACAAAGCTTCCCCGTCATGTCTCCCTCTCCCTGTGGCATTTCTCGGCGTATCTCCTGCACAATCACTGCGAAGACACAGGTGTTAGTTACTTGCCAATTGACCTACTTACAAGCCGCTGTTCTCCCAATCCATTCTTCCCTTTTGACAGGCGTTCGACTATGCCCCCCTCACAACACAAACCTTAAAATGTTTAAAAGCCAATCAGAATCAAGCATACAACAGCCCTATATGTATGTTGATGTTGAAAATTGGCGTCTGCACAGACATATAGTAGCAATGATTTGGCTTGCGAACCTTACCGTCTTTCAAAGCAAAAGGTCAGCTGAGGTTGTTTCCCACAACACGAACACAGATTTGCAGATGACCTTTTCATAATGCACCTGGGAGAGCTTGTGCACCGTGACCCAATGCGCTCTTTTCATGCACTCCAGGCTGTGTGTATGTGTGTCCTGCACGACTTATCAGTGGAAAAGCTCTTTGTTTAGCTGTGATCCTCCTCGTGTCTCTCTCTATCTTTCATCCATTCACACTTAACTGAGGAAAAAAAAGTGAACTCTTCCCAGCACAGGTCTAAAAACAGCCGTCGCTTCAGAGAATAGCAGAGCTGTCATTCACCTGGCCGACTAAAGAAGCACTCAAAGTGAGCAGATACAAATCAGGACATGCTGTCTGATACCCGAGTGCTCAGGTTGGCGTGGGTTCAGAAGCAGATATACATAGTGCTGTTTGTCAGAAAGCTTCAGAACAACAGCAAACCACTCTTGCTCTGCGTATGGAGGCTTGTAGGGCAGATTAATCTGATGCATATCATGCAGTGGGATGTAGGTGAGGATAAGCAAACAAAAGTGAATACATAAGCAAGTAAGTCTACAAAGCAGTGACAGGTCAGGGAGTCTGCGTTCATTTAATTGATTCATTCAAAACTGGTGATTCATTCAAGAACGAAACAATTGACTCTATGATTGAGTGTTTGATTCACTCACTGACTAACTAAATTGTTCAAACTAGTGTAGTCACTCAAAAACACAAAGTGTGTGTGTGTGTGTGTGTGTGTGTGTGTGTGTGTGTGTGTGTGTGTGTGTGTGTGTGTCATATTTTTGTGCCAACCATTATGTTACAGGTCCCTGGCAGTTGGTAAGACTAAGTAGTCTTAGTGATAAATGAGAGACACAAGAGTTAGTTGTTGCTTTCACGGTCCTCTTTGTTGTCTTTTATTACACATACACATTTGTATGTTAGAGTCTGTAAGACACTTTGAATCACAAAATGATTCATAAACATGTTGGATAAAATAATACACACTGTATAGATACTTGAATCAAATCACATCACAATAAATAAATAAATAAGGGTGACACAGTGGCGTGGGTTTCCTTTGGGTGCTCCGGTTTCCCCCACAGTCCAAGCACATGCGCTATAGGTGAATTGAATAAGCTAAATTGGCCGTAGTGTATGTGTGGGTGTGAATGCAAGAGCATATGGGTGTTTCCCAGTGCTGAGTTGCAGCTGGAAGGGCATTCGCTGCGTAAAACATATGCTGGATAAGTTGGCGGTTCATTCCGCTGTGGCAACCCCTGATCAATAAAGGGACTAAGCCGAAAAGAAAATGAATAAATAAATGAATAAATAAATTAATAACAACATGAAACCTTAACCATTTATACATTTATATACCGTAATCCTTATACAAACAGGCTAAATTTACATTACTGTAAATACGATGCTGTGGTCGTCATGGAGAAATGGAGTGCATGAGACTGATTCCTGAATGACCACCGTGATAAACGAGTCCCCACATTGATCCTGCGGGCCAATCTGACCACCCGCCGGTGCCCTACTCACACCTGCAGCTTCTCCACGATGGACGTCCAGCTTCTTCAGCCTCCAGCGCCTAGACTGCAGCTTTGAACAGGAAGTTTGGCCAGAAGAATAATGGTCGTGCCCAACAGAGCCTAGTTTCTCTCAAAGTTTTTTTTTCCCCTTCACTTCGTCAATCGGTGAAGTTTTTTTTCCTCGCCACTGTCGCCACTGGCTTGCTCGGATCGGGTCTTGTGGAGCTGTGCTTCGGTGGATTTGCTCTGCAGTGTTTGAATTTCCAGCAGTGAGGTTTAAACCACACTGAACTAAACTAAACTGAACTTCAACTCTGAAATCTGGACTTTACTAGAACTATGTTAAGCTGCTTTGACACAATCTACATTGTGAAAAAGCGCTATATAAATAAACTTGCCTTGACTTGACTGTGTCAGGAAGACAACTCAGTTAAGTAGTTATGGTAAGCAATATGCACAAATCTCTGAATACATGAAATCAAATCACACTTACATGAATAAACTTCTATATGACAGACACCTTAAAGTTATTAATAAAATAATCAGTTAAAACTAATAATTTATACATTAAAGCAGGTGAATTACAATTTGATATGACATTTAATTAATTTAACTAACCTTAGTAATAAATGAGAGAGACAAGAGTTAGGGCCCGATAACATTGAACGCGATTTTCTGTTCTGAAAACGTGAGGCGCACCACACTGCCTTTTTTGTTGAAAAGGAAAAAGAAGTGCGGTGCGCTTTTTATGTCGCTAGGCAACAACTGAATCAGCTGCGTATTGTGCGAGAGTGTTGCTGTTGATATTGTTATAATTGTAAATTAAAATGCGAGGCACGCAGAGCGCATAAGCAGCGCGTCAAACGCTTGCGGCCGTTAGTAAACCATTCAAAAGATGCACCTCTCAATGAGGCAAAAAGCGCATTTGGTGTGATCGGCCCCTTAGTTGTTGCTTTCACGGTCCTCTTTGTTGTCTGAGGATGCGCTGCAGTCATCACAGTTACTCTCTCAACTGCCACTCAGAATTCAGAATATGCAGCTGAACGGTTGAGTGCAAACTCACTATAAATGCATTTAAGCAATTTACATACAACTTACATACACATATAAATACAAATAGACAACTAAAAGGGACATATATACAAATAATTTACTTTGTGACCCAAAATATACGTGGGATGGTCAAAATGATATAGAATCATAAAAAAATAAGTATTTTTTTCTTTAAAATTACTTTTATTAATCAAGAGCATTAAATGGATCAAAAGTAACAGTACAAGCATTTGCAATGTTAGAAAATATTTTGTTTAAAATAAATTATTTAAGTTGTTTTAAACTTTTTTTCATTCAAAAAATCCTAAAAAGTCAAATGGATCAGTTATAGTGCATTTTCAAACAAAAATAAAAGGTTATTTTAAATGTACACATGTAAAATAAATGTTAATGTATTGAGTGTTTGATTCACTCACTGAATTGTTCAGCATCATTAAAAAGTGAGCGTACTCTTTAAATACTAATTTCATTCATCAAGGCCAATAGTACACGCATTTATAATGTTAGAAAACCTTCATTCATTCATTTTTCTTCGACTTGGTCCCTTATTTATCAGGGGTTGCCACAGCGGAATGAACCGCCAACTATTCCAGCATATTTTTTACACAGAGGATGCCCTTCCAGCCACAACCCAGTACTGGGAAACACCCATACACTCTCACATTCACACACACACTAATACACTACAGCCAATTTAGTTTATTCAATTCACCTATAGCGCATGTGTTTGGACTGTGGGGGAAACCAGAGCACCTGGAGGAGGAAACCCACGCCAACACAGGGAGAACATGCAAACTCCACATAGAAATGCCAGCTGGCCCAGCCGGGACTCGAACCAGCTACCTTCTTGCTGTGAAGCGACAGTGCTAACCACTGAGCCACCGTGCCACCCACCCCATTTCACAATATAACTCTTTTTATAATTTTTAGACTTTGACTATGATTAGACTTTCATGAGACAAACAAAAAAAAAGTCCTGTTACCAAACTTCTGACTTCTGGCATATATATATATATACACACACACACACACACACACGCGCACACGCACACACACACACGCACGCACGCACGCACGCACGCACGCACGCAC
>CAIGQV010019178.1:5356665-5367680 GCA_903798115.1 Danio jaintianensis | reverse complement strand
ACACACACACACACACACACACACACACACACACACACACACACACAGCAGCAGAATTCATGTTTTATATACCCGAGTGCTTGAATTACCATGGGTTCAAAAGCAGATACAATGCTGTTTGACAGAGAGCTTCAGAGCAACACCAAACCGCTCTGCCTCTACGTCTAGAGCTTTGTAGGGCAGATTAATCTGATGCAAAACATGCAATGAAATGTAATACAGCTGTTTCTGCGCTTACCACTGAATATCCGTTTATGAAGGGCCGCAGGACTTTCACCAGCACTTCAGAGGCTTTACAATAGGCCTGCCAGAAATACTGTGATAAATTTGTCATCAAAACAGAATTGTGTGCGAGCACTATCTCAGCACTTTGTATTTGACTGCCCTGTGAATTAAACATCAGAGGATGTCGGCGCGTCACCGCTGGCTGCTCCATTCACAAGAGCAAGTTGAAATAGCTTCTAAAATCAGACCAAATAAAAACGGCAAACTGACTCTTGGGACGAAACTACATATGATTGAGTGTTGCTATTCATGGAGAAACTGCAGAAGAGGGAAAAAAAACAGGAGTATAAAAAGGGTCTGATGGACACTGCTTGCTGTAAAGAAGAAGTCTTGAATCTCTTTCATGGACTTTTGTTGGTTAGAAACAGAGTAGTGTGCTGCAATTGTAGTGTGAAGCATATTGTACTGTAGTAATGTATTTAAAAGGTGTAAGGAACTCATACGTTTATTCCTCAAGGATTGATTGAGTTTATTAAAAGTGGAACTTGCTACTATAATGCTGTGTTCAGACCAGACGTGGCTTGCGTGAATAAATAGACGTGTGAACATTTTGAGTTTACTCACTTCATTCACTCGTGAAACTTCACAATAGACGCAGATTCATGTCATGGGCAGGGCTTCTGTCTGCCCGGTGACTCTAGTTTCGTTGCTAAATGGCTAACATGAATTTTATTGCGAGAGTAGCTGTGCTTTGTGTGCTTTAGGAAGGCTGAAAAACAGCGTAGATTCGTTCAGCATCATGTCTGAGTCCACTAGATCCTTTCAGAGGTGCACCCAGCACTGTGAGTTCATCAACTCCTCCAGAAACTATACCTGGATGATGAAAGCTTTCAGCGGTGCTTCCGACTGAGCCCAGTTTGAGGAGTTGCTGCCCAGTATCAGCAGGAGGATTTCCCCTCGGGACACCAACTGCAGGTGCTAGCAAGCAAGCTCCTGATTGGTTAACGCGGTGAGAATGTCCACTAAAGTTCAGATTTTCCAACTTGAGTTGATTCGCACGTCAAACGCACAAAACACTCAGTTCACGCAGCCTCATTCACACAAATAGCACCGCAGGATGTCTATTCGCATTTTTGCATTGACTTAACATGTAAATCACTAACGCTTGATGCTTCATCCATGTCTGGTGTGAATGAGTCATAATGTATCATAGTTGTACAAAAATATTAGGTAGCAAGATTTCAATATTGATAATAAAGTTAAATGTTAGTTGAGAAGTTTTATCTCTAAATTATATTATATTATATTATATTATATTATATTATATTATATTATATTGATTCTGAGTTGGCGGTTCATTCCGCTGTGGCGACCCCAGATTGATGAAGGGACTAAGCCGAAAAGAAAATGAATGAATGAATGAATGATTCTGAGTTAACAATTCTTACTTACAATTTTTTCACAATACTTTCCCACATTATCTTCTCAATTCAGACTTTTTCATTGCAATTCTGAATTATTATTATTTTTAATTCAAGTTTATTAAGCAATTCTGAGTTTACATCTTGCATTTTTTGACTTTTTTCTCTTTTAAAAAATATTAAGTAGTAAGCTATTAGTAAATGGTGTGAATTATTACTTAAAGGGGCCCTATTATGCCACTTTTTACTACATGTAAAATAAGTCTCAGCTAAAAAGTCTAAGTTTCAGCTCAAAATACCACACAAATATATTTTTTATAAACTTTTTGAAACTGGCTTTGATACAAAATGAGCTGTTTTGGTGACTGTCGCTTTAAATTCAAAAGAAATTGTACTCTTTCTAAAAGAGTGTGGAGCTATAAACTATAAAAAAAGCTATATATAATGACTATGTGTCAGCATAGCGGCAGATTCAAAAATACGAATGGTGGAAAGCTGCTTCGCACTCAGGGCTGTCTATGCTAATGAGGGAGAGATCATCACTAGTGGGCAGGGCTTTCCCCCTCTAATGACATGTTCAAAGAGAGAATGTCATCAAAGCGTTTCTACAGACTGTTTTTTATGAAATGTGATTATAAAAAAAATAAAAATATGAATTTTACTGTTAGTTGCTGGCTATATTCACACACTGTTGGGTTGTTTAAATCCCATATAAAAGTTAATCTTGCATAATATATCCCCTTTAAACTACAGCATTACCAACATAAGAGATGCAAATCTTCCATATCACACTTCATAAAAGATATTTCACTGCTTTTTGTCTCCAGATAATTTGATTATGATCTTTAGTTGAGAAGTGTAGTTCTGTGCATGAAACATTTTGGTGTATAAAAAGACATACTTCATAAGCCCCCCAAAAATCCTGCCTTCTCCTGCTGTGCTAAACTTACTCCAACTGTGCTGAAGACACAAACGCATCACGGTTTGTTCCAAATAATGCAATATCTAAAAAGACTAGCGGGACCAGACAACCGTGCTGTAAGCAATTTGTGCCACTTTACTAACTTTCCCCAGTATGATAACTGACATGTCAGATGTCAGAAGCGCCGACGCACAAAAAAAGATTCAGAGCTTCCGATTGGCTAAAAAGCGTGGGCTGCTCCCCCGACTTTTCTTTTTGCTGTTAACAGAGTCTGCTTCTGTCATAGAGACAGGTGTGATTTCTCAGGACACCCATTTCAGTGATATCTGTCAGCTTTAAGGACATTTTATGTGTAGTTTTGCGAGGGAAAAAAAATACCTTACAGCCAGGGGTAACAACGACCTGGAAAGACACTCATAAGCTGAATGCCAGTATGATTTGTTCAGTCCTTCAGCTATCATATTTTTTATTGAAAATCCCAGTTAAACCCCTGCAGAAAGTAGACCTACCTTTATCTTGTACAGTTTGGGACAGCATTAATATATGGAAGCTTGTTTCTTGCACGGAATATAAATCTAGTATAAATAAATAAAACATAATCGTTTGACTTTATATACACTACCTGACAAAAGTCTTGTCGTTGATCCCAGTTGTAAGAGTAACAAATAATAACTTGACTTCTAGTTGATCATTTGGAAAAGTGGCAGAAGGTAGATTTTTCCGATGAATCATCTGTTGAACTGCATCCCAATCATCACAAATACTGCAGAAGACCTATTGGAACCCGCATGGACCCAAGATTCTCACAGAAATCAGTCAAGTTTGGTGAAGGAAAAAATCATGGTTTGGGGTTACATTCAGTATGGGGAGGTGTGAGAGATCTGCAGAGTAAATGGCAACATCAACAGCCTAAGATACCAAGACATTTGTGCTTTCCATTTCGTTACAAACCACAGGAGAGGGCAAATTCTTCAGCAGGATAGCGCTCCTTCTCATACATCAGCCTCCACATCAAAAGATCCTGCAAGCAAAGAAGGTCAATCTGCTCCAGGATTGGCCAGCCTAGTCACCAGACATGAACATTATTGAGCATGTCTGGGGTAAGATGAAGGAGGAAGCATTGAAGATGAATCCAAAGAATCTTGATGAACTCTGGGAGTCCTGCAAGAACGCTTTCTTTGCCATTCCAGATGACTTTATTAATAAGTTATTTGAGTCATTGCAGAGATGTATGGATGCAGTCCTCCAAGCTCATGGGAGTCATACACAATATTCATTCTTTTTCCACTGCACCATGACTTTATATTCTATAGTCTAAGCAAAGTCAGACCTTACTGTCTTAATTAAATAATAAAAAAAATCAAGGCATGATCATATTTTATTTTGGTAAGATACATGTAATCTAGAGGCCTTTGCCTTTCATATAAGCAACTTCTGATACCAAATGATCAACTAGAAGTCAAGTTATTATTTGTTGTCCCTTGGATAGGCGACAAGACTTTTATCAGGTAGTGTTAGTATGTAGTGTGAAAAAAAAATATTTGCTGTTTGTTCAAACTACTTTTTTAAAATGAGCTCAAACAACACAATTCTTGGATTATTTGGGGTACAACTTCACTGTTGTATGATCAATCCACTTAAATTTGTAAAAACTAAAAAGCTAATATCTTAATTCCTTCATGCTTTCCCCAAACAAATCGATTGTGTGGAACCCAGCATTTTCTACAGTGTGTATATCATAATTGCATGTTAACATGTTGCAGTTCTGCAAGTCTAAACTGTAATATATAAAATCTGAATTGAAAACAATAAAGTAGAATTCTGTAAAATCTCAAGACCTTATAAACCCGCAGTTGTTTGCACTTTTAAATAATAAAAGTCACAATTCTGAGGCAAAAAAGTGCATGTAAAAGTCTATCAATTGCTATATTTGTTTATATTATGCAATTCGAACTAGTTTAAAATAAGAATCGCAACCTTGAAATTATACCTTGAATTTTTTTTTAAAGAAAAAGTCTGAATTATGAGATTTAAATAACCATTAAAAAGTGAATTTCGGAGGGAATATCTGGAACAAGTGTTTTTGTGTTGAGATTGAATTTCAGAAACACAGTTAGACTTGTTAGACACTCCACAAACTTGTGAGCTATATTGTCACGTTAGGTGGTATTGGGGACGGGACAAAGATAGGATCCAAGTGCAATTTATTGGTGAGATCTCGTGCAAAAACAGGACAACCAGGAACAAAAAGTAACAAAATAACAAATAACAAAACAACAAACTAAGATCGGGAACTAAGACATAACATGAGCAAAAACATACCATCAATACCAACTTGAAACAAGACCAAATAATAACAAACGACTGAGCCAAGACGGGTGCAGGGTGTATAAATAGTACAAACAATGACTTGTGATTGGATGCAGCTGCGTGTGTGATGAGTGGAAGTGGAAACCGGGTGTGTGTGACGGAATGAAGGGAATTGTAGTTCGTTATGATATGTAGTTTGTTGGACTTCAAAGGGTCCAGAGCATGTTCAAAAATGGGTTCGGAGTCAATCAGTCAAAATTCATAAGTTTTATTCACTTAAGCATAAAGAGAAACCAAGAGTAACGTGTATCAGCGCTGGAGAGATTCAACTCTGACTATTTGCTTTTTAACATCCTTTTTATATGTTCCAACTAGTACTTCCTATCTGACTCCATCTTACATCACTGTTGCTGGGCAGACTGCCTCTTCTGTCTGACTCCTTGCTCTTTCTTTGACTTCCGCATTCTTTCTTAACAGTTGACCTGACCCTTCAAGACAGATGTTTCTTCAGAGTGGTACACACAGCTCCTGCATCCTGTAATTGCAAAATTATCTGCACTTTCCATCACCCATACCAGATAACAGGACATGTTGTTCACAGCAGCTGCAGCACTTCTCTATAATATGATCGTTTGGCCTTCAAACAATTTCACAGTAATTAACACTTCATAGGTTGTTTGTTAGTGCCTTCTTGTGTATGGAAAACATGTCAAAGTTTTACTGAAAAACACTACAAATCCCTCTGTTGGCCTCTAAAGGAGGCCACAACTTTAAAATCTCAATAAATCTTTAGACTATCACAATTATGTATATGTATTATATAAAAACAACTTATTTTTTTTAGTCCAATATGTCCAGATGAGCCTAGGTCGAAAACCTCAATGAGGAAAGACACCCAGGCGGCCCCCTAGTTGATGTATGGGCAGCCACCACATGTTCATCTGACACATCATACCAGACCGTTATTGTAAATCAACATTGCATCCTAGACTACATTATACACATATAAAATTCAGAAGTAAAAATCCCTATAAATGCCCTATAAACCAGTGTGCTCAGACAGGACTAGGCCGAAAATCCCTGTGGGGAAAGGCACCCAGTCGGTCCCCTAATTGGCATTCGGGCGACCACAACATGTCAGCTGAGTCAATCACACTGAAAATATCTAAGCTAAACATTTCAGACTCAAAATATGTATTTTAACACACAATATATGATACACACAATACATGATGAATCAGCATCTTGAACAATTAGACCTCCGTCTCTGCTTCCTCACATGTCTCCTTTCCGGTTTCCTGTAAAGATATTGCTTTGCACATGGCAGTTAGTTTCTTCATAAAAGACTAACATTCTTCTTTCCAATGTATTAGACATGTTCGCCAAACATTCCAAGAGGTTAGATGCAAGGTTATATGCGAGGTTATATGCAAGGTTATATGCAAGGGTCAACCCAATAGCACTTCATGCAGTGTTAGTTGCCTTTTTCTGTCAGTTTCCATGCGATCACTCATTACAGCAAGCGGTAACATGTAAATCCAATTTAGTTTATTACTTTAACATATCTTGTTAAATTAGGCCTTGATGGATCATCTTCAGCTCTTTCAGCCATTTCTTATAGTTGTGTATGATCAATGCACCATTTTCTTGATTTCCAATACTTTCCAATAACTATTTATTAACTCATTTATTTATCTATTTATTCATTTATTTTATCAGTTAATCACTTATTTATTTACTTAATTACCTTTGTTCACTTTAATTACTGTTATTCCTTTATAAATGTACACATTATTTTAACTTATCTTGTAATAACTGTTCCTTTTTCCCTGCTCTGCTGCTATAATCACCTTCACTCATCTATCAAACCTGTCATTTCCAAAAGCTTATATCTCTTGTCCTAAACTAGTTTTATCATATCACAACATCCACAATCAAGTGTCTCAATAGTCCCTTAGCTCTATTGCTGTTCTTTTACTCACATTACACTTTGCACAGATGTCACATGTATACCAATCATTGCATTCAAATAAGGAGACCACTATCCTTCCTGCTTGATTTTTCTTTAACTCTTCACCCTTGATTCAAACCATGTACATCTGTAATGTCAAATTTCAGAAATGCTGATTTGGCTCAACAATCTTCATACATATGCCAAAAATCTTATGTCTTTTTTTCTCCTCTCTGATGCTACATAGATTGTTCATAGAGACCCTTTTGTTGTTAAATTTGCACTCTCATCTAACTGAGGTTGTGACACTATAAGCACTAGTGTTAGAACTGCTATATTATTACCTTTACTGAAAAACTAATTTCTTATTTATCATCTTAACTGACATTATTATTGCATCTGGATTTCATGTTAATAGTATGGCTAATTCTTTTCAGTCCTTTTTATTTTATAATTTCTCAACTCTTTCTATTGTATTATCCTATATCAAATTAGCACCAAACCAGTCATCCTTAAAAATTCATTTATGTTTTATTATTTGTGGCAATGATGTTTTCTTTATTTAAGTCTTTTAACTTAGCTTGAGCTATATGGACCTACAGATAACTAAATCCTACACATGTTATAACAAAATCCATCACAAAATCTTTTAAACCCTTTTAAACCATTTTGGGTATTCTGATGTATGTATACTTTTTATCAGCCTATGTACTATAAGTGTAACCTAGTGTCTACCCTCCTCTGGTAATTGCCTGAACTGAAATCAATTACTTTAACAAATTTGGTATCCGGAAGAACATATTTCAGTACAGTGTGTGTTAGAAACCTCTGCTGAAAAATTCTCTTTCCCTGATCGCTCTTAAGTCATAAACTATACAAAATCTACTTTTGTCTGTTTTGACTAATGCCATCATCAAAAATTATTCAAATCAAATTCAAATTAATCCTTTTTAGTAGTCACATACACAATCAGAACTGATTTGACAGTGATTTTACAGAGAAATTTCAAGGACATAGCTAGATTTCTTTATTAATTGCTCCTATGTTATAACTCTTTTAGTATCTAGTGAGCAGACCTGCATCTTGTTTATTTTAATCCTCACTCGCTGTGACTAATTTTATAACCCTCTAATTCCTGAAATGTTAATCATTATTAAAATTGGACACTTACCTAAATAATTTCATTTGTGAGCTTTTTCTCAATTTTCATTTTATATCAATTTGCGTTTTTCACTTTCAGCTCCTAATTCCTTCCTGTTTTCACATCAAACTGGTTATGCATACATTTATGTTGTAATTTTTTACAAGTTAAAATCACTTATTTCTTTATAGGTTCCTCTCTGTCTGTTCTGATTTTTTCCTCATTAGTCCTTAATACTTTTTCCTTTTAATGATTTCTTACTATATGGTTATATGTGAACCAAAATCTGTTTTCTTAAACACTTTTCTCTTTCAATTATTCTTTTAGTACATTTAGAATTGTTACTTTTAGACCTATTATGTACTGTGAGTTCATTTAAAAAACATTTCTAGTTCTAATCTCTTCTTTAAGTATAAATAATTTTTTCTAGATTTGAATCACTTTCACGTTTTCAATATCCAATCTTGATTTAGGCAATTCAAAATACGATTATGCTAAGATATTTCCTTAGTTTTTACTTAAATCCTTAATTCCATCAAAATTTCTTATCCAAATTATTTATTAAGTTATCAAAAGCTGTCTCTTTTTCTTTAGTCACTACCATGCATTGTACTTTATCCTCTATCCTGTGCAAGAACCTTTATGCTTAAACCTATGACACTGAACCAAATTATTTAAATATCACTTCAACAGTATACATTTAAAGTCATACCTTTTTATATCGTACATTTTCATCTAAAAAATTCTCTTCAATTTATATCATACTTTTCTTTCTATCACATTGGCAGAAGTCTGATTTGATACAAGAATGGGTAACTACACTTTTGTTCTTAATTTGCCCACTGAGTGGTCACATTGTAATTTATTTGGACTATAGGTTTGCTGCTTTAAGGTGGCCTGTCAGACTCTCCTTCCTCGCACCCTGAGAAGACAGCTGGTTCATAGATTGGTGCTGCAATCTTTTCTGTGGTATCCAGGGCCACAGCTTTCCCCTCTCTCTTAGTGCTGGCTTCCTTCTTTCACCCAGATGATGCAAATGTCTGGTGGAGCGTTTTTTCTTGTTTGATCAGTTCATCATTCTCTTGTTTGCCTCTTTTTAGTGTCTCTGAACATAAGTAGCCTTTTCTGCCCTCAGTAAATTCTGGGCATGCAGTGCCTGCATCACTGCTATCACAAATGTCCACAGCCAACAATTTGTCCATTGTGTTTTTCAAACACCTTATCCATTTGCCAGTGCACTCAGAGATGTCTGGTAGGTTAAAGACTACAGTCCCCCAAAGTCCATTCCTATGTCCTCTTAATTCATATATGAAATTTAGTTCATAACCTAATAGGTCTTTTTCCTCTTTCCCATTTTTCCTCCATCAAATGAAGACTCCTCTCCTTTTTCTAACAACTTATATTTTTCTGATATTATCAGCCGTTTTGATCATATGTAAATATGCTTAATTATCTATTTCTTAAATGTTCTTCTAATAAAGTTCTTTAGCTTCAGATTGTGCTTTACTTTACATTTCTCCTTATCTATGCTAGTGTTTCCTCACTAGTTGGTCTTTCTTTACACTGTTTTAATTTCTCTAACATTTCCATACATGTTTTAATTCAACAGAACTTATTTCTCACTCTTTTTTACACACTCATCTTTTTTAGTTTGGCATCTCTCCCTACTTGCTTTCTTTTTACCTTTTGTCCTTTTCTTTGATTCATAATTATTATTATTTCCTCACACACACTGCTCACATCAAATGTTCCTTTCTTTTGCCATTTGTCATTATCTTATCTTTTATTTTCTCTGCCACATATTTGAGTATTTATTTCTCATTTTAATATACCTATATTTTAAACATTTCTTTTGATCTATTAAACAGTGTTTGGACTTCTTTTTTTATTCTATTTCTATTTTATTCTATTCCATTTCCTTTCCTTAATTTGAGTTTTTAGCTTTTGGGTTTTCTTATACATTTTTAAGCTTATTTTCCTTACACATTTTATCATTAAATCTTCAGTTTTCTTTCCTCATTTTCTCAACTTATCTATTATTTATTCATACTTATTTAGCAACTCTATTTGTTTATTAATATATTCTTTTACTCCATACTCTTTATTGAAAACATACTTTTAAACACATTCACACTTCTACTCTTATTATTTTTATTATTATTATTATTTTTTTATATTATTTCGTATTGAAACTAGTTTCCTGTATTTTTTGGAGATCTCCGCGCACTAACAATTTTATCCTAGGATGTTACACACTTCTAGATACTTTTATATGGCACACAGCCTCTTTTTGGTCACACAGACTTTTAAAAGTATTTATTTATTTTATTTATTTATTTTTTTTGTCTTTTTCTTAGTTCCTGTTTTTATTTCCCTACTCTCTCCCTATTCCCAATTCAGTAAACCTAGTATCCTTGGGAATTTACTTGAAGATATCAAATTCTCGTCAGAACAGGAGGGATCTTCAAGGGTCTGCCGTGACAGGGAGACGGACTTTCCTTATAAAGACATATAATTTCCTGTCTTTATCCCTGTGATTAAAAGCTTTCCTTCTTCGTCAAGTGAGGGGTTGCCTTCAATCTACCTCTAAGGGAGAGGGTTTCCTGTCAAATTTTCTTGCGCGAAAATTAGCCCTTATACCTTATGGGGATAAGGATTTCCTGCTGAATTCTATTAATTCCCCCCAGTAGCCTTGCAGGGACAAGGACTTCCTCTCTAAATTCTAGTAATTTACCCTGGCATCACTTTTCAAACTCTTCACACAATTTCTCGAAAAACAGGAAAAAATATAAAATATTACTTTTGGTTTCTCTATATTGCTTTTACTTACATCAGGATTAGGCTGAATTCAACACTTGATTTACAGTATTCAATTGCAGAATTTATTTAAAAGGTTTCTGCTTACCTTATTTTTTAGGCGCGCCTTTATGTTGAATTCAGTTCATCCCTCTGTTCAGCCAAATTCCTCCTTTTCCCATCACGTCGGCGGTCACCAGAATTGTTGGACTTCAAAGGGTCCAGAGCATGTTCAAAAATGGGTTCGGA
>CAIGQV010019178.1:5294919-5333882 GCA_903798115.1 Danio jaintianensis | reverse complement strand
TAAATAAATAAATAAAAATAATCAGATAAAATAAATAAATAAACAATCAGATACAAAAAAATTACCAGATAAATAAATGAACGTGTAAATAAATAATCAGATAAAATAAATAAACAAACAAACAATCAAACAAACAGGTAGATAAATAATCAGATAAATAAATAAATAAATAAACAATCAGATAAAAAATAATCAGATAAACAAACAAACAAACATGTAAATAAATAATCATATAAATATCTGAATAAATACATTAACTAATAGAGTCTTATAGTGCTACCTAATATATAGATATATAAAATTTGAAAAATAACATTATAATAATTTTTAAATATATATAATTTCAACATACAGTAAATGAAAATGCATTTACCCTACCTCCATTTTCTGCAAAGGCAAAAAAAAACTGGACACAGTGTTGTGTATTTGTTCAGTTATGCGTGTAATTCTATTACCCATAAAGTCTGCAGTAACGTAGATGTGCAGGAGCAAGATTGAAGACCTGTCTAATGATCCTTACTGACCTTTAAAGCAGGAGATGTTCTTCACAGATGGAAAATGGCTGGCATTTAGTATAATTGACTTACTTCACTCTTGTAATCTCTATTGACCCAGCACTTCCAAGGGACAGAAGTACATCCATGTCCTGTTATCTGGATCTCAAATTAAATCCAATTTCATTAGTAAGACAAACAGAACAGGGCACACGATGAAGAGAAAGCAAACAGCCATATCACTGAAAGGACCTTGCTTCAAAGTCTTTACTGCCTTATTCATTTGTTCTGTCTCAACATTTGTGCTCTAATGATGCCTTTATAGATGTATATAGTAAAAAAATACCCTATCACCAGAGTTGGGTGTAATTAGTAACAACGCAACTAGTTGCTGTATTTAAATTACTTTTCCATTGAAAAAATAAAGGGTTACTTTTCATTTTTAAATAATTTAATAAAACGTAAACTTATAATAATCGTGTTTAAATAATGTACATAAATTCAACAGTTGTGCACAAATCATTTCAGACAAGCAGAGTATTTGTATTTTTTGTTTTACAAATACATTTTGCAGAATACTATAATACTATATACTATAAATAATATATATAATACTATATTACTATACTAGAATACTATAAAGTATACAATATATATACAATTATCAAAACAATAGCATATGCTTAAGGAAAATTAATGAATTGAGAATGAATTGAGTCATGACAATATAAGGTATAAATTCAGAGAACCACAGTAATTGTACATATTTTCTGTCATCATGATTTTGCATAATAATTCAGATTTTAAACTAAAGTAGGATAGATTTATCTGTCAATCATACCTACTAAACGAAGAATACATTTTTTTAGAAAATTTATGTGAATTTACAATGGTGTGAAAAAAAACGGATTACGGATTTCTTATTTTTATGCATGTTTGTCACACTTTAATAGTTCAGATCATCAAACTAATTATTAGTCAAAGATAACACAAGTAGACACATCATGCAGTTTCTAAATAAACATACTAATTATAATAAAAAAAATTATAGTAAAAAAAAAAAAGACTTTGGAGTGGCCTAGTCAAAGTCCTGACCTGAATCCAATTGAGATGCGGTGCCCTTAAAAGGGCAGTTCATGCTTGAAAACTCTCCAATGAGGCTGAATTATAACAATTCTACAAAGATAAGTGGGCAACAATTCCTCCACAGAACTGTAACAGAATCATTGCAAGCTATCAAAAATGCTTAATTGCAGTTGTTGCTGCTAAGGGTGGCCCAACCAGTTATTAGGTTTAGACGGCAAACACTTTTTCAAACAGGGCTATGTAGTTTTGTATTCTGTTTTTCATTAATAATACAAACCTTCATTTAAAAAACTTCATGATGTGTTTACTTGTGTTATCCTTGACTAATATTTAAATTAGTTTGATGATCTGAAACAATAAAGTGTGACAAACATGCAAAAAAATAAGAAATCAGTATGGGGTAAAACACGTTTTCACACCACTGAATGTGCAGTATGAAATATGGTGTCATAACTTTAAAGCGTTTTGAGTTGACACACACTATGTTTTCTTTTTTTTTATTTGTGTTAATCTTTTTTTTTTTAAAGAACTATAAGGTCCTGTATGACTCATTCATTTTCCTTCATCTTTATTCATCTGGGGTCGCCACAGCGGAATGAACCGCCAACTTATCTAGCATATGTTTTACACAGCAGATGCCCTTCCAGCTGCAACCCAGTACTGGGAAACATCCATACACACTCATACACTACAGCCAATTTAGTTTATTCAATTCACCTATAGAGCATGTCTTTGGACTGTGGGGGAAACCGGAGCACCCGGAGGAAACCCACGCCAACACGGGGAGAACATGCAAACTCCACACAGAAATGCCAGCTGGCCCAGCCGGGATTCAAACCAGCGACCATCTTGCTATGAGGCGACAGTGCTAACTACTGAGCCATTGTGTTGCCCCTGTATGACTACAATTCCAATAATTAAGAATTTAATTACCATTGTCATATGCATTTGGGATTTTTTGGATTTTTAGTATTGAGTCAAGTAATTAAATTACTTTTTGAGTAACTATAAGTTACCTTTCAGACAAAGTAATTAGAAAAGTAATTTAAATACAATTTTAATCTCATTTCAGGCTGCCTACCGCATAGTAAATGTATCAATATGCTCCATCCATTTTTCTTTTGTTCTTCTTTGTATGTTTCGACACAACAGCTTAGCAAACAATCAGGCATTGTCTCCACACTAAACTCTAATTGTTTCAGGATCTCCCAGAAGTTAAACCTCTTTACAGTCACAAAGACTTGGGATCGTTGTGGGAGTTGCAAATGTCAGAGTCTGAATTGTGTTTGAGCTTCTGGGCTTTCCTCAGCAAGCGCCCCCATGCCTCATCTAATGCATGAAATTTGTTTCAACTAATTTCATAACTCCCGGTTCATAACGTTTAAGACCGAAAAGTCATGTTCTTATGCTTCATTAGATTTATGCAGTGTGTTGCTGGGCCAGAGTTAGAAGTGGTGTTTTTCTATGCAGAGAAAGTCTGGGTTCAATTCCCAGGCTGGAATAAATGTTTTTTCTCTCTCCATTTTTTAATAAATCAAACAATCAAGTAAAATTGCAAATATTTGCCAGTGGATGAATTAACAGAAGCAAGATCTTATTTGGTTTAATTTTAGTAAGTGACTTGATTAACAAACCAAAAGCAATAATGAACACATTTTCAGTTGCTTTATTATCATCATTATTGTTGTTGTTGTTAATAATAATTGTTGTTGTTATTGTAAATAATACTAATAATAATAATAATAATAATAATAATAATAATAATTATTATTATTATTATTATTATTATTATTTAGTGATTAATAAGTTTTAAAATATTATTTTAAAAAATGACAATATATAAAGTGTATGATTTTCCCCCTTATGTATTGAAAAAAATAATATGTGTATACAAATATGTATACGAGTGTTCATATTTTATAATAATAAAAAAACAATAAAATACAGGTCAGAAAACATGAAATATTTTATGCCAAACTACTGTCAATTTCTGCAAATAAAATATAATATTCTTATTTGAAATTCTGAATTTTATATAATATAAACAGGAATGAACAATGTATACTCCAATACAAAATAACATACACTGAACAAAAAATATTCATTGGACTTACTAAATTTTTTAAGGTAAGTGGTTGCAAACAATTTATATGGACTGTTTAAATTCTCCATTGGATTATCCTCAAATAGTGAAGGTAATGATAACTTATATATACACACACACATGATATACTTTTAAACATTTATTTTATTTTATTTATTTATTTATTTATTTATTTATTTATTTAATTTTATTAGATATAATTAAAAAATATATTTTATTTTTATTTTAATTTTTTTATATATATATATATTTTATATATTATTATTTATATATATTTTTATTTATATTTTATTTGTAATTTATGTTTTATTTGTAATTTTATTTTATATATATTTTTTTGTATTTTATTTTATTTATTTATTTTTTATTTTTATTTTTAGAGAATATGCATAGCCTTGAATTTGGTCGAGCCTTAAATTCCGGCATTCTAACCAGAAATGAGCTAATGATTTGTTGCTCACCTTCTCTTACTGTTGTTTTGATGCTCTTACTAGACCTATTGGCTCTTTTAAATGTTAAATTGTCTTTTGAAGCACCGAGCTTCCTTTTTTCCAAAGTTTCTAAACCAGGTTTGCCAATTATTGCCCCAGAAGTGAAAGTGTTTTAATGACCATGAACTTTAGTTCTAGAGGGTTATCAGATTTAAACAGTAGATATTGATTTGTGCTTGCTGACTTTGATATCCAGAACACTGCACTCTATTTGAAACTGCTGTGTCCAAAAAGGCCAATTGGTTCTCTCGCACATCCTCTCATATGCACTTAATGTATCTGCGCATTTAGTTGATGCATTCTCCATTTGACTCTTGTTTGATCTCAACCCTAGTGTCGTTCACCTATCTGAACCAGTGCATTGATGAAACCATGATTAAAGGTGTAGTGTGTAGTTTCTGTGCTAGTGTCACCTTACAGAATGACAAAAGTCAAGCATCATTTCAAATAAGTCAAACATACCAAATAATTCAACACACACCAAATCTTTTTGCATTCTTTTGTCAATGCTGATTTAGTGTTTACATTTTTTTGCAGTACAGTGTATGGGAGTTTTTTGTAAAGTAGTTGGAGGGGGTGGGGGAGGGTGTTGTCTACTACTTATAGCATTGCTACCACCACCGTTTAACTTGTTGATAAGAAAGGAGTAAAGCCACAATATGATCGATTACCACCACTAAGGCCCCGTTTACACTAATATGTTTTCATTTTAAAACGCATAAGTTTTGCAACGGTTACGCCTTCCGTGCACATTACCCCAGAGTTTTCGAGCGCCGAAAACGGAGCGTTTTGAAATGAAGAGGCCCTTTTCATTTTAAAACGCTGCTGCTCCGTGTCAGTGTGGATGGGGGAAAACGGAGACATCTGAAAACGGAGGCATGGCTGCAAACATTTTTCATATCTGATTGGGGCTTTTTCCTCAATATTAAGTGCACCAAGTTCAGTCTTGCGCCCTTTCCTGAAGCTTAGACTTTGCAAGTTTGATATGGAAAACAAACTGCAGAGGACATGTCGGGTAAATCTTCAAAGGGAACAGTGTAGGCTACTTTATAACCTCATTCACATCACCCTGGCTACGTTGTTTCACTATCTTAACAATAAAATGAAAACGTGATATAAGGAACTGCCTATTTTCATTTTGATATTAACTTAACAGACACTAAAAATGTTAAGGCATCGTGTAGCTACATATTTATATGACCGTCATCTTCACTGTATGCATATTTATAACAAAACGGAGCCTATAACATAACTGCCTCCGTTCATTACGGTTCAATACGAAACATACCCTGTCTCTTTTGCTGAATATCAGTTTAAATAATCAATAATGGAAATTATAAAAGTGTAACGTACAATAAGTTTATACAATATAGGAAATAAAGGCAAGCAATCAGTCAATATGCAGAATTAGTGTACGTGGTTACATAAATTAAAATCTTAACTTATCTTTGTGCTCAGCCAAAACATGTTACCTGAGAACAAGTAATAGATTCAAAAGACCAAAGAGTCGTTAGATAGAGACAAGATGAATTAAATATCACGTTTAACAACTATAGTGAGACGAAATCCAGCGGAGGATCTTTGGTGAACTGTCTGACCTGCGCTGCTCTCATCTGGGGGGGGTGTCCGCAGAGCACCCGCTGACTGCCTCGAGCTCAGACGCGCGCATATGCTGCAGCGCATGCCAGAGTGTGTGTGGTCACGTAATGTGCGTTTTCAGTGGTGTAGCGTGGACGGAGAGCTGTTAAGAAACACTATGTGAAACGCCAGTGTGGACGTGGATTGTTTTCATTCTAAAATCCTGTTTTAAAACTAAAACGTATTAGTGTAAACGGGGCCTAAGAGAGTTCCTGTGTTTACTCACTGTTCTATTTTGCATTGAAGTGCACAGAAGTGAAGTGCACAAACACTCATCACTCTCTCAGAGTTCACACTGGCACAATTTTTGCTAAATGAGAGGTGCAGTTTCAGTTTAAATAATCAATTTAAATGTGTCTTGGCTTATAAGACCACAGACATATAGGCCTATGTTCTTTTGTATTGTATGTATTTTTGTACTAAAATGAATTGTACTATATAGTGACTGGGCGACGCGGTGGCGCAGTGGGTAGCACGTTCGCCTCACAGCAAGAAGGTCGCTGGTTCGAGCCTCGGCTGGGTCAGTTGGCATTTCTGTGTGGAGTTTGCATGTTCTCCCCGTGTTCGCGTGGGTTTCCTCCGGGTGCTCCGGTTTCCCCCACAAGTCCAAAGACATGCGTTATAGATGAATTGGGTAGGCTAAATTGTCCGTAGTGTATGTGTGTGAATGAGTGTGTATGAATGTTTCCCAGTGATGGGTTGCAGCTGGAAGGGCATCCGCTGCGTAAAACATATGCTGGATAAGTTGGCGGTGTGGCGACCCCAGATTAATAAAGGGACAAAGCCGAAAAGAAAATGAATGAATGAATGAATGTATATAGTGACTTATATTCAGTTTGTGTTCAGAAAAATGTTTTCTGACAACTTAAACATGATTTATATTCTGTTTATGAACACAATTTTGATTGATATTCAGCAGATTTTTTTTACCAAGCATTTTAGCTATAGATAAAAAAAAAAACATGACCTTTTAAACCACTTAAATGTTGTTCGAGTTTGTTAATATAAATAGTTTGTTGTTCAGGTAGTATGCTTTTTGAGTTATTGAATTATTTTGTTCTATCCTAAACACCAAACCACAAGAATCCATTTCTCAGTGCATGCATTTTTAACATATTGAAATGTTGTATTGCTGAAAGACTAAACTGTATTATACTATTTTATTTTATTTTATTTATTTATTTTTTTTTTTTCTTTCATAGTCGTGTGTTGCAGACCTCTTAGCCAGGTCACCATTGTAAATGAGATCTCGATCTCAGTGGGTTTTTCACCCAGTTAAATTAGTTAAAACCTAGTTAAGTTTTGCTTTGGTACCAAAATTGATACAGATAACCATGTATTTTCACTGGTATTGGAACCGAATATGGACATTTTAGTACTGTGACCACCCTAGAGAAGGATACGACAGACATGCACATGCACTTCTGTCCTGTCAAAATAAAGACAAAAACTGCAAAAGTAAGTCCTCATTGACTTATTATATGCACAGACATTTAAACAAAACCATATTTCAGAATGTCTCCCAAAAAGGCTGAGTAAACTATGACAGAATTTGGTTTTGAGTGAACTGTCTCTTTAAAATATTTACATTTGTCAATGTATCAAATCAGCTGAAGGAAATGCAGATGCATATACGCCATTCAAACTTCCTGAAATTTATTGAGTTCACTTTTCTTCTCTCTGTGGTTTTGTGCAGTCTTGCTGATCCGTGTAATTTCCAAATTAAAGTCACGCATCCGAGGCTCTTTGTTTACCTGATCTTTAGACGGATCAGTTCGGGGAGATTAGTGATGCCAGGGGTGGCAACCTTGGAACGACAGGTCTGATTGGCCTCCCACAATGCACTGCTGAGCCGTGACATCCTTCAAAAAATAAGAGAGAGCGGTAGATCAAGCATAGGTCGACATTGTATATCAATGTCTGTATCCATGTGTTTATATGCAGTCTCGTGATTGCATTAAACAGTGACTACGTTTACATGGACATCAGTAATCAAATTATTTGCCTTAATCTGAATAAGACAATAATATGATTAAGGTGTTTACATGAGTTGCTTTTTGAATGTTCCTTTCATGATCCTGTTTTACATGTTATAGTATATAGATGGTAGTGCAGTGGGTAGTACGATCACCTCACAGCAAGAAGGTCACTGGTTCGAGCCTCAGCTGGGTCAGTTGGCATTACATTGTGGAGTTTGCATGTTCTCCCCATGTTTGCATGGGTTTCCTCCGGGTGCTCCGGTTTCCCCCACAGTCCAAAGACATGTGGTACAGGTGAATTTTTGAAGTGTGAATGAGTGTGTATTGATGTTTCCCAGTGATGGGTTGCAACTGGAAGGGCATCAGCTGCGTAAAACATATGCTGGATAAGTTGGCGGTTCATTCCACTGTGGCGACCCCAGATTAAAAAAAGGGACTAAGCCAGAAAGAAAATTAATGAATGAATGAATGAGTTTATAGATCGGTTAACGTCATTGCTCACGCTATCACGCTGTCACCACGCTATCAAACCTTTCCTCCGGAGTTTCATGCAATTTCGGGTGTTTCATTTTTCATTTTTCGACTTTAACTGCAGTTCGGCAGTTTCACTTTCATTCAGGAACATTTCATTCATGCCCTTCGTGACAAACTGAGGTATTGGATGCGACAGGTATGCGGATGGACTGGTGGAAGAGTGTTGTTTTAATGGAATTTAATACCCAAACAGAAAGAAAAAAACTGAACAAAATACTAAACATTTGCTAATATATGAATGGAAAAATTATTTTTATTCAACTGAAAAAAAAAAGGAAAACAATTTAGATGCTTTTTGAAATCAACTTGTAATGAATTGTATTTTACTTCTATTTTAATGAATTCTATGCAGTAAAGGACATGTAAACACTAAAATATTTTGCTAACAACCCTGTACACGGAAAATCGAACTCCTTTGCACAAATTGAACTTAAAACAATTTAATGTTTAGTATATCATTTTTCATTTTTCAGCAGTTTCACTTTCATTCAGCAAGATTTCATGACTTTGTGACAAACTCTGAGCTACTGGATGCAAGTATGAAGTAAGGACTGCTGGGAGAGAGTTGTTTTAATGGAATTTGATACCGCACGGCACTACATAGTTCACAATGTATGTGCGCTTGGAGAAGTGTGTGCCTGTGGTCCTATACTGACTCGGTAGGTGCAGAGAATAGTGTCAAACAGCCTTGTGTGTATGGCTTATCCTGTCGCAAAATGCGGCGAAATATTCTACATGATGGTAATAGTTTGATTGTGGTGTTTACATGTCTGTACTGCACTTCAATAATGCCACAACAATATGTATACTCCACATGTTTTAATTCGATTTCTGTTTAGTTAGATTATGACTTTAGTCGGATTAATGCAATCAAAAACAAATATTGCTGTTAATCAGAGTATTGTCTTAATCGTATTAAAATCAAAGTATTGGTGTCCATGTAAACCTACTTTATGTTCCAATCACTTTTTTCCCACCATAAATAGAAAACTGATTAAAGTGCCACTTGTGAGAAAATTACAGGGAGCGATATCGAAGTGCTGCAGTGATAGGAGCTTGTGAAATTGTGTTGTCATTATTATATGACAGGGCAATATTACAAAACAGGAATTCATCTTCCAGGTTTTTGGAGAGCACCGTTCATCATGTGACAGCCTAAAAAGGGTAAGAGCCTCACTTTTGTCCCCCATGACAAACTAGATGTCTGGGTCCAATAAAAATCCAGAGATTGACAATACAGGTCACAACTTCAGAAAGTTGAATGAGAGGACAAATCTTAGAAGCCTGTATCTGATAGCGTTTATCAATTTTATGGATGTTATGAGCAGGATTAGTTTTTTGTTTAACATGCAATTTGTGGGGGGGTTGGAACTGGACCAAAGAGATTGAATTCAACTTTAGAGATCATCTTAAAAGAAAAAAAAAAGAAAAAGTAAATAAGTAAATAAATAAATAAATTTTATTAAAAAAGCTACTTAATTTAAGTAGCAATTCCTACTGTTAACAACTGGCTTATTAGCTGCCTATTGTTAAGATATTGGCCATTTATTAGCATTTATACAACAGTTCTGTCTGGTTCTTGAATCTGATTGGCTGATAGCCATGCGATATTCTGCAAATAGCAGCACTCGTCCAGCCTCTTCACCCTTCACCCTTGTGCATTACTCCGCCTACATACAGCGACAAGCAGAGGACACTCTACAGTTTGACAAATATTGCAGCTGTTGAGCAACAATGTACTTTTGAGGCTTTTTTAGTCGAGAATGTAGTTGTTTAGATTGCAACTATTCAATTTATTTATAAGTATAGTGCTTATTTTAAAATATTTATAATTTCGGAGCATCGGATTAAGTGCATCGGCCGCCATCAGCCTGTCTGAGCAGACCAAAGAAAGTGACGGTTGACGTTCCGCCACAAGATGGCGACAGAGGCCGCATAATAAGTCCTTAGGTAAGAAAAACAGCATTTTCTCAGCGCAAGTTTTAAACTACAGCTGAACAAATCATTATAAATCAGGTAAGTGACATTCTAAGTCGATCTCTCTCTTTTGTATTTTGTAGTGCTGTATTTATGCCACAGAAACTGGTAGTGTTTGCTTTGGCTTTTTTGGGGTTAATTATTGTGATATCTTGATTACAACAGAGAAATACTGGGAAATCTCTGTAGATTGATGGCATTTCATGCCGTTCAGCCTTATAATCTTAAAATGTGAGCAAAATCACCTGTTTTGTCATCACTTTAGACATTACGCTAGAGAATCATTCAAATACCAGCTCTAAAGTGACATTTGTGAAGTAGCAACGGTTTCTGCTGTTCTGACGTCAGCTGCAGATGTAAATGGTGGAAGAAAGTAGTTCCTCTTACAAAAGGGTTTTGAGACTCTCCGTGTTTGATTTTCTTTTTTTATATACACGATTATGCCATTGAACTGTCATATAAATGCCATATCACACTCGTAACAGTGCGATGTGGCTGTATATTGGCACTGGTGGGACACTAAGGCACTCATTCTGCAGCCTCGTGCCAAGGCACGCCTCCCACCAGTGCCGATATACAGCCACACCGCACTGCTACTCGTGTGATATTGCTCATTTATAAAGTACGATCATATTCTACATCCCTAATCCTACCCATTACCTAAACCCAAACTTCCTACCAAACTATTATTAAGCAGCAAATTAGTCATTTGGGGCGACGCGGTGGCGCAGTGGGTAGCACGTTCACCTCACAGCAAGAAGGTCGCTGGTTCGAGCCTCGGCTGGGTCAGTTGGCATTTCTGTGTGGAGTTTGCATGTTCTCCCCGTGTTCGCGTGGGTTTCCTCCGGGTGCTCCGGTTTCCCCCACAAGTCCAAAGACATGCGCTATAGGTGAATTGGGTAAGCTAAAATTGGCCGTAGTGTATGAGTGTGTATGGATGTTTCCCAGTGATGGGTTGCAGCTGGAAGGGCATCCGCTGCGTAAAACATATGCTGGATAAGTTGGCGGTTCATCCCGCTGTGGCGACCCCAGATTAATAAAGGGACTAAGCCAAAAAGAAAATGAATGAATGAATGAATTAGTCATTTGAGCTAAAAGTCTTAGTTAATGGTTTGCTTATAGCAGGAATTAAAATGACGTGTGACAAACAAACAAACAAAGAATCAAACAAACAAATAAACAAAAGCTCATTGTCAATAAGGTTTTTTTTTTTTTTTTTTGTAAATGGTCATCTTAAAGCCTAAAGGTTATTGCACACTGAATCCAAATCCGAAATTCGACCTCACGTTGTGTCATGTTGTATTGACACACTGTCTCTGAAACTTTCATCCGTCATAAAAAAATTTGAATCTGGTTCGATTTTTTCAGTTTTTCACATCCGAAAAGGCGTTTTGAGAGGCGTTTTGACAGTTCAGAGCCACCGTAAAAGTGAAGGCAAAATACAGTTAGTATATTTAAAATATGGTATAAAGTCATCCTATATGGCGTTTTAAATTCTTTTGAACACATGTAGGTGCTGCTTGTCAATCAGACAATGCTTCTATGTTTGTTCTTGCTGTCAATTGCGGGAAAAAATGATTGATAAAAGGTTTCTGATAAGTGAAGTTCCACAAACTAATTTCGAGAGGAGCACGTGATTTGATTGATCACAGCTGGACTCTCATCTGTAATTATCAGTTAGCCAATCAGACGAGTCCAAACTCACTATAAGTAGCCCATCTAAAATTATTCCCTTATCTTTGTTTTCGAAGAAACCCCCCATCTTCCCCCTTTTTTTCCTCCTTTGCCAGGGGGAGTTCTCGAGAACAACCTGATCTCGTACCCCCTTATTGCTTATTGACCAGGCGGGAGCCCTGGGCTCAATTATCTCCGAGCTCAGGGTTCTCTCCTGGGACAGCATGCCAAACCTGCTAATATTATCAAACAATATCTAAGTATGAACTCTTGAAACCGCTGTGAGTTTGAGAGTTTAACTTCAGGCGCTGCACTGAAAAAAATGATTCAAAGATGATTCCTTGGATTTACTAATTTATTTTTTTAAGGTAAGTGCTTGTAAACAATTTATTTGGGCTAAATTTAAACAAACTAATTAAAGTTGAACATTACTAAATTTAATTTGTTTGTTTAAATTCAACCCATAAAAATAGTTTGCAACAGTTTTGCAGAACTCACTTTTTTCAGTGTGCACAGACAGTTGAGCACAGACGACTTTATGACAAACACAGTGCACAGTTGAGAACCCCTATGCTGGATTCTTGCTTCTCCCCTGCTGCTGTTTGGTGTGTGTCGATACGTTTGACATATTGCCAGTCTCTGTTCAGGATTTGCCTATGTATGGAAATGTGTGAAGTATCACAAGCAATGTATCACAATTCCACTGATTTCCTGAAATAAACTTTGCATTTCGGGATAATCCAGCGCTGCTCTTTAAGGAGAAGCACTCTCTCTATACAGTATTGGATTAACACAATATGTAGCCTATTCCTCTTTCCTTTTCTATTTTAGTGTCCAATAAAAGCCAAAGATTGACAGCACAGGTCACAACTTCAGAAAGTTGAATGAGAAGCCTTAGAAGCCTGTATCTGATAGCGTATATCAATTTCACGGATGTTATGAGCGGGATTAGTCTTGGCAACAATAATGAATGCAATAATACTTCACACCAAAAACCCATTATCCAATCAAAGGATCATAGGCTGATGTTGTACAATATAAAACTCATTTTGTTTTTTCTTTCAGTGGGGCTTGCACCCAGATAACCTAAATCTCGCAGGCGCTAAAACTCCAACCCACACTGGGCTTTTGGTAATTATTCCCAGAATTAATTAAAGGAAGAGTTTAAGCACAGCTTTTAACATTCAACTCATCTCTCCCGAAACACTCTCGCCCTTGGGCCACTCCGTTTAGCTCACAAGAGGGAGTTCTTGATGCCTCCACAAAAGCAAGCCTTCGGTTGGGTTTGCGTCTTAAGGCCAACAAGAGTCTCCGGAGTTAAAACACTCCCGATTCTTGGCAGATGCGCCTCACGTCTTCGCTCATTGATTCTGATGTGCGTTTGATGTGTCGTGGGACTCAACTAGGTCACATTTTACTCCTTTGTTTCTTTGATACAAGACATTTTGGCAGGGCGAGGTTTGAAACGGAGGGGAGAGGCATCCAGAGTTTGTCGTAAATATTTTGACTCACAAAACGGATTATGGAGCGCAGAGTTTTTGAAGCCGCAGGTTTAATTATCTCACAGCATGCGATATTATTGCACATTATACGCATGTAAAAAGCAGCATCATTGTTCCCTGGAGTTTGATAAAGTGAGAGGCAGGAAGGTGATTTATATGGTTTATGGCTGCGCAGCACGTCGATGGTTATTAAAACCTGAACTGCACAGAGTTGAAATGACCCAAAAGGTGATTTGGGTCAAGAAAACTTTAAACTTAAGTAACCTGAGTTAATTTTTTTAAGATGTAATTTTGGGGGGTAAAAATCGAATAACTTTGAGATCATGAAGCATTTTTAAAGTAAATTTGCTCTTGGGTTTAATTCGTTTAAAATAAAGCTAAATACAGTGGTTCCTCGCTATAACGCGGTTCACCTTTCGTGGCCTCAGTTTCGCATATTGTTTTGACATACTTTATTTTTATTTTATTTATTTTTTTACACAGCGCATTCTGTTCTGCGTCCTTATTGGCTGTAGACCATTATCAATCATTCTCCTCCTTGTCTCCTGTACAGTGCAGAATGCGTTCAGCTTGCCAAGTTAACATAAATCTTCGATCGCGAGCAGTGTTTCAACAAGGATGCAAAAAGGGTTGCAACTGTCCACAGCAAGACCATCGCAAAGGGGGTGACACATTGGATGTGCCACACCACGCAGCACCAAGCAGCACCATGCAATTTAGAATTGTTAACATAGGTTTATATCAGGGTACACACACCAGCGCCGCAAGTCGGCAGCTGTCTGGCGTGCCCAGCTATGACTCAGGACATAATAATTTCATTTTAAATAAGATGCGAATGTGCGCATCCGGTGTGTGTTACTTTTAACTGTCATGTCCGGTGTGCGACCCCCTTAAGGATAGAGTCTGCTTTAGCTTTGTGGATCAGTGACTGCAGGAAAAAGAACATTACGCTGGATGTCAACATTGTCCGCACAAAAGCTAAAAAGCTTTATGAACCTTTTGCTGACAGCGATGAATGTTTGCGCCTGACAACAGGTTTTGATCTTTGGGTTTCATTATATAATACTGGACTTAATTTTCTATAAAGGTTTGAACTTTGAGAGTGTTTAAACGAGAGAAAAGTGTGAAAATGTTAATGCCTGTCTGAGAAAAGTGTATAAAGTGTGTAGTGAGGGGTTTTACAGCCTTAAAACGTCTAGAATAATTGTAAAAAATAAAGCTGACTACTTCGCGGATTTGACCTATTGCGGGTTATTTTTAGAACGTAACTCCCGCGATTAACGAGGGACCACTGTAACACCATCAAGTCGGTGGAAATGTGTGTCTTAATTAAACTAAGTTATACCAAATGTACTAATTTGTAACTAATAAGATTTAAATTGATAATAGCAATGTTCCTTCTGCTAAAACAAGAACTTCACATTACTTAAAATAAATATAGACTCAAATTTAAAGATAAATCAATTAACATTTACTTAATTAATTTAGGAGTGTTAATGTTAAGTTAAACATTCAATAAATTTTGCATGATATTAACAAGTTAATTGTCCCTGATATAAGATAGTAAAACTTACTTTGAAATGTGTTTGTATAAATAAATAAATAAATAAATACATAAATAAATAAAATTAATTATTTTTTCAATTAAAAAAAGGTACTTTATTTAAATACTAGTCCCCACTGTTAACTACTGGCTTATTACCTGTTTTTTATTAAGATATTGGCTATTTATTAGTATTTATAAAGTACAATCTTATTCTACATCCCTAATCCTTCCCAATACCTAATCCCAAACTTCCTACCAAACTATTATTAAGCAGCAAATTAGTAATTTGAGCTAAAAGTCTTAGTTAATGGTTTGTTGATAGGAATTGTGCCTTGAACTGACATGACAAACAGGATCAAACAAACAAATAAACAAACGTTCATTGTCAATCACCTTAAACTGATCAAAATTGCAAGTAAACAGTCTTATAATTCATAATACTACATAATATATATGACTAAAAAATAATCTTGTCTGAAATAATTGATGCTGTTCTCATGAAATGCACCATTTCTTACAAAAATCTAATTTAATACACTCAAAAAAAAAAAGACGTTTGCGGTTCAAACTACTTATTTAAAATGCACTGAATCAACACAATTCTTGAGCTTTTTGGGGGACAATTTAATTGTTTTATGTTCAAACCACTTAAATTTGTAAAAACTAATAAGTTAACTTAATTCCTTCATGTTGTCCCAACACAAATCGATTGGGTGGAACTCAACATTTTTTACAGTGTAATTCAGTTCTGTGTTGCCCTCTATTTGTGTGGCTGTGCATTTCATGCATCATAGCCACATGCTAATGTCAAAATCTATTGGAATCAATTATAACTGCATAGTTTATGTGAGGTTTCATTTCTAATAGTATGCTGCTCAATTGTTTTTATAAAACCTTATATGGTTTTCATTAAAAATGAAGCAGCACAACTGTTTTTACCGGGCGGCATGGTGGTTAGCACTGTCACCTCACAGCAAGAAGGTCGCTGGTTCGAGTCTCGGCAGGACCAGTTGGCATTTCTGTGTGGAGTTTGCATGTTCTCCCGGTGTTGGCGTGAGTTTCCTCTGGGTGCTCCGGTTTCAACCACAGTCCAAAGACATGCGCTATAACTAAATTGGCCGTAGTGTATGAGTGTGTGTGTGTGAGAATGTAAGTGTGTGGGTGTTTTACAGTACTGGGTTGTGGCTGGAAGTGCATCCGCTGCGTAAAACACATGCTGGAATAGTTAGCGGTTCATTCCGCTGTGGCGACCCCTGATAAATCAGAGACTAAAGGCTGATTTATACTTCTGCGTCAAGCGCACGTGTATGGTCCGCCGCAGCCTTCGCGCTGTCACATAGCCCTTGCTGACACTGATGCACACCTCTCAAAAAATTGCGCGCAGTGCAAGCTCTGTGATTGGCCGGCTTGGTAGCGCTGACGAGCGTGGGCGGTGCTGAGAGCCACGAGCTCAATGAAGCAATTGTTTACAAGTGTCGAGTCGCGTGAAGGCGCTCTAGATGGAAACTGTTGTTTTGTGTATACCTTATGATTAAAGTTGTTGCACGTCCGCCGGTTCCCACCTCTGAATGAGCGAGTTCTAGCTACTTGTACATTAAGGTAGCATTCAGAAAAAAACAAAACACCCGTAAAGAAACTTAACACAGAGGAACATAAAAGCCTACTGCCAACTAGCATTTCAGAAGGGTTATTGCAGAGCAACACAAACAGCACGCTGAAGTATAAATGCATGTGCCGTGGGTCACGCTGATCACTCAACGCAGAAGTATAAACCAGCCTTAAGCCGAACGAAAATGAATAAATAAATGAACTGTTTTTACCATGAATAATAATAAGATGTTTGAGCACCAACAGATTGGAATCAGAAATGAACAAACAAGCAAAAAAGGCAATCTGAAGTTTATCTGATTATGTTAATTGAAAAAAAATGAAAAATAAATAAAAAAAATTTTACCTCCCATTACATTTCATGATAATCGTTTAACTCGACTCAACAACAAACATGATGCATGTTCTATTCCTTGTAACTCTTCAGTCAAATTCGCTCAACCACTTTGAGGATTATTAGTTAGCACCTTCATGGTGGCGATCCTGTCTAAAAGAGCTAGTGATGTGATAAAGGGTCCATAAAAATTGACCAGCCCCCGACCTCTGAGTGAATATAATCAAAAGTTACAGAAGCGTGTCTGATAGTAAGGCCAGCGAATGGTCTCGGTGGGCAGATTACGATCAGGTAAGAGGCTTCAGTCAAGGTCCGGTGTCGGCAGTAGCAATACATTCTCGTTCATAATGAAGAGGCTGTTCTGCTTCCCAAATAAATAAACATTTATTATTCTCTCGCTCGCATGATCATGACAGGAATTGTAAATGGATACAAATTAGCGGGAGACACATTGGGTGCATTGCAGTTCACCTCATTCTTTATGACAAATGCATCTAATAAAAGACGTGGCCTATTGGTGAATAGACTATGCTAATATTTTGAAATGTATACTCAAAGTTGTGCGCAACTCATAGGTCAGGATGCCTGGAAGTAGGCCTGTCACAATAATCAATATATCGACTTATTGAGCAACACATGGACATGACCTCAATCATTTTTGGTGATGCAATATATATCACCCATACATAAAAACCAATTCTAGCAACTATTAAATTGCTAAAATCACTATAATTAAATGAAATATTCTTAAGAATAAAAGATGACGTGTTCTTTGGAAGAGTGTACTGCATCATGCATTTATACAGTGCTCAGCATATATATGTAAGTACACCCCTCACAAATCTCTCATTTAAATTCATATTTTCTATAGGAAGCTTTACAATATTGTATTTGTGCATATACATTAGATTATTTAGTAACGAAGCCAAATCTGGAGCTAATCTAACAAAATAGTTTACAATAACAGTCCAAAAATGAGTAGCTCAAATTTATATGTTAAGGAAAAATATTATTATTATTATTATTATTATTATTTTTAAAGAGCAAAAAAACAAGAGAATCAAAAAATATATAAAATGTTGAAATTTTGTATTTTTTTTTCAATATTTTGCTTGAATTTAATTGTATTATCTTTCTATTTCTAAAGATGTTCGGTGACTAAAATTATATTTTAATAAATATATCTGTTTAATAAATCTGTTTTGTTCAAATCCACCAAAATATATTGCCTATGTTCACTGAGAAATGGATAAAAATATTAATTTTCAAAATGGGGTGTATTCATTTATGCTGAGCACTGTATATAGTGTGCATATATTGTCATTTTGGCATAATATAATGAGTGGCATAAAATGGCTTAAAATGACAATAATATTGTTTATCGCAATATATTTTGGTGCAATATATCGCACAACAAAAAGTAGATATCGTGACAGGCCTACCTGGAAGGTGCAGAAAGATGCGGGGAGAAGCAGTAAAAAAATTTTGTTTTGCTTCCAGTCAATAATGGACATCTAAAGCATGGTTTCCATTATTTATGGATGTATCGAATTCATTTCTGTTATTTCCTCTATTGGTTTGGCTGTGCGTTTCATGCATCATTTCATGGCAAAATCTATTAGATTCAATTATAACTGCGTAGTTTATGCCTATGTAGTAAACTCGATAGGATTTATTTCTAATAGATAGCATATACAGACTGTAAAAACACAACTGATCACTTGTTTCTACATTGTAAAAAATGTTGGGATCCACACAATTGACTTGTGTTGGAACAACATGAAGAAATTAAGTTAACTTGTATGTTTTAACAAATTTAAGTGGATTAAACAAAAAACAATTAAGTTGTCCCAAAGAAAACTCAAGAATATTGTTATTTCAGCTCATTTTAAATAAGCAGTTTGATTAAACATAATTTTTTGAGTGTAGAACACAGCCTTGGACTGCCCATTAAGCTAAAATAAACCAAATCACGAACAGCTAGCAGTAGGAAGCACAGTTTAGACCTTGCATTTTAACCTTAAACATCTACCACAAATCTTATCGACTGCAAAGGTCTCCGTCTCTCACCCCTAGCGAGCATTTGTCATATACAGGTCATCCCGCAAGCTTTCACTGCCTCTGTCTGATGCCTTCATAACAACAGATTACAGATAATGTCCTCATGTCACCCTCTATCCCATCAGTTCAGACATCAAAACACATCAAAGTCTCTTAACCTTCCCAAGAGTAATATCAACCGATCAACCCTGTTTTGATTCGCTCCGTTCGAGGTGAAGACGGGTTTATACAGGACACCTCTGAACCTTTATGAGCGAACTTGGGCTTTTTTATCCTCAAAGCAAAGAAGAAATAATGTGTTTAAAGAGACAGTTCAGCAAATATGACAATATCCAACCTACAGTAGGCTCATTAAAGTTACAGTTGACGTCAGAATTATTAGCCCCCCTGAATTATTAACCCTCCTGTATATTTTTCCCCCAATTTCTGTTTAACGGAAAGAAGATTAATTTTCAACACATTTCTAAACATAAAAGTTTTAATAACTCACTTCTAATTACTGATTTCTTTTATCTTTGCCATGATGACAGTACATAATATTTGACTAGATATTTTTCAGGATACTAGTATTCAGCTTAAAGTGACATTTAAAGGCTTAACTAGGTTAATTAGGCAAGTTGGGGTAATTAGGCAAGTCATTGTATACCGATGGTTTGTTCTGTAAACAATCGAAGTAAATATTGCTTAAGGGGGCTAATAATATTGATCTTAAAATGTTTTTTTTTTTTTATTTAAAAGTTTTTTATGCTAGCTGAAAAAAACAAATAAGATTTTCTCCAGAAGAAAAAATATTATAAGAAATACTGTAAGAAATTCCTTGCTCTGATAAACATAATTTCGGAAATATTTCAAAATATATAAATATAAAAAAAAATTATAATAAATTAAATTAAAAATATATGTATAAAAATCACAGGAGGGCTAATAATTTTGACTTCAGCTGCATGTGCCTCAGGCTATCCGCTTGTTAGGTCGTGACATATCGATGACGTATGAAATACTGTTTCCCGGTCCAAGCTGCTACTCATTTGAATTGAGAAAATATTTGTTTATGACCACTTTTTAGTCATATCACACATTAAAGTGAATTTTATATATAATCATGGTGTACTCATCATCCTCTGGGCTTGCTGCATCACAAATACCAATATTTTAACAATTTATAAAAAAAATTAAAAATTAAAAATAATCACTTTCTGGCCATCATTAGGCATGGACATTTATATTGCGACCGTGATTTTCGACAGTATTACAGCGCTTTGTAAACGTTTATTATTACCATTTGATGAGTCTCCCCATACAGTTTGATAGAGCGCTTGGACCCGGAAGCCGCTTCGCGTGACGTCACACTTAACAAGCGGATATTTTTGCCAAATGTAAAATACGTTGCACATTTCAGAATACAAGTCCACTAGAGGGTGCTGTCTTTTTTATGAATCTTTGGGTGCATTTTGTTGCATGTTTCAGATACACATCCTTCTTGCACATGTCCATGAGTAGGCAGGGCTTTTTGTACAAATCACCAAACAAACTAATGACCTAAACCCAACCAATAGTGTTTCCAAAAATCAAATCTAAGAGAAAAGTGCATTGTAATCACGTATTTTTAACTTGATTTTACATTGATTTGACCTCTTTTGTGGACACGAACCTGAGCGCTCTGCATCACAAGTACTACACAAAGTGAATCAAAGCGAGCTACCAAGCAAACTGACCACACAAGAAAAGTTGTGGCAGACAGATGAGGCAAATGTATTTGATTACAAATCATAAACACTGTTAAGTTGTTTTTTGGTATTTATTTGGTGTTGTGCAAAGAAATGCATGAAAATAATCCTGTATATGTCCCTTTAAATATCATTAGTGTGTAAAGGAATAAATGTTTTGATGTCATACTGTGGGTGGCACAGTGGCTCAGTGGTTAGCACTGTCGCCTCACAGCAAGAAGGTCGCTGGTTCGAGCCTCGGCTGGGTCAGTTGGCATTTCTGTGTGGAGTTTGCATGTTCTCCCCGTGTTCGCGTGGGTTTCCTCCGGGTGCTCTGGTTTCCCCCACAGTCCAAAGACATGCTATAAGTGAATTGAATAAACTAGATTGTCTATAGTATATGAGTGTGTATGCGTGTTTCCCAATACTGGGTTGCGGCTGGAAGGGCATCCGCTGCGTAAAACATGTACTGGAATAGTTGGCAGTTCATTCCACTTTGGCGGCCCCTGATAAATAAGGGGCTAAGCTGAAGGATGAATGAATGAATGTCATACTGCCCTCTAGTGTTCATTTGACCTAGAAACTGCACTCAAAGATATGTTTAAAGTCTGTGTGAAATCAAATTTTACAATGTTTATTTTGCTTATTTTTGCTATTTTGCAGATTGTCATTCTTTAGGTGAACTATTAATTTGTGCAGGTTATTTGGTCTTAGTGGTTAGCACTGTCGCCTCACAGTAGAAAGGTCGCTGGTTCGAGTCCCGGTTGGACCAGTTGACATTTGTGTGTTGAGGACTGGTTTCCTCCATTCACAGTCCAAAGGCATGCGCAATAGGTGAATTGAATAAACTAAATTGGCCATAGTGTATGTGAGAGTGTATGGGTGTTTCCCAGTACTGGGTTGCAGCTGGAAGAGCATTCGCTGCGTAAAACATATGCCAGAATAGTTGGCAGTTCATTCCGCTGTGGCGACCCCCCATAAATAAGGGACTAAGCCAAAGGAAAATGAATGAAAAAGTTATTTGGTCTGTTGATGGCAGTTTGACGGATTCAACCACAATATTCTTAACCATGTGCCTCTTACCGTTACTTTGCTACTAGGAAATGATGCACAATATTCCGTTTCAGCTGGAAACATCAACACTGAAAAGTTTCAGCAGCTTCAAGTTCACACAGACATTTTTCAGAAGTATGTATTTACAACAAACCTGCGTTGGAAAAACATTTACACAACCTCATGGTATAATGGAAATGCATTACAAGGGCAGAGACAGTAAATGCTATGCTTTTGCTGTTGATTTTAGTAGCTTTAATCAATTCTCAGGTTTTTGATCATGCACTTTTAATTATTGAATGACTAAGCTAGAAGACATCTTTTCACTGGGACCCGCGTGCCTGTTCTCATTAAACGATCTCATCTTTTTATACATAAGACAAGCATCTAATTCAAGATTGATGAGATATGTGTGAGACGCGTCCTCAAGAGCGGTGAAACAGCTCACCACATATGCAACTTTGAGTGAAATAAATGAAAGCTAAAGCCCAGGAACATGCAGAAAAAACACAGACATCACGAAGTATAGCAATGATCTATAGCTGCCCAAGGTTATCAATCCAGTGGGTGTGTGTGTGTCTGACTGTTGGTGTGTGTCCCACATCTGAAAGCAAATGGCAGGAACAGCCGTATTGTTTCAGCGAACAGATGCAAATCATGAGTTCATGCATCATTAAATGTTTTAATGAGCAGATCTCATCATCTCCCTCTTCATTTAACTCCCATAATGCACAATAGATCTTTTCAAAAACGTAAATGACAGGACACTACAAAGACTGATATTCTTCCGTAATGAGTTTTCTCTTAAGTCTTTGGCATTTGAAGTTATATTTTGAGAAGAACTTTCCAAAAAAATAAGTAATTGTTTCATATATAATTTGGTCACTCTTTATTTTAATTTTAAAGGTACTATTCTTGCTATAAACAAACGGTTAACTATTAACGGTTAACGGTCAACTCATAATTTGGTGCGTATTAATATTTATTAAGGTAGTTGTTGGGTTGGATTAGGGATGTAGAATAAGATCGTGCAGACTATGTACTTTATAAATACTAATAAACTGCCAATATCTTAACAATAATCAGCAGGTAATAATCTACTAGTTAATATTGAGACTTGGTACCTAAACTGAAGTGTTACTTTAGTTCAGCTAAAATATTTCATATATAATTCATATATAAAGTCCCAATTTGGATGCTGATTGGTTGAACCAAAAGATATTTTTTGAAGTACAGTGGGTGACACTTCAAAATGACCATCACCGCCACGTGTGGCGCCGCGACAGCACTAAGGGACTAAGAACATGTTTTTAGGTGTAACAATGGTTTGCGACCATGCCGTCAAGGGACACAAAGTTACGGGATGCGAACGGACAGAAATATACAGTAGCTGTAAAAACCCTGCTACTTGTAAATGAAGATGAAATAACGAAACAAGGCATTGAAATAAAAATTGAAAATTGTAGTGAATTGAAATCATTGATTGTTTTGCAAGAAAATGCCATTTCTTTTTAACATTTAAAAATGTCATGTTTTATTGTTTCCATTTCATTACATTTTAATTATTGTTTTATTAGTAACACTTTTAAATAAGGTCACATTTATTAAATTCAATTTACATTAAAACAACTTATACACTGCAAAAATGCTGGGTTCCACACAATTCATTCATGTTGTCCCAACACAAATCGATTAAGTTAACGTAATCATTTTTACAAACTTAAGTTCAATTCGAGTTTATTTGTATAGTGCTTTTAACAATCACTACTGCTTCAAAGCAGCTTTACAAAAGGTATATGTTTTGCATTACCATCAAATTAAGTTAAAGTTACAATCAAATATAAGTTATTATATACAGACATCATTAACCTGCAATTTTAAAGCATATAGGTGATGTCTATGTGTACATGTTTAATGAAGTGTATTTGTGTATTAAGTGTATGTGTTGTCCTCAAAGTTTAAGTGGATTTAAGTGGCTTGAACATAAACAATTAAGTTGTCCCCTAAAAAACTTAAGAATTGTGTTGTTTTAACTCATTATACATATACACCAAGTAGATTGAACAAGCAACAAAAGTCATATTCGGAGTGTAAAACATCAATCTTCTTAGTCAATATTTGTAACATCAACAAATACAATATATTTAAAAAGAATTGAGCTAATATAAACCATCAAGGAAAAGCTGTGTTTATTAACAATAAAAATGATCATTAAATATTGTAATAAATGCATTGTTCATTGTTAGACTGCACAAAAAAAAAGATTAGTTACTTTACTTAAAAATGTGAGTAATCCCGTCACCTTAAAAGCAAAATGTTGCCTTTAAAAGGTGAGTAAACCCTTTGTAAAACTTGGAACTGTTAAGTTGACTTAGCTAAATTTTATAATAATAATGTACATAGTTAATTGTTAATAGTTTTAATTTTAAGTTTACTTTATTAAAGTCATGTAACTCCTTAGAAAAGTTAGTAAACTCTTTGCTTTTAAAGTCAATTAATCACTCTGTACACTGTAAAAAAATATCCGTAAATTAGCAGTTTTTCGTATTTTGTGATTCATGTTTTTATTTTTCCTGTTTATTTATGCTTTTGAATTGCATTACGAGATCTTGATCTTTCTTCTGACAACTTTTAACCTAAAAACATTGGAAAAGTGTTTTTTTTTTAACATTTTTAATAGTTTAAAGTGATATTTTGTCAGGGTTGCTGTTGTATATTACACTATAAAAACGTTGCAATAAACCTCCAGTACATTTTCTGTTATTTTACAGACTTATTTCTCTATATATAGGGCAATTCACAACCGTAAATAAACCGTAAATAAATGGAAAACACTTGTGAATCACAAAATATGATATAAAAATATTATTGTTTTTACAGTGTATGTATAAGTTTGAAAAAAATCTCTTATGTCCAGTGTTGTGTTCATAGTTATGATTATGTTTATTTATGTAGCACTGTGGTATTGAAAGGCACAACATTTCGTTCCAGTTTATGTCCACACATGTAACGGAATGAAAATAATACTCAACTTGACTTGACTAACCTCCAATCCTTCCCTAGATCAACACAAACGTTGCTTTCATCACCACAAATCGAAAGAGTGTTTCATTTAACACTCTAAACTTATTAAACTCATCAAAGCTTCAATCAAAAGTTCCTCTGACTGCATGGTTAAACACTGAAAATGCTGGAAGAGGCTGGAGGCGCTCTCTCTCATCAACCGGGCCATATTTAACCTTTAATTTTCTAGCGTCTGTCCGAATTCTGCTCAACAGACTCTGCTTGTTCATAAAGGTTAATTACATTTGGCTTCGGCTCTGGGGCCGGGCTTGCTGAAATCCAGAGGGGTTGACAGATTGTCAGGTTGAATATGTATGTGCCATTTCCAAGAGCCCAGAAAGCAGATGCATTTTTAAAGCATTTGTGATGTTCTGCTTCACACACACACAAAAAAAAAAATGGTTCAAGTTATCAAGCTTTCGGGATTGTAAATGACGTTGCCCTTTCTCTTTCTGTACATGCCCTTTTAAACCACACAATCAAAAAGGAATCAGCTAAATGAAGCAGACTGAAATAAACGATCCTAAAACTATAATAATGATATTAAATAGATAAAATAAAATGGCAACACTTGACAATAAAGTTGATTAGTTAACACACACCTAAAACTAATCTAACTAACTACACGTATACTATAAACATGTAACTATACAAATAACCTAAGATAGACTATACATGTACTTTTACATAAGACAGAACAATATTGTGCAAGGGAGGTATTTAAGGTTGATTTAGGTTTATGAGAAGGTTGAGAATGGAGTAATTTTAAGCTTGCTTGTGCTCTTCCTGCTTTTAAAATCTGATTTGTTTAAAATCAGTCATCTTCACTGCCTGATTTAGATACGTTATTTACATTTAGCAGGCACTTTTGTCCAAAGCGACTTACAATTGAGGAGGTATTCAGCGATTCAACAAGAAGAGGCAATACATACAAGAAGTGCTAGTTATTCAAAGTAACTTGTTTGTGCTCAGAAAATTTAGTGCTAGAGGTTTTTTTTTTCTAGATGATCATTTGGAAAAGTGGCAGAAGGTAGATTTTTCCGATAAATCATCTGTTGAACTGCATCCCAATCATCACAAATACTGCAGAAGACCTATTGGAACCCGCATGGACCCAAGATTCTCACAGAAATCAGTCAAGTATGGTGAAGGAAAAATCATGGTTTGGGGTTGCATTCAGTATGGGGGCATGCAAGAGATCTGCAGAGTGGATGGCAACATCAACAGCCTGAGGTATCAAGACATTTGTGCTGCCCATTACATTACAAACCACAGGAGAGGGCAAATTCTTCAGCAGGATAGCGCTCCTTCTCATACTTCAGCCTCCATATCAAAGTTCCTGAAAGCAAAGGTCAAGGTGCTCCAGGACTGACCAGCCCAGTCACCAGACATGAACATTATTGAGCATGTCTGGGGTAAGATGAAGGAGGAGGCATTGAAGATGAATCCAAAGAATCTTGATGAACTCTGGGAGTCCTGCAAGAACGCTTTCTTTGCCATTCCAGATGACTTTATTAATAAGTTATTGGAGTCATTGCAGAGATGTATGGATGCAGTCCTCCAAGCTCATGGGAGTCATACACAATATTCGTTCTTTTCCCACTGCACCATGACTTTATATTCTATACTGTACATTATTTATGTTAAGTGACAAGACTTTTGTCAGACCTTACTGTCGTAATTAAACAATTAAAAATCAAGATGTGATCTTATTTTATTTAGGTAAAATAAGCTTAATCTAGAGGACTTTGTCTTTCATAAGCCACTTCTGATACCAAACGATCAACTAGAAGTCAAGTTATTATTTGTTGTTCCTAAAACTTGGATAGGCGACAAGAATTTTGTCAGGTAGTGTATAGGTGGTTTTGGTATTATTCACCGGGGTTCAGGTGTTCTCGGAAGAGATGGGTTTTTAGTTGTCATTTGAAGGATACCAGTGTATCTGCAGCCCGAGTGGGAATGGTAAGATCATTCCACCAGCATGGAACATTGAATGAAAAGGTTTTGGAAAATGACTTATAGCCTCTCTGCGATGGCACCACAAGTCAGTGCTCACACCCCGACTGGAAGCTCCTGAAGGGGATGTAGACCTTCAGGAGCAGGTGGAGGTAAGAGGGTGCACAGTGCCTGTGGCTGTCCTGTAAGCAAGCATCAGTGATTTGAACTTGATCCAAGCTTCAATCGGTAGCCAATGCAGAGATAAAGAGAGCTGTTACATGGGCTCTCTTTGGCTCATTGAAGACCAGACGAGCTGCAGAGTTCTGGATCATCTGTAGAGGCTTGAGAGTGCAGGATGGGAGACCATTGCAGTAGTCCAGCCTTGAAATGACAAGAGCTTAGACTAAAAGTTGTGCAGCATGATTTATTAAGAAGGGTCTATTTTTTCAGATGTTTAAAAGTGCAAACCTGCAAGATCGAGCAGGATGAAGAGGGTATCACACTGCACAAGAAGCATTGCATTAGATCCCATTGTTTCACGACATTTTTTTAAAATATGGAACTGTATTTTACCACAGCATTTTCGATGTATTTTGTTTTACGCTTGAGGAACTAAATTAATGCTGACGTCTATTTAGCTGATTATATTTAAATTAAAAGACATTATCAATGCTGTAAAAGGAACCTGATGAAATTGAAAATAGTCACATAAACATTATCAGTGGCTGAAAAAAACACTTGCCCTGCATATAACCCATTGAGAATTGAACGCCTAGCATTATTGGCTTGTGGAAAGCGGATAGCCAGACTGATTTGTACTGCATTATGTTTGTGTATTTTGCAGAATGTCCTTGGCATCGTGTCTCTAATAGTATTACTTTTCACACTTGCTCACAGTTAATAGGGAATAACATGGTTTAATGCAATCCCTACCGTAAAAAAATGGCTTATTTCAGCCTAAGCTGGTTTTAAACCAATATATAAACATCCACCAACCGCATTATTAGGAACATCTTGCTTATACTAATTTGGACCATATTTTGCCTTCAGAAGTGCCTTAATCATTTGGGCAGAGATGAAGCAAAATATAGAAAACCTTCCTCATAGATTTATGCATGTTGGTATGATATAGTAACACAGTTGCTACAGATTTGCCGGATGCACATCCATGATAAATCTCCTAATCAAGCAAATCCCATAGGAACTCTATTGGATTGAGACTATGGAGGAAATACTGTATGAGTTTAGTGAACTCATTGCCATGTTTAAGAGAGCAGCTTGAGATCATTTGAGCTTTGTGATGTAAACACAACTATAGACTCACTGCACCTTCAAAATAATCCAATAGGTGCACAGACAAAAAAAATCCCAAAGAATGATGTAGCTGAAATAAGTATTTTTGAATATCAAAAAGACACAAGTAAGATGAAGTGATGAGCAATGTACTGGGAAAAAAGGCAAATGTTTTAGTCCACAGTGTTAGGCCCTGTCCGTACACACAAGGATATTTTTAAAACCGCAGTTTTTTTTTTCTACATGGTTTGACTGTTTGTCCACACACAGCATCAGGTGACTTGAAACAGAAACTTTCTGAAAACTCCAGCTAGGGAAGATTTTCCAAAATGCTTGGTACAGTGTGGTCTACAAGCGTGTCTGCAGCGCGAGTTTTCTCCACTGCGTCTATCGTGGATCAGCTGTGATAACCGTGCATTATAGACTGTAACCGCGGCCGTTTATCCGTATCCGCGTCACTCATCGGTGAATAATGCCAGAGCCGTGCTGACCGTTAAAGCCAATCGCAGCCCTTTCTGTTGAGTGCGGGAACACAATGACCAATCACAGGTGTTTAAGAACTCGCTCGACAATGCTCAAAAAGCAAGCGGGATAACATTTACATTCATTCATTTGCTATAAATGCTCATGTTGTCCTGTGCATGTCCTTAAGTTTTGTTTGATACATTCAAAAAGTGTTTTCTTTGAGCAGGTAAAATTAAAGGTACAGTTCATATATCTGACTGCTGTACTAAAGGAAAAAATTGTATTACAAATAATATATAAATTTAAATATATTTATAAATTATACATTTTAATACAAGAATTCGTGTGCTGTGAAGTAAACTCTAGAATTGTGTATGGAAAGCATTGTCAATGCACCGTGAATGTCATGAAATCAATATGAGCAATGTAACACAAACTAAATGTAAAGGTTTTAATGGTTTTATCTAAGTTTATTTAAGATTTTATATATCATTTATTTAACTGATTTTAAAATACTGTAGTTAATTTCTTAATTTGTCATGACAACTGACTACTTTATTGGAAAAAATGGTTTTAAATAAACAGTAGCATAGTGTAGCATACTTGGTATTTCTTTGGTGCTATTAAAACCACCGCATCAAACCTGCAGCTCTTTTATAAAATTATAGTAAATCACTTTTTAAATCGCAATTTTGATCAGATAAATCGCAATTCTATGTTTTCTCCAAATCGTACAGCCCTACCTGTGTACATGTGGACATGGCCTTAAATAGTAAAATAGAAAAAGTACTATTTACTAAGAAGGTGACGCCGCAAAATACTGTCTGGCATATGTAATACAGTGTTTTTGGAGTTTTTCACTGATGTATAAACGCAGATTATTTAAAAAAAAAATCATAGTATTTCCTATAATATTTTTTTCTTCTTTTTTGTTTTATTTCGGCTAGAATAAAAGCAATTTTGAATTTTTAAAAAATATTTTAAGGTCAATATTATTAGCCGCCTTAAGCAATATTTTATTCAATTGTCTACAGAACAAACCATCGTTATACAATGACTTGCCTAATTACCCTAACTTGCTTAATTAACCTAGTTAGGCCTTTAAATGTCACTTTCAGCTGAATACTAGTATCTTGCAATATATCTAAAATATTATGTACTGTCATCATGGCAAAGATAAAACAAATCAGTTATTAGAAATGAGTTATTAAAACTATTATGTTTAGAAATGTGTTGAAAAAAATCTTCGCTCGGTTAAACAGAAATTCGGGAAAAAATATACATATGCATAGTAAAAATCTACGTCCATGTTCTCTTTGTTTCTAACAGGAAGACGCCGGCGCTGGCAGAGTTTGCTGGGACCCGTTCTTCCCTCCCTTACTTCACTCGCTGCTCCTGGAGTTACTCTACTCACTGGAAACTGGAAGAAGCAGAGAACAGCGGGTGAGATAACACACACACACACACGCACACACACACACGCACACACACACATACGCACACACACACATATATAAAACTAGGCATTCGTAAGTATGCCAACATGATCTCATTAGTATTCAAAGGTATTGGTATTTAAAGGTTAGAAACAAATACTTTTATTCAGCAAGGATGCATTAAATTGATCAAAAGTGAGAGTAAAGGAACGTATTAGGCATTCAGAACTGAATTTCAAATGCATGCTGTTATTTCTATTCATCTAAGAATCCTGGAGGGGGAAAAAAACAATCACAGTTTCCATCAAATGTTAACATTTTTCAGACAATTTACATAATAAAATCATGTGACAATGGAGTAATGATGCTGGAAACTAAGCTTTGTCATCACAGGAATAATTATATTTTAATTACATTGTAATTTTATCACTATAATATGTCACAATATTATTGCTGATGTATTTTTTTATTGAATAAATGCAGGTTTGACAGCATAAGTGGCCTTTTTCTAAACATTACAAATAAAATATTTTTCAAAACGTCTTTCTAACCTCAAACTCATGTATATTAATGTGTTGTAGTCATGTTTTCTGCATATACTTGTAAAAGTCCCTTTTCAAAGGAAGTCTAACCATTCATTCATTCATTCATTTTCTTTTCGGCTTAGTCCCTTTATTAATCTGGGGTCGCCAGGGCGGAATAAACCACCAACTTATCAAGCATATGTTTTACGCAGCGGATGCCCTTCCAGCCGCAACCCATCACTGGGAAAGGAAATCTAACCATAAATTATAATTTTATTTTAGTTTTTACTCAATTATGATTTTGTAAACGATACATATTAGGTTTAATGTCTGAAGTGCACTTTTTTATACCTTTACTAAATAAATAAATAAATAAATAAATGCATAAATAAATACAATTTTTAATTACATTTTTATTAGAATTTACTTTCTTTTATTAAACAAATGTAGTCTTGGTGTATGTGTATACTTTATACCAGAGATGTCCAAACTAGGGCCCGCGGGCCAAAGTTGGCCTATTGTAACTTTTGATTTGGCCCACCATCCCATCTAAGAAGAGAGTAAGAATGATGGAGAGGGTTGGGGTGAATGATTTTAACAGAGATTGTCATTTTTAATTTAACAATGTAATACTGTAAATGTAAACTATGTAAATACTGTCACTCGACAGAGAGAGAACAATGCAGAAGAGATCTGCAAGCGAATCAAGGCTAAATCAGGTGCAGCTTGACTAGTGTAACTCAATTCTGTTATAAATGAGATTTAATGAGATTTAGATTTCTGGTATAAAGAGGTTTTTACTGTAATAACTTCATTATGAAACATAAAAAATATATACTATATTAGTTAATACAAAGCAATGTTTTCTAGTTATTTTTTAATGTTATTAAATAAATTAGGAAGTACCCATGGCAACTATATTTACCTTCGGCCCACTAGCCTCCATCTAGTTTGGTTTTTGGCATTTCATAAGAAAAAGTTTGGGCACCCCTGCTTTATACATAAAATACCAAGAAATATTTTGGTAAACCTTTGTAAACATTATTCTATCTGTTCAATCTGTCCAGTTCATTCATTCAATCATTTTATTGGGTCAAATGTTGGGTCAAATGTGGACAAACCTAACCGTTGGGTTCAAAAGTGTCATTTAAATTTAAGTGATTTTTTTGGACCCAGCGATGAGTTACGACATCCCAGCATTATTAGAGTGCACGGTATACATAGAAAGCAAATTAAATGCAAGTAATGCATCTACTTGTTTCAAAAACTACAAACATATGGGTCAAATAATATTCAGAACAGATATTTTAAAAAGAAAACAAATAAAATCCTATCTATGCATGTTAAACAGCTTTATCAACATGCGTATTAGCCTATAGCAATGTGCTAAGGAAGTCACATGCTAATTCATGCTAGAAACATGTTAACATGCATTCATTCATTCATTTTCTTTTTCGGCTTAGTCCTTTTATTCATCAGAGATCGCCACAGCGGAATGAACCACCAATTTATCCAGCATATGTTTTACACAGTGGATGCCCTTCCAGCCGCAACACAGTACAGGGAAACACCCATACACTCTCACATTCACACACATACAGATACACTACGTCCTATTTAGTTTATTCAATTCACCTATACCGCATGTCTTTGAACTGTGGAACACCTGGAGGAAACCCACACGAACAAGGGGAGAACATGCAAACTCCACACAGAAATGCCAACTGACCCAGCTGGGACTTAAACCAGCGACCTTCTTGCTGTGAGGTGACAGTGCTAACCACTGAGCCACTGTATCTGTCCAGTTATGAAATGAAATTCTTAAAAAAAAAAAGATATGATTACAATTATTGTAACCTCTACTTTAAAACCTTCTCTTTAAAAGCATCATTTTATCCAGGGCCAGAAAATGTGTGGTATTATCTAATGGCGTTATTGCTCTAAAGTGAGTAATTGTTTTCTAAATTGCATCACTTTTGTGACAGCTTTATTGCAAAATCTCAACCCCGGAAGCACTTTTAAAAGCGACTATAATTAAAAGACATCTAAAAAAGTGGTCAAAGACACAGACGATTCAGAGAAATGGTTGAAAAGTATCACTTGCTCTTGCAATCGTCAAATTCACTGCACTTTACACCAGATACACTTGAGCCTGAACACTTTAGGTAATAAAACCGATCCTAATTATGATGTCAACAATATTTAACTTCTTTCCTTCAACTCTGTGAATCTGTGCAGTTTTTCCATTCCCCTTGTGTGTCCCATGTTTTGGACAGCAGCCTTGTGTTTATCGCAGCTTGTGATTCGACTAAATATTCCTCTCCATTGTTTTTGATCTATGTAAGACTGGAAGTGGACGCGTGCCATGGAAGTGTCTGCGCTGACAGAAACAGATAAATGGTTTGTGTAGGTGTGGATGAGAAGTTTTCAGTGCTTCCAGCGTAACGATGATGACTGATATAAATCAAACTGAATCTTCATTCAGCCATTATTGCAAAGCAGTTGCTTGTTGTGATGCAAAGAGCTGCTATGGGGCCAGAACAGCTTCATCCCAGTCTAATAGGGATTTGTCAGTGCTAGTTGTTTGATAAGTAATCCATTACTATATCATGCCCCTATATAACATTTAGATGTATACAGCATATGTGTACTACTTTGTGTTGTTGTTGTTGTTGTTTTGAAAGATGGATTAAGGATGCATTCAATTAAACAAAACTATTTATTAATTTATTAATAAGAACAGTTGGAAACGGTTTCTGTCAGTTATATCAAAGTCACTTTAAGGCAAGTCATTTCACTCGGCGGCCATCTTAGAAACGTCTCTCGGGCAGTATGCTCAGGCATTCTGTCTGAATGGGGAAACATCAAATTCTCCAAAACTGTTTGCCAAGCTTACGATTACATTACATATCTGGAATCACAAATAAAATTAAACAACAACTGTCTCATAAGTTTCATTTCTAAACGTTCGGATCACACAAAATCAGCATTTTTTCAGGTAGCCAACGATAAAGATAAGATAACCAACCTCATTTATGGCCGTGTTACACATTATCATCCTCTGAATCATGATCGTCTGATCGCGCTGGTCTTCTGAAGTAATACACAACTTGGTCTTGATGGTGAATCTCCTCCAGAAATGACAGCGACTGTTTACAAGTTTTAGGCGTTTGAGTAGTTGCTGCTGTCATGTGATGTGCGTTTGACAGTACCTCGCGTTCGTTTCATACAGATTACAAAACCAAAAAAACATTTAAAAGTACAGATTTCAAGCTTTATTTGGAAATATTTCTTATGTCTGTGAAGCAAGTATTCGCTGAGATTCCAGTGCGTTTGTTGACCCCACAAACTGTTGTAAAACTACAGGTTCTCCCCGGAGAAATGTCAGTCTGTAGCGATCAATGATTGGCTCCTGTACTAGTAGGCGGGGCTTCATTCGCCATATTGACTGTTACATTTTCCCAATTCAAAATTATACGAGTGACACGTCTTGTGTATTCTATAGTCTTTGGTTATATTCAGAAGTGTAGTGGTAATGTTTTGAATAATTACATTTTAATTCAGTTCCTACAATAGTTGTACTGTACATTCAAAAACAGTGGTAAAAAATACATTGCACCATCATCTCTTTTCTCAGTTTCATTCAGGGATGCCAGTCTTTCTGCAAGCCTACTCTGTTTTGATTGGTCAGATGGCATATCTGTTGTAATTAGTCTATTGCTTACATCAGCAATAAAGAAAGTTGCTAAATTATTTACAAAAGTACTGTTTTAATGTATATCCGATTGAATAATGCAGAATTTTAAGCATAACAGGCTTTTTTTCCCAAAATAATAACATTCTTTAAATCCTTTAACACTGAATTTATGATCAGATCTTTTTTGTATTTTGTAAAGTTTAAGCAAAAGTTAGCATTTTATCGTTGCTTGGTCACCCATGCTTTTCCTTTTTTTGTCTGTGAAACACAAAAGTTGAAGTCAAGTATATGTTCAGGGTGTTCTTATCCTTTAATTAAAAGATTGAGATTCACACAGTCTATACATTTTCAAGTCTTCTGAAGTCATCGCTGGTTTTGTGTTAGAGAAAGACTCATTATTCACTCTCATACATATTTTGAATTAACCAGTTGTATTTGCTGTGAGAAGTAATTGTTGGCATGCCTTGTAAGTGACTTTACACTATTTGCGAGATCAAGACAATCTTTAATAAAGCCCATTCACACCTCTGAGCAGACGCTGTTTCTTTCTTAGCGTTTCTTTGTAGTCTTATCCTGAGCTGCAGAATTCAGTATGCAGCCTGTTTGAGTTTAATTTCATGCGGGACAAAAAAATCAAGCAGCGCATTTGATTTTCACTCCACCTTATGCTTGCCACATCTAATTTCATACTTTTCCATGGAGATAAAGTGAAAATTATTCTTGGGGCCAGAGCGAGTTTTGATGCATTAAAACTCTCTGAAGTGACTGACGGTGTAGTGTATAATGGTTTCTAATATTACTGACAGTCTCAGTGTTGTTTTCTTATTGATTTGCCTGCCAGCCGTTAGCTGGTTGTTGTAATAAGATTTTAGCCTTATCAATTGGTGTTCAAAATGTTACAATGGGTTTTGATGACTTTTTGATTTTGCCTGTAATGTGATTTTTTTTTTTCAACATTATTGATTTTTTGAATGTTCTGTCAATATTCACTGAAGAGCAAATAGAATTTCATTGTTCATATTCAATGGAGTACATTGTGCTTTTGTGTATAGCACCACTGGGGTAAATTTATATAGTTTTTTTTTGTTGTTGTTGTTATATTGTTTATTGTATTATTGTTTTTGAAAGAAGGCTCTTATGCTCAATAATGCTGCTTTTATTTAATTAAAAACTGTAAAATAATGTAATATTGTATTTTTTACACCTCTAACATTGTAAAAAAAATAAACTGTCATTTTAATATCATTTAAAAATGTAATTTATTCCTGTGAAACAAACTTAAATCTTCAGTGTCATTATTTAAGTCTGTGTCATATGATCATTCTAAAATACTGAACTGAAGCTCAAGAGGTATTGCTTAATGTCAATGATTATGTTGTTTTATGGAAAATATTTAATAAATAGTTTACTTTTTTTTTTAAATGTACACCCTCTAAAAAAATATATAAATTAAATAAATTAAATAAAAAAACATATATTATTATTTTAAAAACAATAAAAATAATATAAAAATAATAATACATACATACATACATACATGCATACACTGTAAAAAAAGTTGACTCAACTTAAAATTTTAAGGCAACAAACATCAGGATATTTGAGTTTACTCAACTTAAATCGAGTCAAGTGCAGTAATTGGGTTGAAAATTTAGTCAACTCAATTTTAAGGCAACAAAATTTTTTAGTTGAGTCAACTTTTTTTTTACAGTGTAGAATTTATATAAATATATTTAAAAATTACATATAAAAATGAATAATATAATTTATATAATGATCATTTTAGAAGAAAATATATATAAATAAATAAATAACAACAACAACATATTTACATATTTTTTTTCTACAATTATTATTCTTAAAAAAAGATAATAAATTAAACTAAATAATTAATAATCATAATTATAATTACATTAGGTAGGGGCAGTCGTGGCCTGGTGGTTAGAGTGTTGGACTCGTGATCCGAAGGTTGCTGGTTCGATACTCGGTACCAGCGGGAATTGGGGGTGGGGGGAGTGAATGACCAGCACTCTCCACCACCCTCAATACCACGACTGAGGTGAGTCCCTTGAGCAAGGCACCGTTCCCCCCAACTGCTCCCCGGGCGCCGCAGCATGGCTGCCCACTGCTCCGGGTGTGTGTTCACGGTATGTGTGTGTTCACTAACTGTGTGTGTGCACTTGGATGGGTTAAATGCAGAGCACAAATTCCAAGTATGGGACACCATACTTGGCCACACTACACTTCACTTCACTTCATTATTAATCATAAATGTGCAAAACAAAAGCATTTTCACTAGTGATGTCTGAGGTGCATACCTATAATTGAACACATATATTCATATATGCAAATGAAGGCGCCCGTCTTTCCTTAACGATTGCTCCGCTGAAAATAGAAGACACCGTAATATCGCTCCCAACATAAACTGATTTGCAGTGTGTTCGTTATGAGATTTCATTGATTAATTTCAATGCCACAGCAGTTTCATTAATAGACGAACATTTGAATGTTTAATTAGAACTCCTGCAATCAACTTAGAGGAGATTGTCTTTTATTCTTTTTCTTTACTATTGATGAGGCGCTCATTGTTTGAGGGAACAATGTGTATTTTAAAAGGAGCATCAGGGGGATACTAAGCGTTTATCTCTGTCCTCAGATAAGATGCTGGAATTAAAGAAGCCATCCTGCACAAACGCCTTAGTGCTCCACCGCAACCCAAACCCAGAGGCTAAAGCTGAGGTCTGTAATCTTTCTCTTTCTCTCATTAGCTTTATGTATGTCATTCTAAAACTGTTGCTCTTATGTTATTTAAAGTCTTCCTTTTTTAGTTTGGGATGTTTCATCTTCCTTTATTCCTATAGCACTTTTTATAATGTAGATTGTGCCGAATCAATTAACATAGATAGATGAAGAAAAGTGAATATAAAAAGCCATAACAATATTTTAGATTGCGGATTTTGTGATTCATGTTTTCTTTTTCTTTTTTTCCCCATTTATTTATGCTTTGGAATTGCATTATGGGACCTTGATCATTCTTCCAACAACTTTTAACCTTGAAAAGTTCGAAAAAGTGACTTTTATTAACATTTTTAGTAGTTTAAAGCAGTGTTTCCCAATCCTGTTCCTGAAGGCACACCAACAGTACACATTTTCATTAAACCTCTTACTAATGAAAACACACCTGAATCAACTCATCAGAACATTAGAAGAGACTCCAAAACCTAAAATGAATGGGTCAAAGCTGCAAGATCAGCTGGTCTGTTTATGAGCTGACATACAAGCGATTCGCTGATGAATCGACTGATCTTCATGGCTTTAAAGCGCTCCAGTGTCCCTGTATCTGTGGTTACACTCAGTAAACAGCGGTGAGTTTGGTGAACTGATGACCTTCACGGGCATCACAGTCATTTCTGTTGAGCACGTGAACACAACGGCAAATCAGCGGTGTTTAGAACGTGCTCAGTAGAATTCTCTATATATGATTTCTTATACATTATACAAACCACTAAAATGTCAATAAAAGTCACTTTGTTAAACTGTAGAGTTGAATTTTCAACATCAAAAGTCGACAGAGCAGAGATCAAGCTCCCATAATGCAATTCACAACCATAAAAAAAAATAAAAAAACACTTGTGAATCACAAAATACAGAAAGAGAATATTCTAGAATGCTGGTGTAGTTCTAGATACATTAAAACTGATTCAGAATAGTTTAGTAGTAGAATGCTGGGTAAGTAGTTCTAGTTAGTTCTCTAACTTAGTTCTAGTTCAATTATAACTGATTCAGTTCAGTTTAAAATACAGATTTCACTATTCAAGTTCAGTTCAGTTTAATTCCGTTCCTACAATAGTTTTACTCTACATCCAAAACAGTGGTAAAAAAATACATTGCACCATCATCTCTTTTCTTTGAAAGCATCTAAAAAAGTTTCATTCAAGAATCCCAGTCTTTCCGCAAGCCTAATTTGATTGGTCAGATGGCCCTACACTCTTCTGATTGGTCAAATGGCATTATCTATTGTGATTGGTCTATTGCTTACACCATTTATTGGAAGCCAAACCCTGATTACCATACCTCAATTTCAGTTCCAGAAACTTCCTCAATATCCAGTACTTGTAAACACAGTATTACTAATGATAATAATATACAGTAGCAGCTATGGTTTCCATCGACCTCTTTTTATGCGCATTTTGGAATATCACATTAAAAAACGGTTATGATAATGCCAATGTGCATACATAAAAAAAAAAAAAAAAAAACGTATGCACACAAAGGTAGAATAAATCTTTTATCTGAGAAGAAAAAAATGCATAACCTGCAATGCAAACACATTCACCAAATAAATTTCAGCATGCACATCAAAGAAGTCATGTGATTTTTTTTTAACAGATCGTGTAATGACAAAAATGAGCGTCATGTGATGGCAATAATGGACAAACCAGCAGAATGACCACATTGTAAAACATCTAAAATGTTGTTTTGGTCATTCTAAAATCCCTCAGCCAAAGTCTGTCATCACAGTGGTTCAGTATTATTGTTATTATTCATTCATTAATTTTCCTTCGGCTTAGTCCCTTTATTCATCAGTGGTTGCCACAGCGAAATGAACCGCCAACTTATCCAGCATATGTTTTACACAGCGGATGCCCTTCCAGCTGCAACCCAATACTGGGAAACAGCCATACACACTCATTCACACACATACACTACAGACAATTTAGCCTACCCAATTCACCTGTACCGCATGTGTTTGGACTGTG
>CAIGQV010019178.1:5281404-5294819 GCA_903798115.1 Danio jaintianensis | reverse complement strand
AAACCGGAGCACCCGGAGGAAACCCACACCAACACGGAGAGAACATATAAACTCCACACAGAAATGCCAACTGACCCAGCCGGGACTCGAACCAGCGACCTTCTTGCTGTGAGGCGACAGTGCTAACCACTGAGCCACTGTGTCACCATTATTATTATTATTATTATTATTATTATTATTATTATTATTATTATTATTATTATTATTAACTCCAGAACTGTCTTGAGCATCTTCCCTCACAAAGAGTGTCTCACGCCTCCAAAAACCACTGCACGTTAATTTGCTTCTAAGGTACAAGTTATTTATTATATAAGAAAAGGCAAATAATGGTTTCTCCTACCCAAACAAATTCATTTTTATTTTTGATATTTGGTGCCAGTTGATCAGGAAGTGACGATTTTATTCAATTTGACTCATTGGATGGAAACGGTGGTTTATTCGCAAATATTTTATGCGATAACACAGTTTTTCGCACAAGTCTAACTCTCATCTTTGGATAAAAACATAGCTAGTGACGACTCGTTTCAGGCATAATTGCTTCTTTCTTTTAGGAGACAATAACTCCATTTGTTATACGCATTTATCTTGGCAGACCTTTCACATTCACAAACAGCTACTTAAAAAAAAAATGCCATTGCTATTCAAGTCATTTCTTTGTCAGATCTCGGTCCTCAAGAAAATTGTTTTGGATTGTCTTAGAGGGAGAAGAAATATCGAACTGATTTGTGGAAAAGGTTACACCGTGGGCACAATCAGATCTGGAGTCCAATTAAGATTGAGTTAATAATCGCTTTTGTTGAAGAGCGCTGTACCACAATGTCCCCATAGGTGACGGCTTTTAAAATCTTCTCAGCCAGATTAATTAGCCAAATTCCCCCAGAACGGTAATTCATTTGACCGTAAAGTGTGTGCAAGGCTGCTGCTCGAGAGTATGTGGAGAATCAGTAATCTGCATCGCTCGGTCATGCAGGAACTGGGTAATTGGATGTTTTTTTGAGTGCGTGTTCAAGGCCGAACACATCTAGACCATTTATCGGGTTGATAATCAACACTGTATTTTATTATTAGCCTTGTAACCCATGTTTGGGGTGAGATAATTGAGGTTCGCTCTGCCAGCATGATTACAGAGTAGAAAATAAAAAGTAAAAAAACAACACATGCAAAACCTTACTACTACACAGTCTACTGTGTAAAGTGATCTGCGCATATATATATATATATATATATATATATATATATATATATATATATATATATATATATACACACACACACACATACATGCATACATACATACATATATGCATACTCCTACGCATACACCTGTCCAACTGCTCGTTAACGCAAATTTCTAATCAGCCAATCACATCTTAGCAACATTTCAGAAACTGCTGATCTACTGGGATTTTCACGCACAACCATCTCTAGGGTTTACAGAGAATGGTCCGAAAAAGAGAAAATATTCAGTGAGTGTCAGTTCTGTGGGCGCAAATGCCTTGTTGATGCCAGAGGTCAGAGGAGAATGGCCAGACTGGTTCGAGCTGATTGAAACAGCCTACCTGAGTATTGTTGCTGTCTATGTCCATCCCTTTATGACCACAGTGCACCCATCTTCTGATGGCTACTTCCAGCAGGATAACACCATGTCATAAAGCGCGAATCATCTCAGACTGGTTTCTTGAACATGACAATGAGTTCACTGTACTCAAATGGCCTCCACAGTCACCAGATCTCAATCCAATAGAGCACCTTTGGGATGTGGTGAGATTCACATTATGGATGTGCAGCCGACAAATCTGCAGCAACTGCATGATGCTATCATGTCAATATGGAGCAAAATCTCTGAGGAATATTTCCAGTAACTTGTTGAATATATGTCACAAAGGATTAAGTCAGTTCTGAAGGCAAAAGGGGGTCCTACCCGGTACTAGTAAGGTGTACCTAATAAAGTGGCCGGGACTGTCACACATGATACAAATGTATATAATTAGTATTGACATCATTACAAATGCAGTAAATGGTTAACCATTTCTTTATCTTTCGTAGACCTCTGGTGATAAAACAAATGCTGTGTTACTACGTTTTGTACATTTTTCAGGCAAATCTCAAAACTGTCCTATGCTGTGACTGTATCAAGAATTAGTCGTTATTATAACTTATAAATTAAAAAAGAAAATCGTAAAAATCATTAATAAATACTTCAGGTCTAATTTTACAAGGGGCTATTTTAGTAAATGGCAATAATTTTCATCAATATATTTCTAAAAACTTAGAAACTTGATACTTTTTCTTCACTTACAACCATCTCCTCTGCTGACACTGTATGCTAATTTAAAACTTCCATTGAAAACTGTAATTATTTGAAGAACCCAATTCAAGATCATGAGACTGAAGCCCCCATGTGAAGCCATGTTAAGTTTCAGAATTGTTTACATATTTAACTTTTTTGGAACCACTATAAAAGTTTTATCGTCGTTTGGTGTGATACCCCTTTATTTATTGAAAATGTCCAAAAGTCATGGAGAAAAAAATTAATAGCACTATATGAAGATAAGCGTCCAACGATAAAGATAAATTGTTCTCATGCTATTACTATATTATTAAGAGTTGCTTTTCTTGATTCTTGCTATGTTGCTATGTCTAAGAATTGATTAGTTATTTTCTCCAACACCAACTAAATAAAAATAACTATTTCTTATTCATAAATGGTGTTTTACAAAACAATCATTTTTTTACTGCCTATTTTTACTACCCACATATGCTAAGAAAAAAAAAAATGGTACTTTCACAAAAAAACTAAACAAAAACCTAATAAGGAAATCATGCAAATCTTAGGTGAAATATCTGATTATTACAAGTACGCTCTCCAGACACTTTATTGAATGATACTGTGTTGGACCCACGTTTTTGCATTCACAGCTGCCTTAATTCTTCATAGCATTGATTTAAAATAGTACTGAAAACATTCCTCTGAGATTTTGCTCTATATCGACATGAGAGCATCAAGCAGTTGCTGCAGACTCTGTTGGATTTGATGGCTGCACATCAATAATATGCTGCTCAGGCACTTCCCAAAGGTGTTCTACTGGATTGAGATCTGGAAACTGTTGAGGCCATTTGAGTATAGTCAACTCAATGTCATGATTAAGAAATCAGTTTGAGATCCTGCTAGAGGTAGTTGTTGCAAGATGGACACATTGAGGTCATAAAAAGATGGACAATGTCAGCAGCAATACACATGTAGGCTGTTAAAATGAGTCTCAATTGATATTAAAGTGTATCAATCCCATACCATTACAATAGCACCAGCATTAACTATTGATAATGCAGGATGGATCCGTGCTTTCATGTTGTTTCCATCAAATTCTGACTCCATCATCTGAATGTTACAGCAGAAAATCGAGACTCATCAGACCAGGCAACCTTTTTCCAATCTTCTATTGCCCAGTGCTAACAAACGGTTATTCTGGTTACTTTTGCATTTCTATCAGCTCAAACCCATTAACCCATGATCTTCTGGTATCAGTACATTTTCAGCTCCAGAACTGCCACTCACTGGATATTTTCTCTTTCTCTGAAAACCCTAGAAATGGCTGTGGAAAACCCAGTAGATCAGAGTTTTTGAAATGCTCAGACAAGCCCATTTGATACCAAAACCACACCACATTCAGTCACTTAAATCCCATTTAATGTGTGTAAAAACAGCAGCAGAACTTTCTCAATCACTCACAAAAACAAAGATACATGGTTTTTGTAAATTACTCAGTATTTAACTGTAATGCTGCGTTCACACCAGACGCGGATGAAGCGTCAAGCGCGAGTGATTTACATGTTAAGTCAATGCAAAGACGCAAATAGACATCCTGCGGCGCGATACGCACAAATGACGCGATTCGCACAAATTAAGAGGCGAGTTGAGCGCTTTGCGCGATTGACACGCTTAACGCATGTATCGCACAGATCGCTCAAGTTGGAAAATCTGAACTTCAGCGGACATTCGCACTGCGTTACATCTAATCAGGATCTTTCTCTTGTAGGGGCGTGATTATGACAAAGCGCCTGTTGTTTGTGTCCCGGGGGAAAATCCTCTTGCTGACACCGGATAACAGCTCATCAAACTGGGCTTGTCAGAAGCAATGCTGAAAGCCTCCAAAAAAAGCCTCATCCAGGAATAGTTTCTGGAAAAGTTGATGAACTCACAGAGCTGGGTGCACCTCTGAAAGGATCTAGTGGACTCAGACATGAATCTACGCTGTTTTTTCAGTATTCCTAAAGCATATAAACACAGCTATTCTCTCAATAAAATCCATGTTAGCCATTTAGCATTGAAGCTACAATCACCGGGCAGACAGAAGCCCTGCCCATGATGTGAATCCGCGTCTATCGTGAAGTGAATTTGACGTGCGAATGAAGCCGATTTGACGCATGAATGAAGCGGGTAAACTCAAAACGTTTACGCGTCATTGTTCCGCGTCTGGTGTGAACACAGCATTATATGAACTGTATTTTACTGTAGGACAGTTGTGCAGCATGTTACTGTATTTTAAAGCTGCATTGTGAAAATGACTGTATATTTCATAGTAAAGACATACAATAATTTAAATACATATGCAGCATAATAAATAGTGCTGTAAATGTAAATATGGTATTTTTGCTGTAATTTAGTAACTGCTGCCAGTAAGGTACTGTAGATTCTACAGGAAACTGTTTCCAAGGATATGCATTTCCAAAGTTTCTATCCTTTTTATGGTCACATCTTGACATCATGTCCAGTTTTTGATTAATTTCGAGGTCATTGAACAGTGTTGTGTTATATTTCAGTTGACCGAAATGGAGTTAGTTTAGAGGTAGACCAAAATTGCAGAGTGTGAACTCAATTCACAAAACATATATACTGCCAATGTTGACAAGAATTCAAAACTTACCCTTATTTAATCTCTTAAAATACATTCATGAGCTATCAGACTGCAAATAATGCATTTTTTTAACATTCTGTCTTACTCTCAGTGTTACAGTGAAACATATTGTACATTCTGTTTCATGCTGGCTTTAAAGGTGCCAATAGATTTTTCTTCCACATTGTGACATATATATTTCAGTGAAACTGGAAAAAATATATATTTTTGATTTCATGGTAAACGTACTGCAAAAGTACACCTCTTGTCCCAGACCTGATCACTGGTCACATTCTGAATACTTCATGCTGACTTTAAAGACAGCAATAGACTTGTCTTGCACATTGTGAGACATATTTGAGTGAAACAAACACACAAACACAAAAAGTAAAAGTGAAATTAAAGATGGAACTTGATATCGACTGGATGTGTGTTGTTTGCTACTTATTGGTGGATCTCATGACAGGTTGCCCTGCCCTCACACAAGTAAACACCAATCAAAGTAAAATTATTTTAATTAAAGATTATATGGGCATATGAATAAAAAAAAAGTGCAGATATACATAATTTATAACAAATGCTGCAATATTTATTGAAGAAAAACAAAAGAAGAAAAAGATTTTTGATTTCATGCTGAACAGTTAGCTTTGCATCACCCTGTGTTAATGAGTATCACATGAGAAACGAGTGATGGAAACCCAGAATTTTGAATAAAAATCTTATATTTCACAAAAAAAATTATGCTCGCTTGAGGTGGTTTTTGACTGCGAAAAAGGATTAATGTGAATAATGAGAGATGAAAAACGTCCATTTCCCGCTAACATTTTACCGAACTCACCAAACTGTTTACTGAGTGTAACCACAGATACAGGGACACTGGAGCATTTCAAAGGCGCGATTCATCAACGGATCGCTCGTATGTCAGCTTATAGACAAACCAGCTGATCGACGTGACTTTGAAACGCTCCAGTGTCCCTGTATCTGTGGTTATACTAAGTCAACAGCGGTGAGTTCGGTGAACTGATGACCTTCACGGCCAATTACAGTCATTTCTGTTGAGCACACGAACACAATGGCAAATCAGCGGTGTTTAAGAACGTGCTTAACAGCGCACAAATGTTAGCGGGAAATGGACGTTTTTAAAATTTCAGTATCGATTGTTACCAAATTCCAGTATCGTGACAACCCTACTCTGTCGTAGCAAACTCTCTCATCAGCTGTCTCCATTGTGCTTGCCTTACTGTTGGTTACTAGGTTACCAATACCACAGCTAGCCACTCTTACAGGTCCTGTGAAACTAAAACATCGTTTTTTTAGGTGTTAGCATGAGTACATTAGTTTAAGGATATCTATAAGCTAGTATCTGCTCCACTGCTCCAAAACAGTGACAAAATTTGCATTTAGAACTTGCAGTTTGTCATTTCCACCTAAATAGATCAACAAATTATTTCACGTCACCTCATACTTCAGTTTCTCATCAAATCTTCTGACCAATCAAATGCTCTCTAGTATCTGACATGCCCGCCCCCTTCAAAGTCTTTCTAATTTGCTTTTCATTTGATGCACTTGATCTCAACCACTCTCACTGGCAGAGCTGTGATAAAACAAAACCCTATTGGCTGTTTTTTTAAAGGGGTGGAGCTACTTTATGTCCCACCCCTTCTTCATGTTTTATTTAAGATTACGTCAAACACAGACTGTAAAAAAAAATATGGATGTAGTATCCGTGACGTCACCCAAAGGTTTCTGAAGAGCGCAAATGAAGCTACTAGTGGGCGTCGCAAACCGTCACCATTTTGTTCCCACATCATCACTTCGACCGGGGGTGACCAATTGTGCTTGGTTGTATACTATATTAATAAAGTGTTTATTCTGTTTGGTCTTTTAAAAACACTGTTGTAATACATTGAGCCACTAAGAATTGTTCTTATGATGTTTTTCTACAGGAAGATAATGCCACTAATTACTTTCAAATACTTAAAATTTAGTCTGTGTTAGTAAATGCAAGGCTAATATGAAATCCAGGCATAACATTTTACAACAACATTTCAGACGACTGTTATAGCCTATAGCTAATCAATCTGTCCGATTCTGGAGTGCATTACAGTTCTAAATAAAATTATAAATGATAAATAAATTATCCTAAATAAAACAAATACATTTATAAATAAAAGTATATACAAATTTTACTCACCTGGAAAATGGAGGCCACTTGAATGGTTTGTGAGCACAATTAAGTGCACACAATGCACAGAGCATGCCATATTATCTGATAATTGTAAGAAATAATCCCAGAAGGCAATTGACTATGTAAAGCCACATAAAACAAAACAAAAATACAATATATACGCAGAGTTCAGCGGCTAATCAGTCGGAATCAACTGAGGTGATGTGAGGGCCCGAGCTGCCACTCAAGTGGCCACGCCCTTAATTATGCAGACTTAATATAAAGGAAACGGATGAGATGAAAGGTAATATTAGCTATATGCAACCAAAAATATCTTTTGTACCAGGCTGTAAACATGTTTTTATCCGCTGTAAAATTGGCTGACTTAGCATGACAGTCAGCGAACATCTGGAGTTTCTGAAGCCACCCCCCTAAGGCCAGTCGATGAATTGCAGTTTCAGTTATTTCCGTATTGGCTTCACGAAGGGAGAGCGGGATGTTGCCGCTTGGTCAAACATTGAACAAAAATAAATAAATTTAAAGCATTTCAGGGGATCTTTAACAACTTGATGAAAATGCACCAAATTCTCATTTGGGATTTCACTTCTTTCTTTTTTTTTTTTTCTCTCAAACTTTGAAAACATTCACACCCTAGGATGTAAGCATCCCTCGTCCCAGACCTGGCCACATTCTGAATACTGAATGAAAACTTACAAAGCCATTTTGACCACTCAGACAACATCACATGCACGTTTATGTCACGCTGACATATCCTTTATCTGTGTCTATGTGTGTGTGTGTTCTCCCAGGATGAGCCTTTCAAAGTCAGCATGGACGAGGACATTTTGCCCAAAGACAAGCGGCCAGTTGCATCCACACCTATACCTGGATCACCATGGTAACCACCAGTATTGTTTGCGCAGATATGATTCCATACAGCTAACCATCAATCCAATGCATCTTTATAGCCAACAATTGACTTTCTCTGCATGCAAGATTATAACCAATCAATTGTGCTCTCGCAATTGTGTCGGCCTACACTTTAAAATGCCACAATTGTAAACGCAACATTTTTCTCCCGCGTTCCGAAATGCTTCAATAGCCAGTTTGTTGTTATATGATGATATAAAGATGCTTGTTTTATCGCTTCTCGTGCCGTCATAAATGTCAGCAGCTTCAGCAGCGTTTAAATGATGCATGCCGCTTTAGAACAGTTTGATGACAGTAATACATGCTTGAGTAAAATACGTGGCAAACCTCCAGCGCTAAACAGATGCAGTGACACCCATTCGGAAAAAAAAAAACAGCACTAGGACAATGTGTTATGCAAGACTTCCATTTCGCTCTGCCAAAGCAGTGTGGGCTTTCCTTCTCAGCAAACAAACACACAAACATACACGCAGAGACATTTTTGAAAGCCCAGCAGGCGTCATGGCTTATCGCTTTCAGCTTTTGTTGACACACACACACACGAACCGGCTTCACTCTTCAATTTCTGCATTTAACATGTGGTTGATCACACCAGCTTTACAGAATTGGAGCTGGCGTGTGATTATCCTGATATGGAGGATGGTTCGATTCCTATAAAAGCTCTATTTTAGAATATAGACAGATCAGATGACATCTCTTTAGGGTTTAACAGAAATTAAATGGAGAGCACGTTGAGGTAGTGGATTAAGTCTCCAGCTTCTCTGGTTTATGCTCATATTTAAAAGTTTTAGACTATATCTAGACTATAGAGATATATTTATTTAGACTATAAAGATTTAAACTATATCAGTGCAGATTTCATGCTCTGATTTGATTCTGATTCACGAGATTAGGCCTGTCGCGATACATAATTATTGTTGTGCAATATATTGTCACACTGCGATAAGTGATATTGTCATTATAAAACCATTTACTGTATGATGAGTACGCATCTACTGAGCCGATATTGAAAAAATCTGATTTTGCAATATTTAGTTTTTTCTGTTATGTATATTGCAATATGATTACAATTTCACTATATGGCTTGAATAGCCCTATTTGGAAAGAAATCATTAGTTTGTAAGTTTGAGTTTGTAAGGGTGTAAATCATGTATAAAAAAATAATAAACAAACTGCAAGCAAGAATAATTACAATAGAGTTTCCGGAGAGTCAAACAGTATTCAGGTACAAAAATTGAATGATGAAATGTAAAATAACACTGTATAGTCTTCATTGTAGTAATTCAGTAAAATTATTCTTCATTAAAGTTACAAATGTTGTATATTTTTGTGCCTGAATGCTTTAAACTCTTGAAATGCCTTTAAAACACATACAAATGATAAAGTTTCACTCTGTTATGGTTATATTTTGCTGTGACTGCACAAATATCATGTATTCTCAATGGTTGATCAACTATAATCCCAACTCAACATTGCATATCCTGCTATGTGACGATGATGTAACACACATTTCGATATCGATGCTGAAACGATATATTGTGCAGCCCTAACTTACATTTAGCAGACGCTTTTGTCCAAAGCCACTTACAATTAAGGAGGCATTCAGCGATTCAACAAGAGGCAATACACTCAAGAAGTGCTAATTATACAAAGGAATTGTTAGTGCTCAGAGAATTAAGTGCTAGAGTAAAGAGTTGTTTGTTTGTGATTTTAGAGAGAAGAGTGTTTCTACAGGTGGTTTATCAAGCCCACTCACCTGTGTGAAGCACTCTTCAAAAATGCAAACCAGAATAATCATGCGAATTAGGACAAAAACATCTAATTCTTAAGGTTATTAAAATGTCCTCATATAAACGTTGACACTGATGATGCAGAATGTAAATGTCCCTGTAAAATGGCTTTAAAGTTATTTGTGAATGTGTGCCACTTTGCGTTTGACTTTCATTAAATATTCTGAAACAGAGTTCATTTTAAACCGTCAGTAGTTTTCAGGAAAAAGTGAAAATTCTGTGAGCATCGTTTCTAAGAGTTCCCTAATCTTGCTGAATTTCTCTATTAGGGCTGCACAATATATACTTTCAGTATCAATATCGCAATGTGTACATCAGCAACGCAATTAAAAAAATTAATAAATGTATTTATGTCATGCCCATGTATTCCGTGATAAGTTGATATACTGATTACTGTGACAGGCATACATAAGATCAATTCACATTTGATTTATTCGACTCTGATTCATTTGTGCAACATTCAGCTGTAAATCTTCATTTTCTTTAAACATTAACCTTTGTAAAACACAGTCCACGGTGAAATACAAATAAACATCAGTTTTAAAAACATTATTAAAAGAATTCATTATTTTATTCTTTGTTTTAATTCACTTTTAGGAACTGGTTAATAAAAGTGATTTGTTTGTGAATCATCCTGCATAGATTGCACTGCATGTATTTAGTTCTCTATTAACAATTAGTTCATAAAAGTAATCAACATTTCATCAAGTTATTAATTACCTTAATATGTACTAACAGTGAAATTAATCATTTGTTACAATGTACTTATTGTGTAAATGCATGTTTTTACATTGTACTTATGCTTGATTAAATATCTGCATGTAATTGCATCTGTAATTTTTGTAATTACATTCATAATTACACTGTTCACCATACCTTACACCTTAACCCACCTTTAAACCTACCCAATACCACCAAACCTGTCTCTAACCCTACCCATATCCCACGTCAAGAGCACTAGAAGAGCTCTGTTATACAGTATGAACACATTAAGTTACACACATTAATTAAATAGTTATACGGCCGCTTAATATTAAGTGAGACCATTATTTGTTTAATTTCTATTTTATTTTAGGATATACTTTGTGTACTGTTGTGCCACATACAGAAATCAAATATTTTAGATGTTTTTCATTTAAATTGACCTAGATATAGCATATTACGCTGGAGAAAAAGTATTTTAGCATGAAACAAAATACACACAACAACATAGGAGCAATAAAAATGCTCCTGGCTGTAAATTTAATTTTGTAGCTATTGTTTTATATGAAGGTTGAATGGACATGATTCAGAAATTCAAGAATCCCTGCAGTATTATAGAAAGGACAAATGTAGCATGTGACTGGCGCCGACAATATGTTTGCGATATGAACAACTGCATACGAGCAGAGCGAATGCTCCGTTTCAAAGATTTTTTTTTTAATATCATTGGGTCAGTTTTACGCTACAGGAAGGCCAAGCCGATCTCCCTGATGCGATGGGGTAGCAAAATGAAAATGTCAAGATTGGTTTGTCATGGTTGGCATGAGGTTGTATCAAATTACCTCACAGACTACTGCAGAATCCATGAATACTTTATCCGACATGCCTTCAATGGGTCTAAAATGATCACCGGAAGGTATGAATATCTAGTGCGGAACGTTGGAGAAATTGGTCACTTCTGGATTTATGGCAGAAAACTAAAAATGTATAATAGGCTTGTAGATGCTTGAAGCTGGATATATTGTAGATTTATCCATTTTAAAATCTCTAGGAATTTGAGGTAGAAATAAATACACCAGAATCGAATCAAATTCAGCACAACTGCTCCTAGTGATTCCCAGCTGTCATGTGCGACCCAGAATTCCCTGTCTAGGTCACACTATGAGGATGATTTCTTAGCCAGCTTGTGAGAATACTACAACCCCGAATCAGAACAAGTTGGGACAGTATGGAAAACACAAATAATAAAAGAAAGTACTGATTTCTAAATTGACTTTGACTTGTATTTGATTACAGACAATACAACAAACATTATTTAATGTGTTCCTCATAATTTGTATGTTTTTTTTTTTTACAAAATAGACACGTACTCCAATTTTGGTTCTTGCAACACATTTCAAAACAGTTGGAACAGTAAAGCATTTACCACTTTGTAATGCTGCCATTCCCTTTCACAACACTTTAAAGATGTTTAGGGACTGAAGTGTTTCAGGTGTAATTTTGTCCCATTCTTCCTGCAAACAAGTCTTTAGGTGGACAGCAGTACGGGGTCTTCATTGTTGCATTTTGTGCTTCAAAATGCACCACACATTCTCTATCAGAGACAGGTTGGGACTGCAGACAGGCCAGTCAAGTACCTGTATCCTCTTCCTCCGCAGCCAGGACTTTGTAATGTGTGCAGAATGTGGTTTTGCATTGTCTTGTTGAAATATGCATGGGCGTCCCTGGAAAAGACGGCAGCATATTGTGCTCCAAAATCTCTATGTACTTTCCAGCATTAATGGTGCCATCAAAGAAGTGCAAGTTTAATTTGCCAAGGGCACTGACACAGCCCCATACCATGACAGACCCTGGCTTTTCTTTACTAGCCCTAAACTGCTCCTGTCCCAACTGTGTTGCAGGTCTGGATGACAGGAAAGGATTTATATTTACAAATGAAATGAAGTTGCCCAGACAAAACATGAAATATTTTGTGTTAATATTGTCTGCAATGAAATACAAGTCAAAGTAAATTTGGAAATCACTGCTTTCTTTTTTATTTGCATTTTCTATACTGTATTAAGTTTCTCTAATTTGGGGTTGCAAAAAAAAAGGCTGTTTATGTTCCTGTGAATGAGTCTAAAAAGCATCATTCTCTTCTTTTTTTCTAGGTGTGTGGTGTGGACGGGTGATGACAGGGTGTTTTTCTTTAATCCCACAATGCATTTGTCAGTATGGGAGAAACCAGTGGATCTGAAAGACCGCGGAGACCTCAATCGAATCATCGAGGACCCGCCACATAAACGCAAGAAAGACGGTGAGACTCCATTCAGGCAAAATGTAACACTTTTAGATGGAATTTAGGATGAATAGAGCACAGACTGGTATGCAGGCCGTGTGTTTTCTGACCTACTTAATGGCAAATGTATTTAGAAATGAAATCCAGACAGCACAAACAAAGTTAAATCGTTTGCACTCTTTATATAACTGAATCTATTGTAAATCATTTTTAGGAGAAAAAAAAAAAAGAAAAAAAAAAAATCACACTTACATAAACTGTTGTGGAAATTGTAAAAAAAAAAAAAAAAAAAAAAGTGATAAATGTGTTAAATATGTTTAAATGTCATTTCTAATTTAGTCTCATCTACTGTAAATAAGCATGTGATTTCCATTCTTTTAATATACAAACCTGTTATAAGGTAAATCTGTTTACAATTCAGATAAATTCTAAATTCGCTTATGCTTACCCAAGGCTTATGAAATCAGGACTACATAAAAACATTAATATTGTGTAAAAATATTCTAACATAAAATTACTGTTTTAAATGTATATTATTATTATTATTTTTTTTTTGTGAAAAGCAAAGCTACATTTTCAACATTTTCTGCAGTCTACAGTCAATTGTTGCTATTTCTGAAATATTTATATTATAAATTATTATAAATGTTAAA
>CAIGQV010019178.1:5255669-5281004 GCA_903798115.1 Danio jaintianensis | reverse complement strand
CCCTCACAAATCTATCTTTTAAATTCATATTTTTAATAGGAAGCTATACAATATTATATTTGTGCATATACATTAGATTAGTCAGTACTAAAGCCAAATCTGGAGCTAATCTAACAAAATAACTTACGATTACGGTCCAAAAACTAGTACACCCAAATTTATATGTTATAGAAAAATATTAAATACAAATTTTAAAAAAGAGCAAAAAATCAAGAGAAGCAAAAAAATGTGAAAAATTTAGTTAGGTTGTAATTTTCTTTTTGCTATATATATATATGTATGTATATATAATTTTTTTCAAAGCTCCATTTTCATCATATTCTCTCTAATCTTTAGTCAATTGTTGCTTTTTCTGAAATATTTACATTATATATTATTATATATAAATATTAAACAGTGCAAACAGAATTCATAACTGATTATAATAACTTATGAATAAAATAAATTTATAATTCATATAAAAATTAAAGAAATTTTTTATAAAATATTATATAAGATTAATTATTACTTTTATTTTTTATTAATGGAAAGTTCAAAAGGAACAGATTTACACTTAATCAATTTAATGCATCCTTGCTGAATAAAAGGATTAATTTCTTTAAGGACAACCGCCTGAAACTTTTTGAATACTAATGCCCTGAAATACTAATGAGATCATGTTGGCAAGTCCAACTGTAGCCTGAAGGTAAAACTCAGATTAAGTTGCTGAATCAGTCAAGTGTTACTCATGAATTTATGATACAAAAACACAGGAGCACAGTCTGCGTAGAGGGATGAACTTGGCTGAAAGTTTAATCCTCGCAGTGTGATGATGCTCAAGCAAAAGTTAAATACACCCACCGACTGCAAAACTGGTGTTCTCGTGGATTAACTAAAAGAGTAATCCAATGAAGCGACTCTGCAAATATTGAATTAGTCTGGATCTTGTCTGGAAGTTATTATACGGTCGGCTTGATTTCCCAGAGGGCTTTTCATCTTTATTGATTTAGCTTTATTTCCATTTCATTGAGATTATCTATTGATGACCTTAATATATTCAGCGTCTATATTTAAATATGTCCAATTGAGCAAATTAGTTCTCATTGTACTTTTCAAGTGCTCTATTTTATTATTTTAAAGATTCCTAATTTTGTTTTGGAGGTCTCCTGAAAGGTTTACATCAATGCAAGGTCAAAAAGCACTACTCCTTCTAACTTAAAGTGTGTAGACTAATCACCTTGCTCATTCTTTACTTATTTGTCACCTGTTTTTAATAATCTATTTAAAAATATGTTTAATCTAATTTGCATAAAGTGTATTAAATATTTGTCAACAGATTAATTTGTTAGTTGATATGGTTTTGGAAAAATTATATTTAGTTTGTTGTATAAAGAACCTTATTGTAAGGTAGTTTCGATCATCTGTTTTTGGAAGTTTAGTAAGTTAGGATAGTCAGTAACAGTGCTGAGAATAACGGCGCTATAAATAAACGGCGATACTTTTTTCAGTAATGAGTAATCAAATGAATTACTGTTTCGCCCGTTACAACGCCGTTACCGTTGCTGACAATAAAATGGCTGTTACTATAATTGAGAACACTAAATCGATTTTCATGCGAGCAACGTCTCTCTCAGCCAGCCATAGGACCTCTCTTTCTGGGGTGTGTGTATGTGTTTGGGGCTGGGGCGGGACAAATTACCAACCAGTAATGATGATTAATGTGCCTGTGAACATGGTGTAACTGAGAATGTGATGATTGGCTTAGATAGAGTACATTTCCATCGTTTGCCAATCAGAGGCAGAGTAGTGCAGGTGTTCACACAAGCACATGCACAGTCAGTCGCACACACATCTGACCAGGGGTCAGAACGATGGCAAATCCAACAAGTTGAAAGGTAGCGTTTGCAAACTGTAAATATAAGCACTGCTTTTCCCTCGTTGAGGTGAAAGGCAAGAATGTTTATGTATCGTGCAACATATGCCCAGAAAAAAAAAATCTCTCTGCGTCTGTGACATGTAATTCTAATCTAATGAAGCACCTCACATCGTCACATGCTGCCACAAAATCAGTGGCTACACAGGTGATAACGTGAGCTCTGCTACTCAGACAAAATTAAACAAAATATCTAGATATATAATTGAGGATATGCTGTTCCTTATGGTTACAATAGTTACTTTCCCTGGTAATTAGTTACTTTTATAATTGTGTTACTGAGTTACTATTTGTGAGAAGTAACTAGTAACTATAACTAATTACTCTTTTAAAGTAACATGCCCAACACTGGTTGGTAACAATGTATTTATGTATGTATTTACTAACATGAACAAACTATTAGTAATATATTTATTACTCTATTTATCAATGTTTGTTAACATTAATGTTGTTTAAGTTAAATAATGTTAGTTCATGTAAACTCATGGTCCATTAACTAATGTAAACAAGTACAACTTTGGATATTAATAATGCATTAGTTAATGTTGAACTATGATTAATAAATGGTTTACAAGATTATTCATATTTAGTTAATGATAGTCAATGCATTAACTAACATTAACTAATACACCATCATTCGAAAACTGTTACCAGCGTAATCCCAGATGAAAAAAATAAATAAATACTATAGTAATTTATTGTAAATACTGTAAATTTTTTGAGCAATAATATAGTAGTTTAAACTGTATATATTATAATATTCTCAGCACTTAATGAATGCTACAGCATAACAGTAGTTTTAATTATAGTGAACTGGTGAACTGTAATACATACTGTAGTATACTTTAGTTTTTACTACAGTAAACTGTGGTGTATGGTAGTATAATGTACCTGATAGTTGTAGAAAACCACAGTATTGGATCATTTGTTTTTATTATTATGGTTGTAGTATTACCAAAGCAACAATAGAATTACCACATATTCAAATTACAGATTTATTTAATAATTTTAATAAAATGTGGTTCAGAAATACTATAGTATATACTATAAATTACTAAAGTATTTGTTCATGTTTTTGTTTTTTTATGTTAGTTTAAAGGTTGGCTTAAAGGTTGATTGCTTGGTTACAGTAGCAAGCATCTAGATCTGATTTGGAAATCATTAGTTCTCCTAGTGTAAATCTTGACAGAAAAGCTGACAAACAAAAACTGCTGAATGCAGCTCTAACATATTTATTACTCAGTCAAGAACAGTGACATGACAGATAAGCATGTAAATCTGTATATGAATGTATTCACTAATGGTCAAGATGATTCATGGTAGCTGGATAAGCCTCTGTTATTAGTTTCAGCAGTTGTTATCATATATTACTATATACGACTGTCTAAACAAATTGATTCTGATTGGTCAGTTGCAACATTCTAAGGTGTGTAATTCGTAGATAACAACCTCTAAATAACATATATACTTACATCCACATTCATATATTTCTGCTGTTTTTGACTGTTTAGCATCGTCTTGTGACTGAATAATTCGCAGGTTATCCATCAGCTCCACTCAGCCAGTTTCGTTTCTGTCAGTTCTATGTTTAATCAAATACCCTTCAGTCTTATACAACAATGCTCCGCTTCACATTGGGCTGTCGATAACCCTGTCAGGCTTTATTCTGTGATAACCTCCTGGATCTGCTTTATCCCTAACATAACATACTTTGTAATATCGCGATTGATCAATCAGAATCAAGTATCCCAGAGAGCTGTGTATAACCATTTGTTTGAACAACCATTTTAAGAAACTCTTTGCTTTTATAGTATTTACATTGATCTACAGCTTCATTTGTTCCATCAACAGACGACGGCTCTTCCTCCGGTGATGATGAGGATGACGAAGAGCATAATTCAAAGTCCAAGCGCTACAAGTAAGTACGGTTGAGACGTGAAAAATACAACAGATCTATTCTGAGCCTGCTTTAATTGATGAAGAGGATCTCGAATTCGATGTGTTGTACGTCACTCACCTTAATAAATCACAGCTCAACAGGACGTCTTTGGATTATGGTGGGAAACATCTGCACTCACAGCTTGATGCGTATTTCTCAGTCTGTCTCTAGACTTGGAGAGGATTTCATTGAAGTGTGAACAAATGTATGCGTGGTGATGAGAACACAAGCCTACACTTAACCTTTCAAGAAGAATTATGGGGGATTTCATTGATGTGGAACAACTTGTGGTTGATATTGGTTGACTGATATGGATTTTTTTTAAATGTCCACCTAATAAAGTCATTAAAAATGTAGTTTTGAAAAATGCTGAGGAAAACTTCAAGCATTTACATCAAAAGAAGAAGATCATGAAGAAGAAAGTGCACTGAAACTTAGTGTATTAAAAAAAGGTATTGATAGGAAAAGAGGCACAATCAGAATCACTGAAATAACATAACTGGATTTAATTTTTATATTTATTTCTAAAATTATTGAGGATAAGAGACCCTAAACCACAAAATCAAAGTATTAAGTTGCACAGGTTTATTTTTGGAAATAGCCAAAAATATATTGCAGGGTAGGGTTGGGCGATGTCGACCAATTTGGCATCGTACGATGTCTAATGTGAAACATCGCGATGGACGATGGCATCGTCGTCGTAGGCGGCGAATTAATTATTTATTGATAATCAATTCATAACAAATTAATTATTTGCAGCCTACCGTTTCAACTACCAGTCCCGCATAGTCTTTGTTTTAACGTTACCCATAACCAAATCATAAATAAATAAAGATAAGTTACACACAAATTACCCCGTCAATCTCTTTTTTCGCGGGACTCTGGCATGAATAGGCAGAGTGATCTGTGTCGTTATAATGGCATTGACAAAATTGGTTGGTAAAAAAGGTGCACAACCAACAGTATCTGAGGTTTTCGCTAAAATTACAAAAGTACAAGCGTGAAAGCGAAAGATTGAAGTAGTGTACTGACGCTGTTACCTGATAGATTCAAAAGACCGAAGAGTCATTAGATAGAGACAAGATTAATTAAATATCACGTTTAACAACTATAGTGAGATGAAATCCAGCGGTACATCCTTGATAAACTGTCCGACGTGCACTGTTTTCTGGGGTGACTGCTGGAGCTCAGAGTCAGACGCGCGCATAGCCTACACTGCAGCGCATGACAGAGTGTGTTTGTGTGTGTGTGGTCACGTGATGTGCGTTTTCAGCGGTGTAGTGTGGAGGGTGATCTTTTTAGAAATGCTAGGTGAAACGCCAGTGTGGACGTGGATCGTTTTCGTTCTAAAATGCCATTTTAAAACTAAGACGTATTAGTGTAAACGGGGCCTGAGTGTGTATTTTTCACGAGCGGGTTGCTGCTGCGACGGGGGCGGGGCGGAGGATCGCGATGCCGGCTCTGCATCGTGATGTCTATTGGCCATCGGCGATGGACGATGGCATCGTCTATTGACCCAACCCTATTGCAGGGCTCGAAATTGCGACCATTTTGGTTGCATATGCGCCCGAAATTTTATTTATGCGACCTCATAATATATTTGGGAGCATTTGTGCGACTGCATATAATGGTTGTAGTGTGCATTCACTGCGTGTTCAGCGCAAATGGCTGCTAAATGTAAAATCTAACACTGTATTTATCATCGCCAAAGAAGCTTGACTTTACTAAGTTTAAAATGAAACTGCGGCTCATGACAAAGAACGGTACTGCGCAGGAGGTCACCGCGAGAATCCTGCTCTGCCCTGCTCATATATTGGCCCGGCTGACTCGCCTGCTTTTCCACAAACACAGAAAAATGTAAATCGGCGCATAACGAGACTGAGCACTTAAAATGACACAAACCGAAGCCAAAACTTTTAAAGAGTGATAGAAGTGAGACTTTTCTTCCTTTCTTTTGTCTGTTCTTTCTTGAGATGCATATTATTTTTCTATGAAGTTACTGATGACTGCTTTCAGCATTGAATTGAATGATTTATTCTAATCTTACGTTTATGTTTTGTAGCAGAAATATTATTTGTTTATTAAATTGGCATGCATATAAAAGCAATAGCGCAAAATGGATATTTCTTACTGCAATGCTTCATTTTTGTTTGATGCAAACCATAGATTTATTTTTTCATAATGTAACAGTAGGACTTTTTATAGCAGATAATTCACATTCAAGCAGATTCAAGGCAGCATGACAAAGAGAAATGTAATTCATTGATAGTATTATTGTCATCTTCGTCATCATTAATATTTTATAATTATTAGACATTCATTTTGGAATTATTGTGTAAATATCAATAAGTCATTACAGAATTAGTTAGATGATTGTTTCTGGTTTTTGTTAGTCCTGATTAATGTTGTTTTCAAATACAATAAATCCATTAATATACAATTTGCAGTGGTGCTCATTCATTTTTGGTGGGTGCTCCTAAATGTTTTCTGGTGCCCCTAAATTTTTGAAGTTGGGAGCACCGGTGCTACAAAGAATTTTTTTTAATTTTGAGCCCTGTATTGTATGGGTTAAAATGATACATGTTTCCTTTGTGACAAAAATAATTAGAAAATTAGGTGAACAAATGTACCATGAAGATATTTTGTACATTTGCAACTGCAAATATTTAAAAACTCAACTTTTGATCATTAATATGCATCACCGAGCACTTAACTTTAAACAATTTCAAGGGCGATTTTTTCAGTATTTCAATTTTGTAACCCAGATTACAGCTTTTCAAATAGTTTTATCCCTGCCAGATATTGTCCTATGGTGATATATAAATCTTAATTGCAAACATTTCACATTTGTGACTGGTTTTGTGGTACCTGGTCATATATTTCAGTGAGTATTCCATTGACAGGCTTTTGGTAAATCCTTTTTAGACCATAGAGATAATATTTTATTTTATTTCCACTTAAATTACTTATTTTTCTAAATGATTTACTAGTTTTGATTTCTGTGTTTGTGATTTTTGTATTCATTTTATATTGTCTTTATATTGTTTTATAATTTTGTCTCTATAGAATCTACAATTACTTCTGAGATGTTAACATGATTAAACATTAAAGCTGTTGTATTTTGTCTTCATCATTCAAAGACTTGACCATTCTGTTGACTGTGATGAAGATGGAAAAAATGGATCATCCCATCGAATGGTTTTACCATTGGAGCTCCGGATCGCTCATTTCAGAGACATGCTTCTTGAAAGAGGGGTGAGAAAACCAGTGACTCTGAGCCTTAAAGAAACACTCCACCTTTTTTTGGAAAGTAAAACTAATTTTGCAACTGCCCTAGAGTTAAAGAGTTGAGTTTTACCACTTTTGAATCAATTCAGTCAATCTCTGGGCTTGGCAAGAGGACTTTTAGCTTAGCTTAGCATAGATCATTGAATCGGATTAGACCATTAGCATCTCACTCAAAAAAGACAAAAGAGTTTTGATAATTGTCCTATTTAAATCTTGACACTTTTGTACTTACATCGTGTATTAAGACTGACGGAAAATGAAAAGTTGCTATTTTCTAGGCCGATATGGCTAGGAACTATCTTCTCATTCTGGCCATAAATATGAAGTAACTTTGCTGCCGTGCCATAGTTGTAGCAGACGCAATGATATTATGCAGCACATGAAAAAAATGTTCTGAATAGTCTCTTACAGTCTCCATGCTTGTAAGGCACACTCCCTGTGCAAGCAAGTGTTCACACGGCATAAATCCCGGTGGGGCGAAGGAGACGTGTCCCTCCCCGTTGAGTTGAGTTTCCCCTCCCCTTCCTCACAGTGGTTTGGCCCACTGCCTGCTTTCCCAGTTCATCTCACCTACTCTACACGCACAAGTCAGGTGTGTGGCTGTGGCTCAATTAATGTTGAACTCCAGTAAGTAGGGTATTTTATTTGCTTTAATTAAAGTGATTCTCTTTAATGTAGTTGATGCAGACTCATTCATAAATTAGTTACAGCAAAAATGCTGATTACCGATGTGATTTTCCATAAATCTGCTATATTAGCGATTAAAATATTACTTGTCTAGTTAACGTTAGCTCGTTTACAATAGCTTGTTGCATAGTACACTGCAACTAACACTCCAAAGCCGTTTCCCATGCAACCAATGTTTTATCTGTGACAACTTGGCATAATGTTAAACTTAAACTTGATAATTTTAGCAAATTGTTTAGCTGTGCATTGCCTAAATGATCACTGTTCTACGTCTGAACTGACCCCACGTTATTCTTTTTGTATAATCAATTTCTATTCTGTTCTTAAGTTTCTTAATTAACGTGGACACTTCTGGACATATATAAGTGCATTTATATATGTACAATTTGACTGTATTATTTGTGTGGCCTTCAAAAATTGCTCATGAGAACATTTTATATTTATCGTCCCCCCCTATACTGTTAAATGAAATTTATGCCCATGGGTGTTCATGTTGGTTATATTGACAGAAGTTAGCTAATTTTTAGGCGTTGAATAATATGATTGTGCCTGCTGCAGCCGTGGTACAGGAGCAAAATTCCTTGATTATTACGCCAGAATGAGAGGATAGTTCCTGGCCATATCAGCCCGGAAAATGGCAACTTCTCATTTTCCATCAGTCTTACTACATGATGTAACTACAGAATAACCAAGCACTAAATCCGACAATTAACCAAACTCTTTGGTCATTTGTAAGTGACATGCTAATGGTCTAATCCGTTTTAATGATCTATGCTAAGCTAAGCTAAAAGTGTTCCCTTCAGACCCAGAGATTGGCTGAATGGATTCAAAAACGGTAAAACTCAACTGTTTAACTCTAGGGAATAGGGATGTAACGGATTCACCTGACTCACGATTCGATACGATTCAGTCATGATTTTTTGACAAACTTATTTGAAACAAATCTAAGGTGAAGAGCCCTTTCATTTTTTTCTTAAATGCTGCACATATATAATATATTTTCTGCCATAACTAAATTGCTATTTTAAAAACAAATTCCAAAAAAAAAAAAAAAAGAAGAATCCAAACTAAAGAAAACTCTTGAATACAAACAAACTAAAACAGTGACTGTGCTGGGATTTGACATTTATAAAAAGTATTATCAGAATATCTGTTTTCTGGCATAAGCTGAGGTCTTTGCACATTTACAATGTCCCCTGCTGATGAAAAAACTCTTTCACTGGGGACTGAGATGGCTGGTGTCGAGAGGAAAGCCTTTCCTAAACCAGAGAGCAGTGTGTACAGAGTTGGTCAATAGCCCTCTCTGATCCAGGGAACTGGCCACTGGCATAAAAAAAAACTGATTATAAAATTACTAATTATACAGTAGGATAGAGACAGGAGTTGAACACAATTATGAAGGTGAATAATTCATAGTACTTCTATAACTAATTAGTATAAGTATCAGTGTGATACACTTAAGAAGAGATAATCTTGAACATTTTTAAATATTCAATAATAATAATAATAATAATAATAATAAGCAAATTAATAAAATATGCATAAACCAATTTGAAAAGGAGAGGGTAAAAATAATCAAATACCTGGTTCTGTAACAGAACAACTTTCTCTTTCAGTCTGAAAAACATCTTCACACTTTCGCTATGAAAACACTGATGCACCGTGTGATCTCCCTAGCACTCGTCGGAGCAAGCGGAGCTGCAAATCATCCGGTCCGCGTGGTTTGGCTTATTAATAGTTTTTTTGCGTATAGACATCTGTGACAATAGTTTTTCACTGTGCTGCATCATATTCATTGTTCTGTTAGTGTACATAAACGTCTTTTTGCAGTATTTGCACACAGTTTGTGTTTTGTCTGGTGCACTTCACCGCTGTCATTTTACTCTGCCACCCCACCTCTGGCTCGCCGCTGATGTGCAGGTAAAGAGAGTTTGCGCCTGCCGCCTGTAAACACAGCGCCCCCTCTGTTCAAAACATGTATCGCGATTCATTCAACATTTCTACCGATTTGAATCGTCACATATTTTAATCGATTTTCAACCGGCTCACGGTGAATCGTTACATCCCTACTAGGGAAGTTGTAAATTGAGCTGATTTTCAAATATTGTGGAGTGTTAATTTAAAGAATAAAGGTGATAAAGGTAATGAAGATTATACAATTGTTTTGGCCCAAATTTATAGTATTTTTGCAAACACTTGAAATTAATCTTGAGTGTACAACATGCATTTGTTTGAGTGTGAGCATCCTTCGTCCTTCCTCCTGCTTGTCTTGCACAGGTGTCTGCATTTTCCACCTGGGAGAAAGAACTGCACAAAGTTGTATTTGATCCACGATACCTGCTGCTAAATCCAGAGCAACGCAAACAGGTACAAAACAAGGGTCTCACTTCAAGGATGCACCATCACTGTGATTTTAAAAGTACTAGTAAACCAAATGTCTTGCTTTAAGTTAACTGTATATATGGTGTGTAACAGTATTATGTATTAAAATGCTATTAATTTCAATTTTCATGTTTACATCTAAAAATCCCTTCATTTAAATTCTCAGATTTATGATCAATTTGTCAAAGCAAGAATGAACGAGGAGCACAAAGAGAAAAAGTGCAAACTCCAGCAAGCGAAAGAAGAATACAAAAAACTCCTGGAGGAGTCAAAAATCACATCCAAGTGAGTTAATCCAGTACATGGGATGAAATAAATGTGCTGATGCGTTAATAAAACCTGTCACCAGAGCGGATTATTTATTCAGAGGAGGTGTTAATAACTGATGGCTTTTGCAGTCCTGGTTTCTTTGAGTTTGTGTGTTTGATGATAACCTTGTTTTTTTGCTAAAGGTCTCAGTCTCACAGAAGTAAATTCAAACATGCCGCAGGGATTAGCGCTTGGCTTTAAGCTTAAACTGACGACTGCTTTCACTTTTGCTCTATTCTTTACCTGAATCATTTACAGTGAAAGAACTGAAAGAAAATGAACAGACTTGAACTGATGCACTACATTTACACTGGTCCTTGAAATGAAACAATGGTTTGTTTTGTCTTTTAAGGGATTATCTTAAATAATTGACTGCTGAGAGACAGATACTGTAGGATATAGACAATATATAATTGAATAAAATTCCAGCATTGCTCATAATTCTGGTCAGGTTCTCACAAAGAATCAGCTTTTTTTTTAACTAAGTTTCAATCAGTTAGTCACATCTTGTTTTAGGGTTGGTTGTTTGGTTGGTTTTCAGGTTGGTTGTTTGGTTGATTTTCGGGTTGGTTGGTTGGTTGGTTGGTTGGTTTTAGGGTTGGCTGTTTGGTTGGTTTTAGGGTTGGCTGTTTGGTTGGTTGGTTGTTTGTTTGGTTGGTTTTAGGGTTGCTTGGTTGGTTGTTTTTAGGGTTGTTTGTTTGATTGATTGTTTGGTTGGTTGGTTTTAGGGTTGGTTGGTTGGTTGTTTGCTTGGTGGATTGGTTGGTTTTAGGGTTGGTTGGCTGGTTTTAAGCTTGGTAGGTTAGTTGGTTTTAGGGTTGGTTGGTTGGTTTTAAGGTTGATAGGTTAGTTGGTTTTAGGTTTGGTTGGTTTTAGGGTTGGTTGGTTGGTTTTAGGGCTGATAGGTTAGTTGGTTGGTTTAAGGTTGGTTGGTTGGTTTTAGGCTTGGTAGGTTAGTTGGTTTTAGGGCTGAAAGGTTTTAGGGTTGGTAGGTTGGTTGTTTGGTTTTAGGGTTGATAGGTTAGTTAGTTTTAGGGCTGATTGGTTGGTTGGTTTTAGGGTTGGTTGGCATCAAATGTGGTTTCAGAAAACATTACTTTTAGTTAGATTTGATCTTGTGGTTTTAGATTCTGATCTTAGAAAACGGTCATATTTGTCTGATAAGCAGCATTTGTAGAATCAGTCAGTTAGTCACTTAGTTTTAAAATCTGGTTTGTTTAAAATCTGGTTTGTTTGATTTTGGAAAAAAGTCTTGATAACAGTTTACTCTTAATAACAGTTTGTTTAGTTAGTTAGTTAATTAGTTAGTTAGTTCGTTAGTTAGTATCATCTGGTTTTGTAACAATTTGATAAAATTGTTTTTGGAAAATAATAGTATTAATTTAGTTTAGTTTTGGAAAAACTTAGTTTTAGTTTGTTGGTTAGTTAAGATAATCTGGGTTTGAATATTCATGTAACTTGGTTAGTTTTTAGTGTTTTTTTTTTACTTTCATCCTGATCACCTGGATTTGGTGAATTGCCAGTAAGTTAGTTGAAATCTTCTGGCTTTGACTTTGCATTGCATCTCATTTTTATGTTCTTCATCATTTTGCAGATCAACATTTAAAGAGTTTTCAGAGAAGTATGGAAAAGATCCTCGATTCAAACAGGTTCAGAAGAGGAAAGACCAGGAACTGTTTTTCAGTCAGTTCATCAACACACTGAAGAAGCGGGACAAGGAGAACAGAATACGCCTGAGGAAGATGAGATGAGTGTTTGAACTCTCCACACTACTGTGAACTGATTTCCTTGGACTGTTTATCAATGCGAACGCACTGATAGCATCTGCCCATTCGTCTGGCCAAATGACAAGGGCAGCGGCGCTGTTTGCTTTTCAGTGACGGACTAAAAAACTGAACAAACACACAAGCAGCTGAAGGCGGGCAGTGGTTTGGGAATTAACTCTGTATATCTGAATCTGTTTCATATTGAAGCTCTTAATCTCCAGTTTGAGAATAACAAGGTTTCTAAATCAATGCTGAACACGAATGCAGAGTTTGACTCGATAGAAGCATCTAAAGCCATTGACCTGTGCACGCAGGCGGAAAATGATTTTTATAATAATTGTAAATAAGTGTTGACTTGCCTGGCGCTGTGCTAAAAGTGACCGTAGACGTGAAACATTTGTCAGAGTAAGACACAGATTCTCCAATGCATCTGTGGTAATCAGTAAGTGGTGTTGTGTATCGGTAGAGTTTTTCCAAATGTTGTCCAATGGTTTGTTGTAATTACATTTGTCATGATATGGTAAAAATACTTTTTACAAAAAAATACATTAATGTACAGCTGTGGGAAGCAAGTGGATTCGGTTTACAGTAAATGAGATTTTATTGAAAGGACTGTTTAGATGTCTGGCTGTGTTCAGTTTATGGAAAGTATCATTCATTTGTAAGTATGAATAAATAAACGATTTTATTTTCTTTATTCTGGTTGAAATGCAATTGTACATTTTGTGTTAGCTTTTATACATGCTAAACACCATATTCAGGGCTCAACAATATGGATTTTTTTTCTGACAATGCCATAGTTGTCAATTATTTTATAAAACAGCTACAAATATATATTACTTTATAAAAATATTGTTTTACCAAAATATGATATGCCAAATTATTTTCATAAACACTCTTAATGGAGTGATACAGTGAATATATTGGCATACAATGCAAAATGTTACTGTAATTTTCAAAACATTTAGATTACGCTCCTAGGTTAACTGCAAAGTTTTCCAACCATCCATTAAAATATGTGGTTGCTATGGTGACATTTGCCCCTTCCTCAGTTTACTTCATTTATGGGTCATTGTCTATTTATAAATTATGTATAAAAAGGACTTTAAAATTGCATCTAAATCAGTTTAGGATTTTTTTACAATATGAGAAATAATATTACCTGTAAATCACCTTTATGATGCTATGTTAAAATATATATATAAATAAAATGGCACATACAATGTCAATGTTTTTTGTAGGGCTGGCTCACTTTTAATAAAGTTTAACATCAGTTTAAACTCATTTAAGTCATTTTCTCCATCTGGAAATTTGAACAAAAACTGATAGAAATATCTAAAGACAGACCTGTTGTGAGCTCGAAGACTGTTAATCAACCCATCTGGTCACATAAATTCAACTTTTTTATATATATACTTGTTTAATAGCAAAATTTGTGAAGAAAAACTTAACCTTATGTTCAGTACAGCATCATGGGAAATTGTCACAATACTGGAATTCGGTGCCAATCGATTCTGAAATTTTAAAAACGTCCATTTCCCGCTAGCATTTGAGCGCTACTCAGCACGTTCTTAAACACCGCTGATTTGCCATTGTGTTCACGTGCTCAACAGAAATGACTGTGATTGGCCGTGAAGGTCATCAGTTCACCGAACTCGCCACTGTTTACTGCGTGTAACTACAGATACCGGCACACTGGAGCGTTTTAAAGCCGCGATTCATCTGCGGATCGCTCGTATGTCAGCTTATAGACAAACCAGCTGATCGACATGTCTTTGAAATGCTCCAGTGTCCCTGTATCTGTGGTTATACTAAGTCAACAGCGGTGAGTTCGGTGAACTGATGACCTTCACGGCCAATCACAGTCATTTCTGTTGAGCACATGAACACAATGGCAAATCAGCGCTGTTTAAGAACACTATCAACAGCGCTTAAATGTTCGCGGAAAATGGACATTTTTAAAAATGTAAGTACCGATTGGTACCGAATTCCAGTATCGTGACAACCGTAACATTCCACCAATCAGAGAGTTGCAATGAGTAAAATGCTCCAAAAGAAATCTTAAGATCCGCCCACTTTCCATGAAGCACTACAAACATAATCGGTCTCTCTGTCTCTTTATCTCTCTCTCATGTTATTAAATAATTTTGAAAGAAAGAAAAATAATTGGCTGAAAATGTGTCAATTTTTCCACATTTTAAATGTGTGCCACTGACCATGTGGGTTTTGATTGGTGCCTTCACATGACATGATATGATATGATATGATATGATATGATATATGATATGATCATATTTGTATCAACAATTTAATAGTTCTCACCTTAATTATTTTATTTGATTTTGCCATTTGCAATGCTTCATGGGATTGAAGATCTTCCCCCATTAAAATAGTTCACGTTTGTACTTTTGTATTTTCATCCAATTTCCATATAAATGTGTCCTTCATATAAAAGTTTGTAATGTTGTGATTCTCTTCACAGCTGATTAGTTTGGTTTAAACACCAATGAAAGACCATTGTGCTATTCTTAGACAAAATCCTGTTATGTACATTAATATAAATGCAAATCTTGTAATTTACGATAATTAATAAGCAAAATGATTAACAGTTATTAAAACATACCAGAATTCAAATGTTTTTTTTTAAGACACAGACACATGATTTTTAGATGCCTAAAGCTCTGACCCAATACAGAAATCATTCATATTGTTGAGCCTTGATTTGTTACCATGTAACAAATGTGTTATGTTTACATTTCCATCTTTTCTTTTTCTATGGTTTTATTATTACTGTAATCCCTCAGTTAGAGCTTTCAATTGTTTATGTTGATATTCAAATAAAAGTCATATTGTGGAGAAGCAAATAAAAAGCTATTTCCGAAGAATCTAATTTCTGAATATAATAAACACAAACTCACAGTTGTCACATACAATCCTGGCCACAGGAAACAAGTTCTTCTTATCCGGTTTCCTCATTAACATCGAGACTCCAAAAGAAATGTTTAATTTCATTTGTCTTCCAAGATGTATTTTAGACCCAATTATAACTTGATGCGACATTAAATGCTTCACTTTCATTTGTAACTCTGCAGACGTTTGTCACAAGACACATCCTAACAATTAACATTTCTCAGGCGTCAGCTTTAATTTGAAATTTAATGAAGATGCTCTCTTTTATTAAATTACATTTGACTGATGATTCATAAATTTGGTTGGTTTGTGAAGTAAACAATGAAGACTCTCTCTTTGGTTTAATGTGGCCTGTTTTCAGCTGCATTGCTTGCTATCAACAAAACTCAAATAACCAACAACAAAGACTGCATTTCATCACCAGCAGCCTCATTATTTTAACACCACAGACAATAAGACTAAAGAAACCTGCATATTTAATGAACTCAATACTAAGGCTTAAAATAAACCTGCAATTTTCACACATTACTTGCACTGAGATTTCTTCGAGATACAGTCGAAGTCAGAATTATTAGCCTCCCTGTATATTTTTTCTCCGATTTCTGTTTAACGAAGAGAAGATTTTTCAACACATTTCTAAACAGTTAGTTTTAATAGCTCATTTCTAATAACTGATTTATTTTATCTTTGCCATGATGACAGTACAAAATATTTGACTAGATATTTTTCAAGTTACTAGTACTCCGCTTAAAGTGACATTTAAGCTGCATTTACACTGCAGATCTTGATGGTCAATTCCGATTTTGTGACTGTATCCGATTTTTTTGACAGACCGCTTACATCATCTTTTAAAAGTGACTCGTATCCGATTGTCTCTATTTACACTGCACAAGGCAAAAGGCGCAATGAGCAGGGAAAAAAAAAGAAAAAAAAAGCGGGCGCTGACTGACAGCTGGTAATAAAAGCCCACTCTTTTCTCCATCCTGTATTTAATCTGTTCGCAGGGTTTCATTTTTTTTAATTTTCTTTTTGACAAGTTGCTTTGCTATAGTTCATGACAGAAAGTTATCATTTGTCCATATTCTTTTAATTGAGGCTTTTTTAAACCAGTAGACATTTTAATATCATGTCCATAGCGTGACTTATGCACGTTTTGTATGCAACAGTTTTATATTAGTTTATATTGTTTATGTGACAGATGTTGTGCTCGCGCTCTCTCATTAACACCCTTAAATACTTGTGCTACATAACAGTATAAAAGCTTTTTTTTGTCCTAGTATATGAGATTTAAGGTTTGGGACTGTTCTGAAATGAAAGCGTCAGAGTTGACGTCATTCGCTACAGTTTTTGATGACGTGAGACTCACATTGACAGGTGAAAATCCAATCTACCTGCTTACACTGCAGATGCGAGGGCACAGATCCGATTCATATCGGATAAACTTCCACATATAAACGAGGCCTGAATCTGATTTGAGTAAATGAGAATCCACACGATTTTTTTTCCTGCTTACACGTACATGGGCCATATCTGATCTGTGAGTAGAAAAAATAAAATAAAATTAAAAAAAATTCTGAATTAGGTAACTTGAACCATGCAGTGTAAATGCAGCCTTAAGGGCTTAAATAGGTTAATTAGGTTAATTAGGTAAATTAGAGTAATTAGGCAAGTCACAGAAAAACAGACGAATTGGAAAAAAATATTGCTTAAGGCGGCTAATAATATTGACCTTAAAATAGTTATAAAAAAATTTTTTAACTGCTTTTATTCTAGCCTAAATAAAACAAATAAGACTTTCCCCAGAAGAAAAAATTATCGTTAATACTGTGAAAAATTCCTTGCTCTGTTAAACTCCATTTGGGAATTATTTGATGACTTCAAATTTTGATTTCAACTGTTTATTCAGTCACTGTTCAGCTCCTCCTGAAAATATAGGATCAAGGGAACCGCATAACCAATGACGTCTGCAACAACAGCTAGAATTGGCAGCCAGCAGAGAATGAATAAGAGATGACGGATGAATGTTTGAAAAACAGTAATAAGTTATACATTCCACTTGGAAATGAAAATGACTTGGAATGAACTTGGGGTTGTATGGACTAATTTCACGGCATCAGCTTCACAGTCATGGTCACTGTGAAAAAAAAAAGCTCTTAAGAAGTTTTCTCTTATAATAAATAAATGACAGCAAACAGGCTGGAAAAGGGTGAGTAATGACAGAAATTACATTTTCAGGTTAGCTGTTAATATGCGCTCATTAATAACCTGAATGAAAGCACAGGGATTTACACTTTCACCTTAAGACGTTCAGAAAAACTACTTTCAAGGACACAGATGGATAGTTGCAGGTTTCTTCTCTCCAACTTTAAAATAAAATTGTGCTTTAAAAAAAATAAACAAATAAAATCCACAAACTCATCTTATTACAGCACCTCAGCTGTGGGAAATGACACCATTTTCACTTCCAGAATGATTAACACACCCATAAACCCACAGAGATGTTAACACCTTTAACAAAGCTTTCTCTTAATAGTATATTCAGTACTAATTTAGCCAGCATGTGTAGATAGGTAGATAGAACTTAGTAATTAAAAATATCACACTTTTTTTCATTGTAATCATAAAATGTGCAATAAAATGCCATATTTTCTGGTCATTTGCTACTTTTTTTCATTTGTTTTCATTTTCATTTGTCATTTGTTTTTACTCTGATGCGCTCTGATCAGTGTTGCATGTACACTGTATATCTATGATACGGAGAACGAAAAATTACTTATGTAAAATGTTTTTTTGTTAGATATATCAGTTCTGAAAATAAATAGCAAGTATTAGTACACAAACTCGGACGGCGCGGTGGCTCAGTGGTTAGCACTTGTGCCTCACAGCAAGAAGGTCGCTGGTTCGAGCCCCGGCTGTGTCACTTGGCATTTCTTTATGGAGCTTGCATGTTCTCCCCGTGTTGGCGTGGGTTTCCTACGGGTGTTACGGTTTCCTCCACAGTCCAAAGACATGCGCTATAGGTGAATTGAATAAACTAAATTGGCCGTAGTGTTTGAGTGTGTGAATGTGAGAGTGTATGGGTGTTTCCCAGTACTGGGTTGCGAATGGAAGAGCATCCGCTGTGTAAAACATATGCCGGAATAGTTGGCGGTTCATTCCTCTGTGTCGACCTCTGATAAATAAGGCACTAAGCTGAAGGAAAAATCAATCAATGAATAAATAATCTATTATTTCATCAGGGATGCATGATTTGTAATCCCTAGTAAATCTCCTCAAAAGGCCAGAGGGCGCTCTTGCTCAGAAACTCCACAAAGAAACCCAGGAAGTCCCCATACCGTTGGTAAACAAACAGTTTTCATTGATTACACATGACTAGTAAACACATGAATATGGAATCATCTCACAGAAGGATTTTTTTTAAACATGACTGAAGTTATGAAGTGAGTTTGGAGTAAAACCATTTTATCAAATGCAATTTTTTATCATATGTAAAATAGGTATTTTACTATACAGAGCCATGCTTCACTGAGAAGCGATGCAAAGAGCTGTCATTATCACAGAATAATCATCTTGATTTCATTATCGTCCGAATAAATCTTTAGTTTTAAACATGATTTTGTGTAGCTAGCTCCATCTGAAAGCAATGGCTTACCACAACCAGTTTTACTGATCTGAATCTACAAGTTCTATAGCCATTAAATATTGCCTAGTTTATATGTATGCACAAGCTTCAAATCTTCTTCTTCATTTGTAGCGTATCTCTGGCCCTGTCCACACGAACACGAGTATTTTCAAAATTGCACTTTTTTCTATGCGGTTTCGCTGTTTGTCCACAAGAAAACGCAGTATCAGGTGACTGAAACAAAACTTTCTTAAAACTCCAGCCAGGGTGAAGATTTTCAGAAACTCTGGGTACTAGGGTTGTCACAATACTGGAATGCGATACCAATCGATACAAAAATTTAAAAAATGTCCGCTGACATCCGCTGATGAATCGCAGCTTTAAAACGCTCCAGGGTCCCTGTATCTGTGGTTACACTCAGTAAACAGCGGTGAGTTCGGTGAACTGATGACCTTCCCGGCAAATCACAGTCATTTCTGTTGAGCACATGAACACAATGGTAAATCAGCGCTGTTTAAGAACGTGCTCAACAGCGCTCAAATGTTAGCGGGAAATAGACGTTTTTATCATTTCAGTATCGATTGGTACCAATTTCCAGTATCGTGACAACCCTACCGGGTACAGCGTGGTCATGTGGACACTACAACCAGAGTTTTCGCCTCATGATGTCAGCATGCACGCTGTTTTCTCCTTTCTGATTGGCCAACACAGCTGGGTTAACACCAAATGCGGCAGACGCGAATGAGGCAAATTCTGCATGTTCACAGCAAATATTTCACACATCCTGCATTTTTTGACCACGGGATGGTAATCCGCCTCCATTCTTATATTTGCATGGACTTAAATTGAATGAAATTCTCTATTTGGTGTGAATTCAGCATAAAAATGTTATTATCTCCGCATGTTGGTGCTCTTAACATGCATCACAGTCCATTTTTGCATTTTCATTTTAAAAACCAAAGCAGGGACAACTCGGGTTATGAAAATACCTGTGTACATATGGACATGGCGTCTGTTGCAGAAATACAGCCCCACATACTGGATATCCTACATAGTTTTGAGTCCATTTCAGTTGGTTTGTGTGTATCGTATGTGGATGTCCTGAGAAGACGGCATGTTTATGGAATTGTTTTTTTTTAGAATAAGAAAAAATTATTAGATTGGAAAAGCTTTGGCTTTGTGTATATGTAGCCTCAGATGCATTCTATTTGATATGTTTCTGCCCTCTGTGATCCTTTCTGGACTTCTCCATCCAGACATGTGTAGTGATGGAGGATTTCTCTTTTGGCATGGAGGCCCAGTGCTCGTTTAGTGGGTGACGGAGCTGAAGTGGTGCTGCGGTTCCTCCACGCCGCACACAGCCTGATTGAAGCCACTCACTGCTGAGGAAAAGTCAACAGCCCTTCTCCATCAGTGTCACCTCAATGAAACACAGCTATAAATAAGCACAGGGACAGCAGACAGTGCACTGGCAAACTGTTTTATGGGGGAGTAAACTCCATTATGGCTCTGCGGGACATCCATACTCTCTGGCTTTATTCCAGGCATGCGGTTACTCCTATCCATTATTGAAACCGCAGGATCAGTGTGGGGGAGCCAGATCACTATAGTCAAAGACTGTAGAATACGAAAGACATGTCACTTGTATAGTATTGAAGGGTGAAAAGTATAACGGTCAATATGGCAAATGAAGCCCTGCCTTCTAATACAGGAGCCAATCATTAATCGCTATAGATTGATGATTCTCCGCGGGAGGGGCTAAGACCAGACATGAGTTTCTCCAGATTTTGTGTGATTCGAGCATTTAGAAATGAAACTAAAAAGATAGTTGTTTAATTTTGTTGGTGATTCCTAATATTAAATTTAATCGTAAGCTTGGCAAGCAATTTTGGAGAATTTGATGTTCCCTATTCAAACAGAATGTCCGAGCATACTGCCCGAGAAGATGGCCGACTAAAATGACTTGCCTTAAAGGAACTTTGCTATAGTACAGGACCAGTTTCTGAATGCAACTTGATTTCCAAATCAAAATCACAACATTACAACAAGTTCAAATAATTGATTCATTCATTGTTTTGGTCATTCTAAAATGTCTTAACCATTTCAGTATTAGTGTTATTATATTATTAATTACCTCAAGAATTGACAAGAGCGTCTGTGTTACACATCTCACGCCTTCAAACGCCACCACGCATTCATTGTGTGTGTTCATTGTCTGCATTTGTCTTCTGAAGCGCAAGTAATATGTATTAAATGAAGAAAGGACTCACGCAGCTTCTCCTACCGCAGCAAATTCCGTTTTTACTTTTGATATTTGGCGCCAGTTAATCAGGAAGTGACGATTTTGTTCTCTTTGACTCATTGGATGGAAATGCTGCTTTATTCGCACGTCTTTTATGCGATATTAAAGTTTTGCGCATAAATTTCATTCGCGTCTTTGGGTGGAAACATAGCTAATATGATAAAAAAAAACAGTCCTGAAAAAATTCATACAAATTTCATCATACAAAAATGTATTTTAATAAATGGGAAGGTAAATTTAATAAAGGCAAACAAAGATTCCCTCATATTCCAGGACAAAACAAATAAGACATTCCCTGACCTTCAATAACTAGAATAGATCTTTTAAAATTCCTTGATATTCCAGAAAATTCCATACCTGTGTGAGAACCCTAAGAAATGTGCTGGAAATCTTAAAATGCACATTGTGATTGTTAATTAGTGAGCACTAATAATAGCCAAGCAATAATTAAGCAATTTAACGCAATAATAAGGATGCGTTCTGCAAGGAGCACTAAAAATAAGCATCTCTGAAAATAATGAGATGCAAAATCTAAAACTACCCCAGCTTTTGAATACTTTTGAAACAGCATTCATTAGCTAAACATTCACACAGAAAAATGTAACCAAGCTGGTATTGTGTGCATGTGGTGATCCCAAAACCATCATCTATGTAATATTCATGAGTGTTCAGTATTGCCCGCTTGTTAGCAGCAGCGGGAGCCTCGTCCCAGTTTGGCCAGCAGGCGTATTTAGGCTCTGGACCCCTGGTGCCACTCCATTCACTAAACCAACGCTTTCTCTGGTTTTCAAGCACGGTTTATTCCAGCAGTTCTTGGTATGGCAAGATCTGTTGTTTGTTTGAGAAATCCAGACGGCAGAAGGAGAATGAAGACAACATGTGTCTCTCAGTGCTCATGTGCTCATCCTGCCAGAGGGTTTCATATTTTTTGCATAATGAGGAGAACTGGTCATCAGCACCGGCATAGCATTTTCACCCCGTTTTTTAGATAATAGCAAAGACTATAGAATACACAAGACCTGTCACTCGTATAGTTTTGAATGGGCAAAAGTGTAATAGTCATATGGCCAGGACAGGAGTACAGGAGCCAATCAGCGATCTATATAGACTGAAGATTCTCCGGGGGAGGAGCTCGGACCAGACGTGAGTTTCTGCAGATTTTGTGTTATTCAAACGTTTAGAAATGAAACCAAAGAGACAGTTGTTGTTAATTCTATTGGTGATTCCTAATATGAAATTTAATAGTAATCTTGGCAAACAGTTTTGGAGAATTTGATGTTTCCCCATTCAAACAGAATGCCCTGAGCATACTGCCCGAGAGGCGTTTCAAAGATGGCCTTCGAGTGAAATGACTTGCCTTAAAGGGACTTTGATAATAATTAATACTTCATACACTGTAAAAATGTCGGGTTCCACTCAATCAAATTGTGTTGGGACAATATTAAGGAATTAAGTCAGCTTATTAGTTTTTACAAATTGAATTGGATTGAACATAAACCAATTATGTTGCCCACCCCCCGAAAAAACAAAACAAGAATTGAGTTGTTTCAGCTTATTTTAATTAAGCAGTTTGCACAAGCAGCAAAATATTTTACTTGAGTGTATAGAATTTTATTTACATATTAACATTTGTGTTCTTTCCATGTTCACATATTTTTTCTTTCTTTCTTTTGTACTTATTATTAGCTTGTTTTTTTCGAGTGTAGTTTGTAAAGGATTGCCAACTTTGTAAAAAAACAAACAAACATCCATTTATCAACAGGTTCCGTATTTTGGGATGTTTTTCAGTATATTTACAGCATAAAAAAAATGACATTTGCGGTTTGTTCAAAATATTTAAAATGAGCTGAAACAACACAATTCTTGAGTTTTTTGGGGACTTAATTGTTATGTCCAATCCACTTAAATTTGTAAACTAATTCCTTCATGTTGTCTCAACACAAATCAGTTTGAAACAAAAATATTGTGTTAGAAATAATATATACATATATATATATATATATATATATATGTATATATATATAAATCTATATATATATATACATATATATTTAAGTCTGTAAAACATCAGAAAAGGTTCTGGCGGTATTTGTACCATAATTTACAAGATCAACCAGGTCAATATAGCACATCAAACTATTAAAAATACCTATGAAAGTCACTTTTTAAATCATTTCAACATCAAATGCTGTTGGATGAATGATCAAGGTCCCATAATGCAATTCAAAACATAAATAAATGCGGGGAAGAAAAAAAATCTGCAACACAGTACAGAAAACTGTTAATTTGCAGATATGTTTTACAGTAATATGAACAGCATGAATGTATATGAATATCCTTGATAAATGAGGGAGGTATCACAATAATGTTTCATTAGTTATTGATTCATTATGTTTATAGTTATACATTTCTGCCAAACTAAAACCTGTGGAACAGCACAGGTTAGTTTATGGTTATGTTGGTTAGTTTATAGTTTAAAATCTGAAAATAACTTCTATACATGGAAAAACTCCAAGCAATGTTCTGGGAAGGATAGTTGATGCTAATAAAAATTACATTTTAAACATATTGTAGAGAACGTTTTGTAAAGTTTTAAAAAAGGTCAAACAACAAGGTTTGTACAATAAGGTTTCATTATTTAATGCTAGATAATGTAATTACTTAATAACATGAACTAAGCATGGACAATCTTTTTCAAGCATTTATTAATAATTCAGCATTTACTAATGCATTATTAAAATAAAAGAGCTATTTTCATTCGGGAATGTTAACAAAGATTTAATTCAGTATTTATGAATCTATAATTCGTTGTTTGTTCATGTTAGTAAATACTTGCTTACTCCCAGGGCCATTTATATCTATGTTAATATTTAGTCGCACCATATTGGTGTTTCGTAACATCTCGTTTTTATGAGGTGAGTTGTTAGCCCAACGCTCAACCCCCAATCTGGACCAGGACATACACACATACACTACGGACAATTTAGCTTACCCAATTCACCTACAGCACATGTCTTTGGACTGTGGGGGAAACCGGAGCACCCGGAGGAAACCCACACGAACACGGGGAGAACATGCAAACTCCACACAGAAATGCCAACTGACCCAGCAGGGGCTCGAATCAGCGACCTTCTTGCTGTGAGACCCCATGTCGCCCCATGTTAGTAAATACATACATTAAATAATGAAACCTTATTATAAAGTGTTACAAAGCAAAACTAATATTAAACAGAATTTTTTTTTATATGTTCTTTTTTGATTACTTCTTAAAAAAAAAATAATAATAAAAAATAAAAATAAAAACTCATTGCACTGTTCATTTATGGTTACAAAATAATAAATGAATATATTTTTTATTATAAAATCTAGCAGAACTACCATATGCTGTCATAAAAAGTCCACAACTATGGCATCAAGTATTATTTTAATGTTTTTTCCTCCTTTTGTTTGCATCTCATACAGTACATTCTTCCTATATAGTCCCATTTTGTGTTAAATAATTAGTCATGTGGGTTTGCAATGATCTAAGGGTGAGTAAATGATGACAAATTGATCAAACTGCTGCTGTCAACCACTGCTAAACAATGATTATCTGAGAAACTGGGTCATCTTTCCCCACTGTTAACATGAATACAAAAGTCCTGTATAGTATTATGCCTGTATTTGAGATATAATCAGAGTTATTACATTGGAAGCATCCTCTGTAGAAGCCAATCGACGCTGCAGTTCTTGCTGTTAACTCAATAGCATCTTCATTCACTCTGTTATTGATTTAAGTACTGAATGTCCACTAATTAGTACTAGAATTATAGGCCTAACAGAGTCTGTTCTATCAAACAGTGGCTTGATCAAGATTCATCAAAATTTGAATTTGGAAACACCGGATGAGCAGCTTGGATTGTTTGATTTGATGTGGAAATATTTATATCATACGGTAAATGAGCATAATTTGGATTTTTGAGATCCAGAAATGAAAATGTTTAGCAGATAAAATATTCAATTAGCAATTTCATAAATCTGCAAATTTGCATATTAAATATGTTCGTATTTATTTTATATTTCCACATACTTAAACGTAGGCCCAGATGTTCTACATAAAGTGAGAAAAATATTTGATATAAAACATTTGCAACCCAGGCTCATTGAAAATTTGTGCCCATGAAATATGTGAGATGACTTAAATCGTGATATGAGATTTGTCATATTTTGAAAATATCG